>JAPKLW010001341.1:53292-80393 GCA_026898455.1 Plectranthus barbatus | reverse complement strand
TACGTATTTTCCGCTGCCAAAGTATACCCTGATATCCGGGACCAACATGCTCAATTCTTTTGATGACTGCTGCACCTTCCATACTTCCTCCTCCTCTTTGACCGCATCCAAAAAGGGTAGATCTGGATATGTCGGGCGGCTTCGGCTCCTTCTTCATCGAGATCAAATTGAAAGGTAGAAAAAAAATCAAAGTAATCTATCGGAAGGAAGGGTTCAACAAAAAGGATGTTCGCAAGAAAAAAGAAGTAGAACCCTATTTATAGCTTGGAATAACATCAATCTAATAGAGAAATTTTGACGGTTGAGATCGTGTACCATTAAGTCCAATCGTCTTCTTGGAAATCGGCAACAATTGAGGTGCCATATATATATGACGTGCATCGTAGATGTGATGTTGCTTTCCTCCATAAGTCCCAAAAGTGCTGACTTAGCAGGCTGCCGTTGGACCATAGATTTTAAAAGAAGATATAGATATCCATTTAGAATCCTTTGCATTTATTTGCATTAAGTTTGGCATATCACATACGCGATTTGGCATTTCAAGTGTCCCGCCTAAATGTAGTCAACAGCACGTCTCTGAAAGCTTGTCATGATTTTAGTTTAGCATGCTCGGACTAAACATAAATATTCAGTATAGATCTCCGTCAGCTTTTATTCTTCAATCTTCAAGACAAAGTGAGAGCTTGGACTCAACTTTAATCTGCATCTCTCCATCTTTGACAGCTTTTAAAGTTTGAGAGCTTGGACTCAATCTTAGTCCACTTCACCGTCTTCTACCACAAGGACAACATACTGAGAGCTTGGACTCAGTATAGTTTTTACAACTATAAACATGTATTGAGAGCTTGGACTCAGTACGATATCATTATGCTTCAGAAATCCAGGTACTGAGAGCTTGGACTCAGTACGGTATCAGTATTCTTTAGAAATCCGAAGAAATGAATGAGTGTATGAACTCATTCTCCTTCTTCAATTTCATCAAACTCCATAAGACCGAGTTTGATACTGAGCTCCTTAAATCGAGGTACTGAAAGCGGTTTCCTGAAGATATCTGCAAGTTGATCTTCGATACCAATGTACTCCATGCTTACATCCTTCTTTTTGACATGATCACGAATAAAGTGATGTCGTATGTCAATGTGCTTGGTTCTGAAGTGATGAATCGGATTCTTCATGATGCACATTGCACTATTATTATTGCAATAGATGGGAACACATTCTGAGTCCACATCATAATCGAGCAGTTGTTATTTGATCCGTAGTATCTGTGCACAACAACTAGCAGCAGCAACGTACTTATCTTAAGTAGTAGACGTTGCAACCGAGTGTTGTTTCTTGCTGAACCAACAAATCAGCATATGTCCAAGAAACTGACAAATCCCACTCGTGCACTTGCAATCAATACGACAACCTCCAAAGTTTGAGTCTTAGTATCCATTCAGAATAAGCTCGTCGCATCTAGGATGCCAAATTTCGAGTGACTAAGTATACTTCAGATATCTTACAATTCTCTTGGCAGTATCCATATGCGATTTCTTTAGCTTAGCTTGAAATCTTGCGCATACTCTGATGGTAAAAGAAATATCATATCGGTTGGTTGTCAAGTGTAGGAGTGACCCTATGATTCCTATGTATGCTGACGGATCAATTAATTCTCCATCTTCATCCAACGTGATCTGTACACTTGTACGCATGGGTATCCATAGAGTCTTAGTCTTTTCTGGGAGAAACTTGTTGATAAGATCTTTGGTTTACTTCTTCTGATTGATGAATATCCCTTCACTGGACTGATGAACTTGTAGTCCTAAGTACTTCATTTTGCCCATCATACTCATCTGAAAAATACTCTGCATAAGCTTGGCAAATTTCTCGCAAAGTCTCAGATTCCTTGACCCAAAAATAATATCATCGACGTAGACCTGGACCAGTAGGATGTCTTCTTGGTCCTTGATTCGATACAGGGTCCTATCAATTTTTTCTTTTTCGAATCCATTCTTTAGTAGGAAATGTGATAGAGTCTCATACCAGGCTTGCGGTGCTTGCTTCAATCCATATAGAGCTTTCTGCAGCTTGTATACTTGCTTGCCTTCTTCAAATTCGGGAGGTTGCTCTACGTATACTTACTCCTTCAGTTCACCATTGAGAAAGGTGTTTTTCACATCCATCTGATAGACTGCAAATCCATGATATGCAGCATAGGCTAGAAATAGCCTTATAGCCTCCAATCTGGCTATAGGGGCAAAGGTTTCATCGAAGTCGATTCCTTCACACTGCGCATATCCTTTGGCAACTAGTCTGACATTATTTCTGACTATGTTACCAGCTTCATCTCGCTTGTTCTTAAAACTCACTTGGTTCCAATCACGAACTGATGTGATGGACGGTCAACCAAGTCCCAAATGTGGTTGCGAGTGAATTCAGCAAGCTCCTCTTGCATAGCATTAATCCAGTCGGCTGATTAAAGTGCATCTGCTACCTTTGTCAGCTCAATTTGAGAGATATAGCATGTAAGCAATGCACTGCCTTATCTTGTTCGGACTGGATTGGCAATGTCATCCAGTACAGCTTCCTCTGGATGTAGCATGTAGCATGTAAGCTATGCACTGCCTTATCTTGTTCGGACTGGATTGGCGATGTCATCCAGTACAGCTTCCTCTGGATGGTTGTGAAGCTATTTGGGTCGTTGAAGTTCCTCAACCTCGATGGATTGAGTGAATGGTTCATTGATGTGCTCCCCTGAGCAGGCACTTCTGAGAGGGATTGATCATTAAGAATGATTTCATCAACAATTGTGCCTTGGTCCAGTATGACTGTTGGTTGATTCTAAATGAAGTCTTCAGCATGAGCTCTGTCCGCAGTCTAAGTTGTGTCCTCAATCATGGCTTCTTGATCTTCAGTCTGGTCTTCAGCAACACCAGTCTGATTTCATGGGTCTTCATATTCTTCTTCCGCATTGTCAACTTGGAAGACTCCAGTATGAATTCCCCCTTAATTTATGCATTCTCTTAGGGTTGTGGAATTCAAGGTCTCAGCATGATCGTTAGCATCATCGACCTTCTCGATTTTCTGATGGTCAACCGAGGGTGTTGGTTTAGAGATTCCATCCTTCAGAGATCTAATCGTTACAATCAGCTTAGCATTGGAAGGATTTTCTTTTGACTGTACATTGACATCATTGATCTCAGGAAGATTCTCTTCCAACTCTCTCATGGTCCTGCGCACTAAAGTAGCTTCATAAAAAATAACATTGCATGTTATTTCCACAAGCTTAGTAGTCTTATTGAATACTCGATATCCCTTGTGAGATGGGTAACCATATCCAAGGAACACACCTTCATCAGCCTTGGGAGAGAAAGTATTCATTTTTGACTTGCCATTATTGTGAATATAACATGGTGAACCAAAAGCACGAAAATGAGCTAAAGAAGGCTTACGACCACGATGTAATTCGTATGGGGTCTTCTGAAGTCTGTCATTAATGATGCTTCTATTTTGAGTGTTGCACACTGTCAACAATGCTTCGCCCCAAAATCTCTCACCCAAACTGGTCTCTACCAGTAAGATTTGAACTTCTTCCTTCAGCATTCAATTCCTTTGTTCTGCAAGGTCATTCTACTGCGGAGTTCTTGGAGTGGAACGCTCATGCCCGATACATGCTTCCGCACAAAAATCCATCAGAGGCCCATTGCAAAACTTTGTCCCATTGTTTGATCTGATCCTCTTGACTGTAATCTCTCGTTGATTCTATATTCGCATGATCAATTTTAGCAGCATAATCTTCACTTCGTCATTGGTTTTGAGAAATCTGATCCACGTATAGCGCGAGTAATCATCCACTTCTACCAGCGAGAATCTTTTTCCTTCAATGGTTGGGGGAGTTACAGGACCGAACAAGTCCATGTGAGGTAACTAAAGCACTCGGGTAGTGCTTGGGCTGACTGCTTTGTTCTTGAATGATGCCTTTGTCTGTTTTCCTTGCTGACAGGCCTTACACACTCCTTTCTTCTTGTACACTCCGCTTGGTAATCCCTTTACCAAGCCATGCTTAGCCAAATAGTTGATTGTTTTGAAATTCAGATGGCTTAATCTCTTGTGCCACAACCAGTTTGACCCTGATGTACTGGTGGCAATAAAGCATGATCTAGTCTGCCCACTCAGCCAGTCTACAATATAGAGTCCACCCTTGCGAACTCCCCTCATCTTAATATCTCCAGTGACGTTATCTTTAATCTGACATTCAGCTTCCTCAAAGGATACAGTATGCCCACTTTCGCTGAGTTGACTGATACTGAGTAAATTGTGCTTCAGATTGGTGACGAGTGATACATTTATAATCCTCAGCCTATTCTATTCGATGCATCCTCTTCCAACTACTCTTCCCTTGGAGTTGTCACCAAATAGCACTAGTGGTCCTCTGATTATATTTAGCTCTGAGAGGAATTCTCTGATTCCTGTTATATGAGTTGAGCATCCATTGTCGAGGATCCATTCCTTTCTTTCCTTCGGTACCTGTTCCTGCAGTCACAAGAATTTAACATTCAGGTCCCCGTATCTCTGTGGGTCCTTCAAGATTAGCTCGTGTGATCATTCCTTTTGGATTCCATACCTTTGTGATCTTTAAAACAAACATATGTCTCTTGTTGTCATTAGCAACAACCTTTCCCTGTCTTCATAAATAATACATGTTCTTGGATTGGGATGGTGTGGCCATGCGTGATGTTATCTTGTGATTGTTTTTCTTATGAGAACCTCGGAATCTATGTTTCAGATATAAACACCATGATGATGGCTTATGCAGCAAGCGAGCATCACCTTGGTTAGCCTTTAAATAAAAGTCATGAGTTGGCTCTGGTCTCAAGTAGGTGTTCCCCCTACTTCGTATATTCCTCCTCTCAAGATGTGCTTGAGATTTGGTTCCCCGGATAGTGTGCTGACCGGGTTGGGTGTTCAGCTTCCTCACAGGTTGTACTGTCTGCTTGGCCGAACTAGTCAGGTGAGTTGACTTCCTAGCAGTAGGGACATACTGCTTGGTCAATTGCTGAGATCGTACTGACTTCCTGCCAGTATGAGATTTTGCAAGCATAGGTTTTTGTTGTATGACCAGCTTCCTTTTTGCCTTGGACTTACTTTTCTCATTCTGATCCGTCAGCTTGGGATTGTTGTCTAGCCAACTTTAAGAATTACCAGTATGACCTGGTGCGTGAACTAATGTTTTCAGACTGTGTACTAATGTTTTTTTAATAAAAATAATATTTCTCTTAGTAATAATAGGTGACGGTTATTATTGTTCAAATTGTCTTCATATCCTAAACCTGACTTATCTGAAGGCTCTCTCATGCTTTGCATGACTTCGTCAAGCGCTCTTGAGCCTTTTTTTAAAAAATAAAGTTTTTCATCTTGCTCAAGGATAGTTAAGATTCTAGATTTTTAAATTTCATATGCAAAGTTAAGTGTTCTATCTTTAGTTTTTATAACTCTTCACTATCATATCAAGATTTTGCAATTTCCTCATTCAAAACAGAGACTTTATATCTTAGTGAAATGTTTTCAGCAGCTAAGACATTTTTAATTTCATAAAACTTTTGAAATTCATGCGATAAAATGTCTAAAGTGATTTCCTCTTAATGAGAACAATATGACTCAGATTCATGAAACATGTATGTTATGTGAATGATAACAGGCGAAATGTTTACCAGTTCACTTGATGTAGTGAGAGTTGTCTCCGCTTCAGCTTCAAGATCATCCTTAGCTTCTTCTCCTATCGTGACCAAGAACGCCAGAAGTACTTTTGTTGTTGGGCTAGTAGCTATTAGAATAATACGCAAGTGCACGTATGTCTAAACAAGTAATACAGATCTAAGTCCAGATATCGTACCCAAGGGAGTGAAAGTGAATCGTGCACATTCTATTGTTTGTAAATTAACGGGGTTTTGTGATTTCTCTAAACTAAAATAACAAAAAAGCATATAAAATGAAACCAAGCAATGCTAGAACAATTAGTAATATTTCTTCCCACAAAATAATCATAAACTAATAAACTATGATTTTAAAATCGATGATAAAATGCACTCGGGTTATTGACCTTTGTTCATCTACTCTCCTATATGTTGCAGCTTTGTTCAGGCATCAACTCCGGTTCTTGCAACCACACTCTTTTCTGTCTAGTCTATCATCATAGCACTAGATCTATGTTTTCTTGCTAACCTTCACATGTCTATGATAGATTTTTGCCTTCAAACAAACTATCTCAGAACAGGGGTTCTTGCAAGTCTTAGAATCCATGTATGTCTACACTAGAGATCAAGATTGACCACGATTCCCTCATCCTAGATCTCCTCTCGGTCTCACTAGGCAAGATTTCTACCTGCCACTATCGTGTTTAGATAGACAAACAAACCAGAATCGAAATCAAACACCAGATTTAATACGGGAACAGCTTCAACATATATTCAAGAAGATAAACCAGTCAATAACCCGAGCTTAAAAGGTTTAGCTCATGCTTACAAAGGATAAAAAGCAAATAACATTCAAGTTCATAACTCCAAACATTAAAAACGTAGAAATATTAAAGAAACTGCAAAATAGATATAAACTATTCAGGTTTGTTGCAACATCCACTTCTTGCTTCCCACGAACTCCTAGTTCCTCTTGTTCAAACTCCTATGTTGATATTTTTTTCTCTAATTCTCTCCTCTGTGTGTATCCACTCTCTCTCTCTCTTCTATGTTCTGAAAATATCTCTTGTCTCCCTTCAGCTTCATCCAAGCCTTACACGTGGCTCCTCAATCTGCCTCCCAGTTCTGACAGTTCTCCTGGGTGATACGTATCCTACTTTTTGGGACAGGATCTGAAAAGTGCTGAAATCCTGTCTGTTGTGGTCCCGGATATTCCTCATCATAGTTCTGGCCATGTTGCTCCTATGTTGCGACATCATATCAACCCTTCTTGCTCTTGTCATGCTCCAGCATAGTGAAACCTGTGGTACTATTCAAACAATTCTTTTCGCAAAAACTCATAATTAACACAATACTTCATAATATACCTAAATTTAATAGACTAACTAAATAACCTATATTATACCATTTATCTTATAAAATAGGACTATTCTAAGACGTAATTAATTAAGTTCGACACAAAATAATAACTCTTTAAGAGAGTTATCACTCCCTCAAACTTAATATGTTGCTTGTCCCCAAGCAACAAAGACTCAAACAAAACAAAGAGAACTTAATTCACATATTCTTATCTTGGAGCTTTCAGTTCACACCAAAGAAGTAAAGAAGAAAATTTTCATTCATGACTCCTAAGTAATCAAGCTTCAGCCACCACAATTTAATAAGTTTAATCAAAGCAATCTAAACTAGCTTGATAATCAAAGCTGCAAAACTTTTCAGCAAGATAGCTAACAAGTGCTACAAGTTTAAACTTAACTTCCATTTAAGCTCTCATGATCATTGATGCCACTGTTTTTGACTACCTTCAAACTTTGGCACATTCTCCACTAATAGAAATTGTATCACATCAAGATCAAAAGGTCTTTTTGAGCTTCTAATGTAAGGCTGTGGCTAAGGTATGAACATTATGGAAGAAGTGACTAATGAATTTGAGAGGCATGCTATAGGTCTTTCGCTTAGAATTTATTCTTGAGATTTCACAGGAAGAGCTACAAATGTTTTTAGACTCATAAACTCTTTTTGTAGATGGTTATTTGTCCCATCCAATCTTCTATATTTCTTCTTTTCTCTTCTCTCTCTTTTTTTTTTTTTTTTTTTTGTAGACACACATGCTACTTACAGGCTGCAGCATGGTTTATTCACAAACAAGCTCTCAAGCTTCTACAAATCCAATCTATTGTAACTCTATCCTCTTATTATTTTGCTAATCTCTAAGTGGAAGAATCTAAGAAAGCCTACCTCTCAAATCAGGGCGAGTGTATGGGTAAATAGCTCACATCTTTTTTGGTCAAAATCAACAAAAGGCTCAAGGCTCAAATCAAGGTGCAGAGGTAAAATGATGTAAGATGAAAAGAACTTCTGCAAGCACAAGGATGAAGAGACTACCTAAATCATTTTCTCATGTAATACTCATTCAAATTTCGTTTCAAATGGCCTACATTTTCAGGTAGGTGGCATCTCACATGTTCTTTTTCTAAGCATAACTAAAGTACCATTTAAACTAAAGCATGTAGCATATCAGGTTTTTTTTATAAAAAAAAACAAACAAACAACCACAAACTTTGTTCTTCAAGCTAGCCTATCATCCTAATATTAAACTTGAAAATCTTGGGGGCTGACTCTCAATCACTCAATTATCATTCATGAAATTTCAAGGGAAAGAGATTACTCACACACCCGCATCATCAAGCTCGAGACAAGATAACAGACACACTATCAATACTTCATAACATTTCCTTGCACCATCAACTAAAACAAACTAGACATCCATTCAAAAATAAAAACATCAAACATAACCAAACAAACTAAAGAAATGGGTTCACACATTCACCCAACACATCCACACAAGCACAAATTAAAAACAGAGTTTTTATTCAAAAGATAAAGTTTAGAATTGACCACAGCCTTCAAGTACGCTTCTTCTTCTTTCCAGCAGCAGATGTCCCTTTTTCGGCTTTCTTGTTCCGCACCTCCTTCACCAATTCTTCAGTTTGAAATTGCATCTCCATCATCATGGTATGGAGGTCCTCAAATTCCTTCAGAAGCTGGGTGTTTTGCTCAAAGATATCATCCAACTTACCCTGCAAAACCTGCACAGAAGTCTGGTTAGCTGACGAGGGCTCCACTCCTTCCTTCTTCTGGGAGTTCTCATGCATCTAGCACAAATATCCAACATTGAAATAAGTCCTCATAGTCTTGCGTGGCTCTTCATCGTGAAAGGGAACTCCGGCTTTCTTGCAAAGTTCAGATATCAAGGAGGGGCAGAAGAGAGGTCCTCGTTCCTTTGAGGCATAGTAGCCAACAGCATCAACCAAGAATGGTGCATAGTTGATCGTCTCGCCCTTCAGAATGACAGCAATCATCAGGATGCGGTCCTGACCAATGTTGGTGTTATGGGTGGTCAGGCTGATCCTGTTTTTCAAAAGCTGCAGCCACAAATTTGCCTCAGAATGCAGGAACTTGGAGAGCACATATTTGTTATCCTTCGCCTCGTCATTCCACTGTGCTCCTGGGAGTCCTACCACCTTCAGGGTGTCATCTAACTGCTTCTTTGTGGGCGCAAAGCAAATTTCCATAAACTCATCTGGCTCAGGCGCGTGACTTCCAAATACCCCATGAATTGCTTCAGCATTCAGCCTCACTTCTTTTCCTCGAACAGTAGCAACAATTTCAGGCTTCTCAGTAGATGGTTGCTCACTGTTTGCGTAAAATTCCTTGACCAATGCAATGATGGGGAAAGGCGGTGGAACCACAAAGCTTTCCCACCCCTGCTGCTCAATCTGCTTCATCAAATCTGCAGGTAACACTTTCAAGTTCTTGAAGCCTCTTTCGATTAACAGCTGCCTTTCCATAACAAACTTCATCCTTTCTTTGTGTAGCCTGGATGAAAACTTGGGAAGGTTGTCAATTTCATATGGGGTCAAGGTCTTCTTTTCTTCTACTTTCTTCTTGCCTTTCTTGATTTGCTCCTTCTGATTCAATTTTTCCTTTTTCTGAGACTTGTCATATGTCTCTCATTCTTTCACCGCAATAACTTTAATTCTCCTTCCTGTTTTGGGATTCCTTGGGATCGGTTCTTGCTCAGTTGCTGGAACTTCTTCTTCCCTTTTTCTCTTGTTAACCTTCTTTGGTTTTTGTGGTGGTTCTTCCTCTAAATCTACCTCTCCTTCGTCAGGTTCTTCTTCGTCGGCCTCTGACTTCTCTGACTCTTCTTCAAGTTCCTCTTCATCTGTTGCTTGCTCTTCTGATGTAGTAGCATTTTTCTCTTCTGAATTCTGCTCATCCTCAGATTCTGTTTTCGGCTCCTCACTCTCTTGGCTTGCTTCTTCTTCTTGCTCTACATCCTCACTTTCTTCACTCTCAGAGGTTTCCTCTTCCGATTGTTTCTTATCCTCAATCTTCTTTTGTCCTAATTCTTTTGCTGGGGTAACTGCTTTCTTTGTTTGAGCTTTTGAGATTGGCTTCTTCTGCTCCTTCTTGGCTAAATTTGAATCCTTGAAGATGTTGGAGTAGCCTTCTTGCTTCCTGATGATTTCTCTTTTTCTTCAATCACTTGCAACTTCGCAGTAGCATCTACCAGGTTTTGCAAAGGGTCCGCCTTCGCCTTCGCCTTCTTTGATTTCTCAGATTGCACTCCCTTTTTCACAACGGGCGCCTCCTCGTCTGGCACTTCCACCAGATTGTCCGCACTTGTTTGCGGGAGTTTAGCATTCCTACTAGCCATAGTTGCTAAAGCAGTCCGGCCAGACCTTCGCACTGGCTTCTCTGGCGCTTTCCCTCTTTTCTCAGAGCTTGGGGTTGGGCTCTCTTTCACGGATCCAGGTTTTCTTTTTGCAGGGTTCTTGGTTTTCATCTTCGATGTTTCTGTACTCGACCCAAATAAGAAAATAAGCACACACAATAATGCACAACTCAAGCACCCCCCTTTTCAACAAAAACAGCCTATCTCACAATGATTCATCCAAGTAAAGAAAATACCCTCCCCCAAACTTTATGCGTCAGGAAATTCATTCAGAAAGTTTGGTTCACAGACTCAAGACAAAAAAATGATGGGTTCAAATACTTCTCTTTACTGGAATAGAAATTTCAGACCTATAAAAAAAAACAAATTACCCTCTTTTCACTCCCGCATGCGTAAAGCATAACATATTTTAGCCCTAACAATCGATTACTCATCACAATCTTGTAATCTCACACACTTCCCAAACATGAAATTCACAGAAATAATCAGATAAACTTCAAAAGAACATGATCCTCAGCAAAAATTTTGGAAAGATCAGAATTCAAAATTACCGTTGGCTGCATGTTGCTTCATGTTCTCCCTCTAATAACAATTCACAATGACGACGAATAACGAGAAAGAAAGAAAACTTACATTGGCTATTTAACCTCACAATTCTTCAACCTTTCTTTCTCTGCTTGTCTTTTTCTTCTTTCAAATACCCAAAATGGTGAGGTTTCTTTTTGGTTTTTCAGAATTATAAAGCGGAAGTGATATATACAGAAAATAGAAACCCTTTAGACTTCCTTTGAAATGACACAATATAAAATTCAAAAATTTAACTGCCACAAGTAACCTGCCAAAAAGTGAGTCTGTCTCCGATGATGTCAGCAGCAGTTCATCGACGGTTACTTGCCTTCCATGTGTCCTTCTCTGCAATGATGATTCAAATTTAGAGTGCAAAAATCGTTTCTCTTTTTTTTTTTCAGATTTCCTTTAATCTATTAGAATAAAAACTTAAAGATATTCTAAATCATATAATATTAACCCTACATTACTCTTATGCAAAAAGTTCATCTACCTAAAATAATTGAAATCATACTATTTACATGATATAGCAACCAGAGATAAATACTACTAAACTAATAATAAAGCAGCAATAATAAAATGCAATAAATTAAAGATACTACTCCCTGAACCATTTTTGATGCTATTTCAATGAAATTCTTTCCATTTGTTCAGGGGTTTCGATGCTTAAGGCTCTTCAATGGGAATGGAGGCCTTTTCCCTGTTTATGCTTCCTCCATGATAGTGCTTCACCCTAGCTCCATTTACTTTGAATGTTTCTCCAGTATCCTCATTCTTCAAATCCACTGCTCCATGTGAATATGCCTTAACCACTACAAAGGGTCCTGACCACCGAGATTTCAGCTTCCCTGGAAATAGCTTCAGCCTGGAGTTGAACAATAAAACCTTCTGTCCTTCTTCAAATTTATATAATATAATATAATATATATATATACTTGTGTGTGTATATAATAATAATACTAATTTTATTATTATAATAATACTAATAATAGCATAATAATGGAGACAGCATATATATTTTTTTCTTTTCATTATTGCACACACGCATATATACAAATATGTGCAGATACGTAAGAAAAAAAAATATAGCAGGCATGCGAGCGTCGACGATCCAACTCCAGCCACTCCGATTCCTATCCTACCCGAATATATGTCGACCCATGACCATGAAATACACCACGATTCGCCGGAAAATAGAAATATCAGCTGAAAAAGGGAGGTGACGAAGCTCACCTCGCTGATTCTTCTCGACGACGGTGGCGGCGCTCCGGTGAATAGGTCGGCCGGGGTTTGGTGTCAAAATGTTCCGTCGGCAGCAACTTCGGACAGCAATATCTTTCTCGTCTCACGACGGAATTGGGTGATCTCAGTTGCTGTGTAAACTACGTAGTACAGGCTTTGAGTGGGTGGTGGTGGTGTGTCGGAATTTTGCCGGAATGATGCCGGAATTTGGTGATGAACAGGTGCAGTCGGAAGGTGCGGAAATTCTGACTGATCGTCTCAGCGACTTCAGACGGCGATTTCTCTCTAATTTCACGACGGAAATGGTTGATCTCAGTTTCTGCGTAAACTATGTAGTACAAGCTTCGTGAGGGTGGTGGTGGTACGTCGAAAATATGCCGGGAAGTGGCCAAAATATTGAGAGAAACAGGTGCAGTAGGAGTGTGCTGCACAGGGGTTATTATATAGGGGTTGAGGTGCTCGACTTGTTTGGTCTTCTTCTCCGCCTCTTCATTTCATCAATAGGCTAGCATGTGTAATGAATTTATTACATCCTTAGGTGATATCTTAGGTAAGATTTGAATTAAAACCTTGTCTCCTTCGACCATATTTCCACGCCATTTCTTTCTATCAATATAGGTAATAGGTGGTAGCATGTGGGTGAAGGAAAAATCAAGAAATCTTGTTAATTATCTCAATATCCACCAATATTCCTTCATTCATTTTGTTTCCCCCAGACTAAAATAATATAAATATGTTGATCACTTATATATTTATTTTATGAATTTAAGTTTAAGTAACTTAAATCATATTTCCCAACTTGTAGAAATATAAGATAAAAATGAATTTATTCCATCATTAAATTTTGAGTAGTGAAATTTATTTGATGGATATTACAGATATCAAATTATAATTATAGACAAATATCGTAAGTTAAATAATAATTTGTGAGCACTATGTTATTTTAATCAAACTACTATAATATTTTTGCTTAAACATGGAAATATTATATGTATTTATTTATATACAATGGAAACATAAGTTATTATTCAATAAAGTAAATAATATTATAATATTTTTAAATAAATCATTTGTATATTATTTCGAAAAATATTTATTCGCGCAACGCGCGCGTATAAATCTAGTAATAAAAAATTTAAAGGGTGAAAGGTGCAGAAGACTCTTGAAAAATCCATTATACAGCTATTACGTACAAAGTAGATGAGGTTGTGACTCATCAACTACAAAAATTCCGATATAATATTTGATGATAACTCCCACCTACATTCTCAGTTTTTACTATCCTCATTCATGAATTTAAGATCAGAATCATCATTAAAAAAAATAAAAAATAAAATAAAAACCTTAAAAATCATGGATTTAAGTCATGGATGATGACTTTGATGTTCTCCACGACTTCAAGGTTTTGGGAAGTCATGGGTAGCCATTCAATCAGATGTTGCCATTTGGTAATATCTTATTGGATGATTAAATTTTGTACAGAATAAAGTTAATTCTATTGTAAATCGAATCCTTTGTATATCGCAGATAAACAATAATAGAGAGAACACAATAGAGAGAACACGATGGAGAGAAAAATAAAGAATATTATTATTCACTAAAGTGTAGAGAATTACAATATTATGTCCTATATATATAAGGATGAAATCATATCTTCTATAGAAATCTAGAAAGATATATATATATCTCTAAAGTATATTTTAAGTAATGTCCATCAAATAAATATACTTATAACACTCTCCCTTGGACATTACTTTTTTATGTTCATGCCTCATTAAAAACCTCGTCGAAAACCATATGGGATAAAACAATCAAGGAAAAGAGTACATGACATACGTTTATTCATATGTTGCACTAGATGCCTTATTAAAAATCTTAACTAAGAAAACTCAATGGGAAAAAATTTAGCAAGGGAAAAAGAGTACATCTGTTTAGCCTTCCGGGCATAATGTAAACCTTCAAGGTTTAATTTTCAAAATGTCGTTCCCCCTCAAAACAATGATATTCAAAATATTCATGATTAGTTTGAGTGTATCACTTCACTCAATATAATAATCTTAAAATTATAAATAGTGCAATATTATCCACATATGTACGAAGTGACTTTATAAATAATCTTCAGGGTTAGCACAAGATCAAACATTCTAAAAAATAATCATTCTTGGGGAGTTGATGTGGGTAAAAGAATACGATACTAGTGTACCCACTACTCATTTAGGCAACACAAGTGTATTATCCTTATACTGGAGAGTGAGGAATATTTAAAGTATCATAACATCACACGATTTTCCATTGTATGCAAAATAATATTAATCATACACCTTTTGTAATTCTCAAAAGAAAATATCATCTATGAGTGATTTAGATCAGTATTCAAATTGATAAGAAATGTCAATACCACAATAGAGAACAAAATAACCAGTCCAAGATCTATAATTATCAAGATCAAATAAATATTTATTTGTTCACTTAAACCATCAATATCATACTTGGTTTCTTATAGAATATAAAGATTTGCATACCTTGAAGATAACAAATAATGTGTTTATTTCAATGTCTCTTAATAAGAAAAGCACCAAGTCTTGCTAGCAAGATAATTTTGAATATTGTATCAGATCTGATAAAATAGTGTACAAAAGACACTTAAATAGAGAACTTCTGGTCCAAAAATATCATGTTATCTTCTTTGAGTCTAAACGAGACATTATTCACTTCTAGGGATCAAATGACTTTGGTGTTCTAAATAAATGTAATAGATCTCTCTAGAACTCTTATTATACATCGACTAGTGTTAGAAATAATAATAACTCCTTCGGGAGATTGTCGATCTGCAGGTCGACATAATACTTGGTATTATCCAAGTCTTTTTATTTTATACTCCGTCTTTAGGCATGAATTAATTTTCAAGTTATTATATTTCTTCTTCAAGAGGAATTTATACAGTAATCTCGTCACTATATATGTTGCGATCTATTTTCTATAAAATCCATTGGGGATTTAATATAACTATTACCGTACAATGACTCATATCAATATATGGTCATGGAATTTAGTAACTCCATATATAAATTTATATTTTCTGACATAGAAATCAAGTAGCGGAACATTATGTTATTCAAATAGGAGAGTAATTTATTTAAAATCAGGTATGGGTCTCTGCGAAAAACCCTTGAGATCTTAATCTCGCTTTATATTTCACCACCTTATAGTAATCATTATATCATGCAGGGATAATATTTATGAGCGAGTTAATCTCTATTCCAATTGCTCATTTTTACATTTTTGGCTAATCATAATGCTTCTAGCATTTAAGCTCTGGATCCAGATTGGAGCAATTGTGGAATAAGTATGTTGTCGACAACTATAAAGTTTATGTCATTCTCCTTTAGTGTTCATGGCATCTGATTTTTATAATTTCCCATAATATTTTGATTTATTTGTTCCGCAATCCCAATAATATTATTTGGTGCACGTGCAAATGTATTGGGATTCTTGTCTTCAGGACAATCCTCTTCGAGAGGTCACATATTCCTCTTCAGGGGTCACTGGAGTGTTATTTATATATTTAATTTTATTAACCGCAGATTTTTAATTTATGCACCAATATATATCTCATACTTCTGGTATGAAAACTCACATACTTCTGGTATAAAGGAATATCATTTATTTGGTCCATTAGGGTCTTTAATTATTTATGGTGCATAAGTTCAATCACTCCACTATATCCAATAGATGCATTTATAAATGCATATGGCAGATTACTTGTTAAACATTGCAAGTTATAATTCATTAATGTGTGGCTTTAATTATTGAAGATTCTTTTATTCTTTGATATTTTTCGGCATTCTATTAGCTTTGGGCTTATATCTCCCCCTAATGCCGACAAATGATCTTCTTCAAAATTACAGTCAACATTCTCTATAATGAGCTGCTAAGGTTTATTTATAGACGGAGATTTTTTTACAATGTATATCTCTTATGTTACGTTGAGAGCCCATAGATGTATACTTTGGTGGTGAAATACAAATATAGACTGTATAATATAATTCGCAGATGGGAAAATGATTATTTCTTTACCACACTATTATATGGGAATAATAACAATATGCAACTAGTCGGATTTAAAGTAATAAAGACCATGAATTTTAAAACGATCCTAATGTTTGATAAATTGGTTCACATATCTCATGAGATATATAACTTTATTTTGTATGTTATATGCCAATAGCATTATAATAATCCGACACATTATAATAATATGTCAATTTGGCCCAAGTACTCATGCCATAAATAAAAAAATTATGGGTCATTTATTTTTACGCAACATTATAATTAGATCAACAAATCAATTCAAACAAAATAAAAATATAATACAATCACTCAACTATTTCTAATATTATTATTTCAAAAAAAAACTATTTCTAATATTATATTGTTGAGTAGTATGCATTTCATGAACTATACTTCTTAATTACAGTTCATCGTAACAATTATTTATATTTTCTAAAATATAATAGGTAAACAAGACTAAATAAAGATAAACATAATAATTTAATACAGTCTCAATGAATACAAGAGTTTGAGTATGGAACGAATTACCTGTCCATTGATGCTAATAAGAGATCAATTATACTGCATCCCAATATGCAAATAAAGTAGACAATCCATGTTGCTAATAATCTGGCCGATCAATAATAACCCGCGCAGAGGTGCTTCCAAACAATAATCCCGAAGATAAGAATCAAAGCAAATTAGATAATCCAAATAATCCGTGCTAATAAATAATCGATGGGATACAAATAATCCGAGCAATGAAACAACAATGTCTCATATACATAATAGATCCAAATAAAGCAAAAGAAATGTTGATGCTCCACGTATAAGTAATACAAACTTAATTGAAACCCCGTATGTGATGAGGTCAGAATTTCTGATAAAAATCTATAAGATACCAAATATTCCAAGCAAGAAGATAGCAAAGCCCCACATAAATTAGAAATATACTATTGAAATCCAGAATACCAGAATTGTGCGTAAGAATACTCAACGCAATTTGATACCACTCCAAAGAAAGGCTGGACCTTTTGTTTTAAATGAAGAAAAATCACGAATTGTTGGGTTTCCAGAAATCCCAATTGTTACCAATAGTATCAACATTTGAACTTCTCATCGCCAAAGCTCTTAGGATCCCATCAATAAATTGCATTAGATTGGGCATAATAATCCATGGACGGTGGTGAAGGGCTTAACGATGGAGATGCGCGATCTCTTTTTGAAATTTTGTGCACGAAGGCGAGCAAGTGGAAGGATAATGACATGACATGCTCTGATGATTCTTCCACGAGGCAAACAAAATAAAAAATCTAAATTGGAAGAACATTCGTGCTGATAACGTGTTGTAAATCGAATTCTTTGTATATCACAGATAAGCAATAATAGAGAGAACATAATAGAGAGAACACGATGAAGAGAAAAATAGAGAATATTATTATTCATTAATGTGTAGAGAATTACAATATTATGTCCTATATATATAAGGATGAAATTATATTTTCTATAGAAATCTAGAAAGATATGTATATATCTCTAAAGTATATCTTAAGTAATGTCCATCGAATAAATATACTTATAACAAATTCATTAATTAAAAATAATAATAAATTATATCAAAATTTATAAATTTTTTTCTCTATAAATTGAATCTAATATTAATCTATTTCCACATCAAAATTAAAACTAATAGTTATCAAAGTTATTTCAAAAAAAATATTATCCAAACTGTATAAAAGATTGCATACTAAACGAGGGCAAAGATGAACTTTAATTTCTTATTCCAAATTGTGTTTATATGTATCGATTGGGTTCCAAACCCGCATTCTTCTTTTTTTTATAAATTAAAAAAAAAAGATGGATTTTTAATATCACCTAATTTATTTAAGAATTCAGAAACAGTGTATCTCGATTGTTGAGTGTTTGTGGCTTGAATCGCTACACATTTGAATGTATCGATATCAACCATATATAAAAATGAGATGTGGGTAAATAACACTGTCAACATCAAAGAAGAAAAATAAAAATAGAATGCAATTGACACAAATAAATATACAATTTGCACACCCAAATCTGGTCAATTAAGCATTGACCACAACAAAAGAAATAGAATTTTGAGAGAGCTGGTCAATTAGGCATTGGCCAACACCTCTTCCTCTTTTGCTTGCCCACATTATTTATTACTACAACATTCTTCATTTCTTAACGATCATTGGCTGCTGCAGAAATCCAAAAACCCCATGAACTCATGGTTGTTAATCATCTTTATGCTTTTCTCTATCCCAACCACACCTGCCATTACACAGAGAGAGGGAGAGGAATCAACACCTTATCAAACAAACATGCTTAACCAATATATGTATAATGTTTGAGCTGAGAAATACCCATTGTGAGAGCGCTGGCGAAAATGACACCGGAGAGAATGAACACAATGATGGAAGCCCTCTTCAGGATTGTGATCATCTTCCTGACAAAATATTGTCCCCAGAAGCCGGCCAATATCGACACGGACATCAGATACAGAGCTGCACAGCAACATTTTTTGCATTGTAACTGTCCTACTCTTCTTGCAATGATAGAGATATGTGCAGAAATAGCAATAAGGACTAATGCATACCGTAAGGCATTGGGAATCTCTTGAGAAGATAAAACTCTACCACAGATAAAGAAGAGGAGAACATCATCACAAATGTTGCTGTCGCGCTTGCAACCTGGAGATTACATATGTCCACAATTTTCATCAGGGACATTTTGAATGATTCATTTGGCAGCAGCATGTAAAAACCAACAAGTGGGACACACATCTAGGTCCACACGACACAAGGATGTCGAAGCAAAATCAAACTCTTCTATTGCATTGCATCCAATCAATGCCTAATTCCAACAAATATCTTCGAACTTAACATCAAGCATAATGAGGTTTCCAACTACAAACTCTGCCTAGTTGCTAAGCTTTTACTAAATTTAACTAGGAAATTGATTTTTGAAGACGAAAATATAATAACAATGCAACTAGTGAAAGCTGTTCGATTGTGAAATATGCGGATAAGGAATAGCAGTCATAAATGGTGATGTTTACAGAACTTGTAAGGACATTCTCCAATTTGTTATGTGGCAATGTTATGATCTCAAACAACCGAGGTGCAGAGATACGGAAAATGACAGTACCTGAGGGATGACTCCAATCTCAAGCAAGAGGGGACCAAGAATGAAGCCGCCACCAGAACCTAACAAGCCACCAACCGTTCCTCCCAATATACCACAAAGGGCACAGAATGCAAGATTTGTTGTGTTCCATTCAATTGCTGCCTCACATATATGTTCTGGATTTCCAGCCTTCCTCCTTTTCAGGCTTTCACTGTACAGTTTAGCCCATTCGTATACGAACACAGCAAGAGCAGTAGGGAGCTGAGAATATAGGAACATATAACACTAGAGTTAATTTCTGAACTCGGACGTATAGAGTGTGAAAAAACATGACAGCATCAGGACATGAAATTTCACCTGCAACAAGTTAAGCACCCAATACGACCAACTACAAGCCATCGTTTTATTCTGCAAAGAAAAACATGTGAAACAATATTTTCGTTGAGTTCAACAAAAAAATAAACATTTTTGCAGGTTAAGAAAGGATAAATTCATCACTGAACTTGCCTTGATCACTTGAAGCAGCAAAAAGCAAGTCCATACAAACATCAGCACCAATATTCTCTTGATGCAAAGGTTGCCCTTCATAATTTGCTGAAGGTTGGAGCAATGTTACATCAATGCACTTAGTTTTTTTTTATTAAAAAAAAAAAAAGAAAACTATGAGAATTGAGACCGTGACATTAATTAAAATATGCTCACCAATGCTGTTTTCTGTTCTGTTGGTATCAATGGCTCATAATCAGTATCGATGAGCACTGAGCACGGTAAAAATAAAGAGAAAACATCTCGGTAAGTTCTTTCCTAATTTTAAAGCCCGAAATACTAATTATTTGTATTAGACAAACTTACATTCTCCGCGAGAATTAGCAAACGTTTGTTTATCTTCCATGGCATTCTGCAATCACCAAAGATTCAACACCCAACATTTAAAATATATTAATGATACAAAGAAATTAGTATAAATGCATACATTGCAGTTGGTCTTTTTTTGTGTGGCAACTTTAATAACAAATCCTCTGATGTTACTTTAGGCCATATTTATGGTCATTTAAATTGCAAACAAGTAAAGAAGATTAAAATAGCTACGTGATAAACATGTTCTACGGTCATTAAATAGACAACTCACTTTCAACACAGTTTCCTCCTTCCACATCTCGATCGCCTTGGCAAAGGACCTTGAAGAAGTCCCTGTTTAACACAAGGAGAACGGCATGAAGTGAAAATCGCATTGCCAAGCTTTGTGGCGATCTGCCAATTATTCTATTGCAAAGTAGCATACCTATGAACAAAATTATGATCAAGACGGTGATTAGCCAATAGGGGAAGACAACACTCAAAGACACACCAATGGTGATGCCAAGCATGAGCATGGGCTGAAACAAAAGAGCCAAGTCATAATCGATTATCGGGACTTCTCTGCATGGATGAGGCACCCTCAGGTTGTACCAAACAGATGATGCAGATGCCCCCATGATCATACCTGTAACCAAAGTTGCATAATTTAACTCAATCATTATTACTAAAAAGACTTCACTTTAAATCAAAGCCAAACTCTTGCACACTAATAGTTAATCAAATGATAACACTTGACTTAAAATCCATTCATACAAGTTAAGTCAGGACACTAAACAGCAAACACATCCATTACAATTTACAACAAATCTCACCAAACATGAGCTTCATATCCAAATTCTTGGCTGTAAAAATCTGAAATCCCATTTTGATGTGGGTAATTATTAGTTCTTACACTTGGAAATGGCAGCAGCAGACTTGGTATCAAATCCAACAATCAGAGTAAGCATTGGGACGAAAATTCCACCCCCGCCAACGCCACCCACCGTGCCGCATGCTGAACCCAAGAATCCGATTACAGTTGCCAAAACAACTCTCCAGCTAAACTTCAATTCCTGCCACAGCCAAAAAAGAGAACAGATTTTCAATAAATTTCCATTTTCACAAAAAGAATAATAATCTTATGGAATCACTACTTCATTTAAAAAAAGATTGTGAATTTTTAAGATCTTCAACAGCCCCTCCTCGAGAGTTGGTGAAATTCATCGTCATCTTTTTTTCTTGAACAGTCGCATTTCAACATGCATTCGGTGTGAAGGGGCACACTATATCGACATGCATACCCACAGAAACAAACACACAACCAAAAAAAAAAAAAGAAGCGGACAAACTCACAGGCCAAACTTTATCTTCAGATCCAAGATTCTGCTGCAAAGGATTAAAATCCGCAGAAGAACGAAGCCACGGGCTTGCATAACCTCCATGGGCATAATTCTTTACGAAATAAACGGATAAAATAGCCAAAGAGAAACCCGTCAGCAGATAAACCACCAGGCCTTTCGCAGCCATTGATACAAAACAAGAAACACAATTTTTTTCCTTTTTTTTCCTTTTGTTTCAGAAATTCAAACGCCAGAACCCTTCTGGTTTTCCCACCCTTATGATTGGGCAGTTGTTTTTCCTGGGCGGCGCTTGCAGAAATTTTTTTTTTGTTTCTTGATGAATTTATAGGGAAAGAGAGTTTTTGTGTCCACAATCAGCGCTGCTATGCCGATTATATAGTTGAGATAATTTTCCATAAATTAAATTTCACATTTATTATAAAATAAAACAAATAAAAAGTATTGCATTTTATTTCTGAAATAAATAAAACAAGACAAAAAAAAAGGTTTATATTTATTATCATTTGTTTTGAAAATAGAATAATTCACTAATCAATGATTCTATATATTTTAGAAAAAAAAAAAAGAAACAAGTCTTTCACTCGGTTTTTATAATTCATTAGCATTCTAATGTACTAACATTCATTAATAATTTAACTAATATATTGAAATATTTGAAATTTGAATCTCATCAACGTATTTAAATCGAGTCATATGTTAGATTGTACAGACATTAACAAATTAATTGAACTTTAATGTGATTATGTTTAATATAATTAAGTATATTAGATTTATAAAATTTGATTGTCTTTGAAATACTTTCATATAATTAGTTTTATTAAGATTATGATAAATATAATTTGAATTAATAATTATATTTATTTGTCTGATATGATTTTATTATAGTACTACTACCTGTTTTTAACTAATTTAATAAATTAGTAAAATAAATAAAATATACAAAAACATGAGGAAATCATGTGGCATGCTAGGTAGGACAGGGTAACATGTGTGTACGACAATAATTCAACTGTAAAATTTCCAAATTAAGACAACTATCACCAAATATTATAGGCAAAAACTTGCTTTAGACAGGCCTAAACGGTTTAGGTGGGTTTTATCCTATACAAATAGGTTGACCCATCTCAAATAGAGTTTATTAATCCCCAATTAGGGTATATTATATGGGTTTGGGCTTGGGTTAATGGATAAAATCCGCCTATATCGTTTAGGCCTGCCTAACCCAAGACCTTCCCAATATTATATATTCACAATTTTTTCAATTTACAAAGTAGATGAATTCGAATATATTTATAATAGAGTTTATAAAATTAATAATTCTAGTTGTAATTGTTATATTCTTCAATTTATTATGTTTACTCAACAAAAGACTTAAATAACAAACTTGAACGCAATTGAAATGAAATGACACCTCTAGTTGACTACAAAATAATTTATTGTAGTATCATTATTCAAAGATTAAAAAAAATTAATTATTAATTCAAGAATTATTCAAAAAAATTTTAACTAAAGTCTCGAAAAATTATAAAATTCTCAATTTAAAATCTTATTATCAGATCTTAAATTGAGATTTCATCTTTTAGGTCCTAAATTGATAATAAAATTATTTTTGGTGTTGTGCGCTGACTATTCACCAAACTTATTTGATAATCATAAAACCAAACAAAAGTAAGAAAAATTCAAATTTGCTTTGTTACTTTATTTTAATCGATTTTCTAGGTATAGCGATAATTATGTAATGTCGCATTGAAGCGGTTAGAATATGATTTGATTCAATGTAGCTAATTTGCCTATTTTCCTTCTTAAGTTAAAAAATTTTGTAATCCCCAATTATTTATGTTTGTTTGAATAGATTTGCAAAATAAATTGTGAAATTCCCCGCCATAAGAGCCAATCATATTTACAATTACACGCCATATTAATTTATGGTGAGTGCTGACTAGTAAACTTATATACGTAAAAATAAAATAAAGTGGTATATATTATATAATGATGATATAGGGCATATGGGAATGGATTCAATGAGAAAAATCTTAACGTGAGAAAATGAGAAAGACGTTTGATTGCATTTACGATATGCTTGATTATAATGTTGTTTTGATTGTGCTTTACTTGTTACTTGATTATTTTGTTGTTTGATTGCGTTTTAAATATTGCTTGATTAAATATCAAGTATTGATTTTTTCAGATATGATAGACATAATTCATTTTTTTTCTTACAGGGTAACTTTTTTTTTTTACATGATCCTCCTCTAGGGCATATACTATAGAATTGGATTGTTAACTTTTTATGGATTCCTTGTGTGATATTATTTTCCGAGTTTGCCCCTAATTGGAATCGCATATTCTTATAATGAATTCAAACAAATTATATAAAATGTGTTCCTTACAATTTTATACCGATAAGAAATAAGACGTATATCCGCTTACAAGATGAGAGTAAGAGAGCATTGGATCCTATTTGGACTGTAAATGAATTAAAATGTTTGAGAATATGAGGATCTCGATTCGATAAAAGTTCATTTAAGTGTGTTTATTAAAATAAATTAAGGGGGCGTTTGGTATAACTGTCGGGAATCACTATGAGTATGAGTTTGATAGTAAAGGGAATGAGTATGGGGTTAGATTTGGGAATCATTCTCAATTCTTGGTGTTTGGTTTATGAGATGATTTGGGAATCATTTTCAATTCTGATGAATTTTTTTAAGTTAAAAGGTTTAGAAAATAATTAAAATATTATATAAATAATAATTAATTTAATAATAAAATAAAAAGATTTATTATATTAAAAATAAATAATTTATTATCTATTTTATAAAATATAAAATATAGATAAAATAAAAGATTGTTTAATAATATTATTATCATAATATATTATAAAAATAAAAAATAGAATAATATGAAATAAAATCTTAGAAATAAATAATAAGATTAATAATATTATTAATTATTGTGTATATGATAATTAATATATTTTCAATAATATTATTTATTAATTAATGCATAATAATAATATGATAACGCCATTTATTTTAATATTATTATAAATATATTAATTTATTAATATATATATATATATAATATTAATAATATTATAAATTATTATATTGAAAAATATTGGAGTATATAATAATTAATAAAAAATAATTACAAAATCTTATAAAATAAAAAAATAATCATTTTGGGATTGAATTTGAGAATGGGTATGAAACCCACCAACTTAGAGGGGAATGGATATTTGGGAATCAATCCCATCCCCCATTCTCATATCCATCAACCAAACGGTGGGTTTCGGAATCATTCTCATTCATTGATTCCAAAACCCACCAACTAAACGTAATCTAAATTTAAAGATCA
Organism: Plectranthus barbatus; assembly: GCA_026898455.1. Taxonomy (NCBI): domain Eukaryota; kingdom Viridiplantae; phylum Streptophyta; class Magnoliopsida; order Lamiales; family Lamiaceae; genus Plectranthus; species Plectranthus barbatus. The sequence continues at coordinate 55,416 of JAPKLW010001341.1, read as the reverse complement.
TAATAGTCGACTCGTGAGCAGGCTCATTAGCTAAAATTACTAAAAATTATAAAATGATAATGTTATAAAATTTTTATTTGTCATAATTTAAGAGTAAAAATTATGATAAATCTTTCTATTAATGAGAAAATTTTGAGTTTTAGCATTGATAATAATTTAGGAATAAATATATTTTTCTCAAAATAATAATGAATATTTTAAATTTAGAAAATTCGTTTAGGCTCGATAATGTTTGTGAATGTCAAAATATTCGATAAAAAAGTTCGAAACTCGACAATATTTAACAAATCAAACTTGGTAACATCGAGTCGAGCTTCGAACACGACACTGCTCGGCTCGACTGAATTACACCCTTAATTATAAGAAGTATCACTAAATAGTGCAATTGTTAGCTATTTAAGATATGAATAGTTCCATTATGCTGACAGTAAATGATGTGTAGTAAGAGCTAGGCTATGATAACCATAATGAATACCTAATACAAAATTAGAAACGAAAGGCAAAAGTGTTTTAGAAAATAAATTCTTTTGAAGTATCCAAATATCTCGTACTTGGAGTACAAATAATTAAAAAATTATGAGTTAAAATTTTTTCAAGAATATCTGATCTGAATTTGTAAATTATATAAAATGGTTTTAAGCTTACCCGATTCTAACAAATTCATTTAATATTTTGGGCATTATAAATTAATTTTGAGTGTGATAGGAGCACCAGTCATCACTGACCACATACAAGTTACCTGGTAGGGAGAGAGACAAAATGATTGATACCTTTTGCTGAGGTGGAGATTATTAGTAAATCATTATTATTTCACTATTATTATTATAAAGAGTCCGTACTTAATACGTTGTCGTATGAGAATCCAAAACAAAATATCCTTTTACAATAAATTATGTGGGAATACATATAACTAGCCACTTTGAATAAGTGGGTGTGTTATATAGCCACAAGGATAAAAATATAAGTTTTCTAGTCACTTTGTACTTTTGTCTTTTTCTCTCTTCTATTTTCGGCTACAAGACAAAATCAACTTTATTAAAGTTGTTTCCATTTTCGGAAATATTCATTATTTCATTTATTTATTCATTTAATTAATTTTGAGCAATTAATTTGAACAACCAAGGTTGTAGTAAATTTATTACAATCTTTTACAAACAAATATTTTCTATTTGAAGATTAAAATCAGAATTTTTTTAAAAAAATCGAGATCTCGTTATTAATCTCGATTTTGATCGAGATCTCAATATCAAAATCGAGATTAATAACGAGATCTCGTCTTCATTAAGCCCCGAATTTTTAAAAATTGATGTCGAGATCTCGACATGGGATATCGAGATCTCGATATCGATATCGAGATCTCGACATCCCATGTCGAGATCGAGATCTCGACATCCCATGTCGAGATCTCGACATCTGTCTCTTAAGGCGCGCGGCTGTTCGATTTTCTACAGTTCTAGCAGCAAAAATTAATTCCTAAATTGTTTCTAGTCATGTTTAAGCATATAAATCGACAAAATATGAATTTAATCAACTCTATACACATAATAAAACATGTATTCGACGAAAAATTGCGAAAAATCAAATGAATTTTCAGAGAAAAAATGCGTAAAATGAAGCTCCAAAATCGCTGAAAAATGTTGTTTAACTTACTTGGTTCGGGTTTTCTTCTTCTCCAGACATTGTGTAGACGTAATGTGGTTTTTTTTCCGCTTGGGGCGTCCGAAATCTGGGTGTTTGAAGCTTGAAATCGGCAACAATGGCGGGTTGGTGGTGGCGCACGGTGGAGAGAGAGTCGCCGATGAGAGAGAAAGTGGAGGAGTGGGGTAATGGATAATAAATCCAAATACAATTAATGTAGCAATATTTTAAAATTCAATTTCTCTCTCCAATCATTGGCAAAGTGGCTAAAAAACATGTATTTTTATACATGTGGCTAGATAACTTAACAAGTTATCAAAAGTGGCTAGATAAATTTTGACCTCATAAATTATTTATGGCAAACTATGGTCTCATTTTTATTTTATTTTTTTCGAATTTGATGATGTATTTAATATATTATAAATGTTGTATTTCTCTATTGTAAATAATATAATCTTTTCACAGAAAAAATATATTTAGCTTATT
>JAPKLW010001341.1:42296-53282 GCA_026898455.1 Plectranthus barbatus | reverse complement strand
AAATAATAATTTAACATCTTCTTCCCTCTAAATATTAATCGGTTTTTATTCGATTCCTACCTAATATTTTACTACAAATTTGGTCAGGATAATTAATGTTATTTTCCTATTAATTGAATTTAATTAGGATCTGGATATTATCCAGTCAAATTATGAGTGCTGGATATTTTGCTTTGTTGAATCCTACCTGTACATTGAAAACCAAATTAAATGATTTTGTATTTACCTCGTGCGTATCATCCCACTCACAATTTTGTATTTATTTTACCTTTTCTTAAATAGAGTTGTTTGGAATTTCTCAAGGTTGTTTTGATGAGTTAAATGTATCTTTAAATTAGTATATCTTTAGTTAGAGCTCATACTTATAATATTCTATATAAAAATTATTAAATTAAATATGAGCTAATTATAAGTTTTAGGAGATTCATTGTGCTGGCGACATCCATTCACCAATAAAGAAGTTTGTTTGAGTTTGCTTTCTAACACGCCATTACCAGCAATGATGCCTTTGAATGATGATGTGTTAGGAATATTGTTAGATATATAAAACTCCTTTGGTTGTCAATGTTTTTGTAATTATGTTTTGGTGCAGCAAAGCTCAAGCCGATCTAGTTTCTAGCAACCTAGTATTGAGTCGAATGTAAAAGTCCTATATAGGCCATATATACTCTAGTTGTAATAGAACCAGAAAAGAAGAATCAAGAAATGCTGAGGGAATCAGCAGACTTGATGATTACTGAAGAAGCCAGTAAAGGCTAGCAAATGCGGAGAAATGTTGAACGCACTCAAGAATGCTGAAGAAGTAACACCGGCATAATTCGAAGATCTTAGCAAAGACTGTTGAGATACCAGTCGTATGCCAACCGCCAGCAAACGCTCAATAGCAATCAAGAAAAGCATAAGAATCGTAAATCAGAAGGATCCAGATCACAAGGAGACCTGACGAATCAGAGAATAGAACAATCATCAGACACAACGGAGGTTTCAAGTTTAAACAAAAAGATCCGTTCTGACAAAGACGACTACATATAGAAGCTACGACAATCAGAGATGAGGAGACTCAAAGAGCCTATGTCAACTGCAGAAAAAAGGAAGAACGCAGATAGGCGAGCAATGCCTTTGAGTCTAACGGATAAAATTCAAACAGCCGTTTGAATCTTCACCTATAAATAGGTGTCATCCTAAATTGATTCAAAGGTTCGCGAATTCCTACTCACATAGATAACAAGAGAAGATAAAATCACTCTCAACATTACGCGAACTCATCAGAGCTAGTACGTGATTGAAAGCTTTTTCACAAGCTATCATACCTGAAGCTCGAGACCTGTAAATTTTTGGGATTCTTTCTATTCTGGAAAAGAATCTAGCAGTCACGTTGTTGTGCAAGCGTGATTCTTACGGGCATCGCCAACACAAGGATAGGTTCTGGGAAGAACTATAAAACTCCCAACAGTCGAGGTTCAAGGAGAAGGGAGGTTTGTCCTCACTCTACAGAGCGACAAGGTGAAGATTGAAGACCGAGGTGCTTAAAGGTGCGCGTTGACCAGACGGAGCAGCTGCTCAATGTTAAAGATCAGGTTGGACCTTGTAGTCAGTCTTTTAGTGAATTTTCAGTCGGAGGACTGAAGAGTGGACGTAGAACAGTTGTTCGAACCACTATAAATCCTTGTGTCCTTATTGCTTTATTTTGTTATATTGCGTATACTTACATTTAAAATTCAACACATCTTGTGTTGTAGTATAAACTGCAAGTGATCTAACGAATATTGAAGCTAAAACACATTTGATAAACGTTTGCTAAGTCGAGACCCTAGCAAGATAAGTGCAAGATCGTATTAATACTTCCGCTGCATATATAAACACTCTGATCGGGGACCAACATGCAGGCTGACACGTCATCACCAACTAGTGGACCACCAACAAGGAGCTTACCAGCAAAATGTCACCAGTAAAGACGATACCCAACCAGCAAGAAAAGACACCAGCTAGCCAAAACAAGCAAGTGCCTAGCAAAACAAGTTCAAACCTTACGAAACGAGATCTTAAAATCTTTGACACTCAAAGTCTATTCATCTCAAAAATCCACCAGCAAACATTCATCGGACTACTAAAAGAGCCATTATAACCAATGCATTAAAAGTCAACCTTCCCTTACAGAAAGGACACTGCAAGTAAAAAATGTGAGACTTCGATGGGATACGGTCCTTATGTCTCACAACGGCCCCAATCGACTTCTAATTCAAACCTTCCAATGAGTGCCTAAAATAGAGTCTGCAAATTACCTTGAGAAGGTTATGAATCCAACGAACGATACAATCTTTCAGCCAATCAACATTTTATCGTTCTCTATCGGTCTCTCAAAAGCTACCAACTCTCTACATCAAAACGCTTGTGGGTTGTTCTATCAGTTTTTCATGTTTTTCTTGAGCACGAGGCTCTGTGCATCTAGCAAGAGCTACTTTAGTTTTCTTACTTTCTAAGTAAGAAAACATCTAGGAGTTACCACTACTCTGGTGGTAACTATCACGGTGTATAACAAAAACTGGACGTTCTCAGGAGGAACTTAAACTCCCATGACCAGCTGGAGGCTGCAAGGTGTGTCCTCACTCCATATTTGAAGAAGCGGAGGAAAGCAAAGGACTTGGCGAGTGTGCTAGTGGACTGGTGGACACGGGTGTACATCAGCTAGCAATAGATCATGCGACATCTTTGTAATCCTCAATTTAGTGATTTTCAGACTGCGCGTCTGAAGAGAGGACATAGAACGGTTTGGTACGAATCTCTATAAATTCATTGCGTTATTTAATTTTTGTATTGAATTTAAAATCCAACACCTCAAGTGTTGGAGTATATTAGTGAAAACTGACTATATAATATATCGCTCGCTAAACAACGGCTTTTCTGAATCTGAGTTACTGCTAAAATCACCAACATCATGGGCCAAACCTAAAAGATTATCTTTCGCCGCACTATATCTAACTTTGGTTTGGGACCAATAAAAGTAATTGGTATTTTTTTTTAATCATGGTCATAAGACATATATCTTAAATGCAACTCTTATTTGAAAGCAATAGTAGTCTTTAATTAAATTAATTACAACAATACAAAATAATTTCCTTTTACAAACTTTCGTATACATTATAATTCGAGGTGATCATGAGTTAACCGAATTCGATGGTAAATTATTTAAGATTGAATTGGTACAAGGTCTAAAATCAATTTAAAGTCAATATAATTTAGCTCAAGTTCAAATTAGTCGAGTGATTATTGAGTTTGAGCTTTAGAGTAGTAGATATAAGGAGTTTTATCAATTCAGAAGCGAAAAATAGTTTAATATCAATTCAGGATTCAAAAAATTAATTTTCAATTTAGGACCTGAAAGATAACAAAAATTCTCAATCTAAGACCCAAAAGATCATACAATCTTCTATCAAACACCTCAATATCAAGTACTGGATTGAGAATTATTTGATTTTGTCCTGAATTGACAAATTATCTTTCGAATCCTAAATCGATAATTAAACTATCTTTTGGGTCTTGGATCGCCAATTCTCATATATTTAAAAATAGGTCTACAAGTTTTATTAAATTTGAACTTAAGTCGCATTTGAATTCAAGATAAACTTACTTGATATAGTGTAGATTTTTTTTTTCTATTAAAACTATAAATTAATAGAAAACTTTAAATTCAAACCTTTGATTTTCTCATCAAATTAACTTGCTTAACTCCACGTGTGACTACCTAGGGGTGGCAATCTCCAACCCGACACGAACCCAACACGAAAAAAATGGGTTGGGTCAACCCATTTAATTTTTGGGTCAGTTTCGGGTCAATCCGTCCAATTCATTTAATTTTCAGGTCGGGTTCGGGTCAATCTCGGATTGACCCGCGAACCCATTTGACCCACCAATAATATTAATTATTATTATTATTACTATTTATGAAATATAATTACATAAAAATTTAATAAATAAAATATAGCCTAAAACCAAATTTTATAAATAATTAACGCGATTTTTTAATTTTTTAAATAATTAACACAATTTATTAATTTATAAATTAATTAACACATTTTTTTTAATTTTTAAAATAATTAAACAGGTCATTTCGGGTTGACCCGAAAATAAACAGATTGGGTTCAGGTTGAGATTTCTGACCCGCGAAAATATACGGGTCGGGTTCGGGTTGGCGTGTCACTTGTTATTATCAGGTCACAACCCGACCCGCCGACCTGCCCACCCGAACCCGACCCATTTGCCACCCCTATACCCTTAATACTATGAGATCGAACACGAATGCAAAATCCAGAAACCAAAAAAAAAATCTGATCAACAGAAGAAATATAAATCAAATCGAACGAACAAGGAAGAAGAAATCAAATCGCGTGAAGAATTGAATAAAAAATCTAATGAGATACTATTTCAGATTTTTTTTAAAAGATAAAATTACAAAAATAACTTTAATTTTGCAAAACTGCAGGATAATCGAGGAAAACTGCACACGGAGTGAAATAGATCATGAGCGTTGAAATCACAAAATCAAAGGCTGAGATTTATTCTCATTTCTCATATGATCACTACTATATATATATATATATAGAGAGAGAGAGAGAGAGTAGTGATCATATAATAAAAGACTTTCTCATGTTAAATGAGAATGAATCTGGGCTGTTTATTTTTTTTAGATCAACGCACCAGCTTTATCCAACTCCTTCCAATTAATTCGCGCGAGATTTCAATTAAAGGGTAATATAGGAACCGTCTTCTCTATTTAGATCTAAAAACACTCTTTCTCCTAATTTTCTCTTTCCTCCCATTATAATCAAACGATTATATCTTTCTCGATTCAAATCTATTTTTTACGAATCATATATCATTCTTACGACGATTCATATGATATCCATATTGAATATGTTAAATTTAGAAGATTCACACGAAAATCTTGATTTCATATTTAGCTGGTGTATGTTCTTCATTATATTTACGTTCAGGCTAAAAAATGCATCAATTACGCATAAAAAATGTTCCTAAATATTTTCATTTTTGCCATCAAATGATGCATTATTAACTTGAATAAGATGCATTTTTATTCTAAAGCATATGCATTTTTGTATTCATATTGTTTATGGCTTTGTGTGTTATTGTACGGTAATTCTGTCAAAGTGTGATAAACTGCAAGGTGAAATAAGATTTTCCAGTTAATTTATCGGGTGCAGTTTCAACTTCCACTAATCTATTATCGTTAAATGCATAAACAACTTTAATTATTCGTACAGTGATATTGAATAAAGATAACAATGATCATAGAGGTGTATTAAAAATCAATTAAGATTAAACCGACAAATTTTGATAAAATGATATTGAATACAAGTAAAAATGGTAATGTCAACAACGTACAATGATATTTAATAAAGATAACAATGATCTTAAAGGTGTATTAAAATTCAATTAAGATTAAATCGATAATTTTGATAAAATGATATTGACTACATGTAACAACGATAATGTCAACAGCGTACAATGTTACATATCAACTGAGTTCAAACAATGTAGAAAATAAATAAACAATTAACAATCTATTAAACAAGAATTCGACATTAAAAAATAATGACATACATTTAAAATAACAATGATAATCGCATGACACAAAAATAGTGAAAAAACACTTTAAACCTAAGGATATAAACAATAAAAGATTGAAAAATAATACAAAGAGTCAAAACCAAAAATTCAAAAATCAATCCTTAAAATTATTAATGCATGTTCAAATATGATGAATATCACGAAAATCCCAACAAACCAAGCAATGTAGGAACAAGCTACAGCGAGGGGCAACATAGAGGGGCAGGGGTGGCGCAGTGAGATAGCAGTCGGTGGTGGATAGGGGCGCCTGCATGGGTTGAGTGGGCGATGGGCCGACGAGGGTGGGGCAGCGACGAGGTTGGAAAGGCGGCGAAGCTGAAGGCCTGCAGCGAAGGTGGGACGATGGCGGGTTGCTACGAGATGACGAGCAACGATGGGCTGCGACTGTGGCGGCGAGGTGGGGACAAATGAGAGCGGCGAGCCAGCGGCGGGTGGGCGGACGTTGGTGAGGGAGGGGATGAATTAACAAATTAATTGAACCCTAGAAATACGTGTAAATTTATATAAAAAAACTTAATAAGTTAAATCTCAAGATATATAGGTAACTACCATAATTATCAAATCTACTAAAAAGTATAATAATATTTACCACCTAAAATGTCCTTTTAAATAAAAAAAATAATATAATGACTGCCACGTGTAATTATGATAACCATCAGATTAAAAAAATTAATAGCTAGATTATAGGTCATTGTTCATTCATGGTATTTAGTATATATATGGGGCTGATCTGGTGAGAATAGCCTTTATCGTGAGAAATAAGAATAAATATAGTCCATAGATTTGATAACATCAACGATCCAGATTAAATAAGACATTCAACAAAAAACACAGCATTTTATCCTCATTTTACTTCATTAAAGGGAAACTTAGTCATTACGAACTAAGACGCAAAAGTTGTGTTTTGATCATTTTATGTATTATATACTTCATTTTATCTCAATTGTGTTTTATTATAAAATAAATTCGATGTAAATTTAGAAGTTATACGTGACATACATTTTATATTAGAGATACTTCATTTTATTTTAGTCATTCTCCATTTTATCTCAAGTGTTGTTCATTATAAAATAAATTTAATGTAATTATACATCCTCTTTTAAAAAAATGTAATTGTGCATCTTTATTTTGTACAACGAACAAAAATATGCAACCTATCTACAATTTTGTTTCAATACCATCATCCAATTTTTTAAATTTTCTCCCTTTGTGAGGCTTCATCGTATCAGTACACTTTAGTATAAATGAACCTGAAAACAGATAAAATGAACATTGCGCCAAACATGAAATTCTAAAAAAAATAATAATGGAAAGGTTGATGAAGCTAACAAACAAAATAATGAACATAATATCACAACAGATGAATAACGCAATACTAAAAATGAAAGGCTTTCAAAACTGTTTATAACAAAACTCTCTAAACAATATATCGAAAGCAGTCTCGTGAAACCATAATCAACAAATATCATCCAAAAATTTCAAACAACTGGAACACATATGATATACAAATCAGAAAACCAGAAAGAAATGTGAACATAGAAAACACAAAAACTTCGCATCTAACCTTAAGAACCAATCAAAACCAGAATCTGATCGCCAAAATCATATATATGAATTAATGAGGATAAAACGAACACGAAAACTAATTAATATCGCGAATATCAAAATTTATTCAACAAGAAAATCAAAATCTCATGGAAAATCAAAAAGAAAAGGAATTACAGATCTAAATCGCGTGGAAGAAGGAAACCAAAAAAGAAAATCGTTTATTTGAGGGAGATACCATAATTAAAACAAATTAAATGACAAAGATATCCTTAAATATGTAATTATAAAGTACGGAGAGGATAAAATGAAAATAAAAATTATTAAAGCATGACCGCAGATCTTGTGAAATCAATGGCTGATATTTATTCTAATTTCTTACACTAACATCTATTCTCATACGATCTAACCTCTCTCTCTCTCTCATATGAGAAAAATCTTAACAAGAGAAAGTGACAAAGTTGCTTGATTGTGTTTACGATGTTGCTTTATTGTGTTCAGGTCGTTGCTTGATTACAACATTGCTTGGTTGTGTTATAGTTAATTTGATTTGATTTCTTTATTATGTAAGCAAGGACATATTTCAGTCACTTCCTATTTGCCTAAATCACGTATTTGTTCTTCTTGTCAGCTTGGAAAGAGCTCTCGTTTACCTTTCTCTTTAAATGAAAAATGCTCTTTACGTGTTTTAAATCTTGTTCATTGTGATCTTTGGGGGCCCGCGCCTGTTACTTCTTCTGCACAATATCGATATTATGGTATTTTTATTGATGATTTTAGCCGCTTTACATGGTTTTATCCGTTAATACGAAAATCAAATTTTTTCACCCAGTTGCAATCTTTTTCTTCATTGGTGGAAAATCAATTTTCTACAACTATTAACCGCTTTCAAAGTGACGGAGGAACTGAGTTTACAAATTCTGTCGTGCAAGAATTCTTTCGATCTAAAGGGATCTTACACTTGCGTTCCTACCCTTACACTCCATCTCAGAATGACCGCGCGGAACGCAAACATTGTCATATTACTGAGACAGTTCTCGCTTTACTCTTTCATTCTCACCTGCCTCTAACTATGTGGGTTGATGGGTTTTCAACAGCTACATATATTATCAATAGACTATCGTCTACGGTCCTCGGCGGCTCGTCACCTTTTCAGGTTCTCTTTGGTTCTTCTCCGAACTATGCACTCTTTCATCCATTTGGTTATCGGGTGTACCCTTGTCTTTGTGATTATGCGACTAACAAGTTTTCTCCACCCAGCACTCCCTGCATTTTTATTGGTTTTTCTTCGTTGCATAAGGGGTTCTGCTGTTTCGACCCCTCCACATCTCGGACTTATATTTCTCGTCATGCGCGGTTTGATAACTCATGTTTTCCTATGGTTAAATCTACTCGACTTGCTCCAGTTTCCCAGCTGGACATCTTGACGTTTATGGAGCCCGACGCCTTAGCTATGCCGATAATTGATCCTCCAATACTTGCTATTGTCGAACCACCTTCGACACTTACTGCGCCGCCGTGTTTGTTATGCCCTGCTGCCGCAATCGAAGCTCTACCACCGCCTGCCGAGTCTCTGCAGCCCTCACCACCGCTCGTTGAACAGCCTCCGCTAGCTCCTGTTTTGCATCCGATGGTTACACGGGCCTGCGCTGGTGTTTTTAAACCAAAACACCTCGCGTAACACTTCGCTGCATGAAGCTCTACTTACGTCATCGGAACTAAAAGGATACAAATTCGCAGCTAAAAGCCCCATTTGGCTTGCAGCCATGAATGATGAAATGCAAGCTCTCTGCGCGAATGGTACTTGGACTCTCGTTCTGAAACCGCCAGTCACTAATATAGTTAGCTGCAAATGGGTTTTCCGCACCAAATATCGCTCTGATGGCTCTATTGTACTTCACAAAGCTCGTCTTGTTGCCCAAGATTTCTCTCAAATTCTGGGCGTGGATTTCACATACCTTCAGCCTTGTAGTTAAAGCAGCAACTATTCGAATTGTTCTATCACTTGTCGTTCATCGAGGTTGGTCTCTGCATCAGCTTGACGTAAAAATGCTTTTCTCAATGGTGTTCTCTCCACGCCGATTTATACAAATCAACCTCCAGTATTTATTGATCCGAACTATCCTAATCATGTTTGTTACCTTTTGAAGGCATTATACGGTTGAAACAAGCACCACGTGCTTGGTTTTAACGCTTGAGCGACTTCCTAGTTTTTTTAGGTTTTCTTTGCAGTCGTGCGGACACATCTCTATTCATTTTCTCGAAAGGAGAACTCATTTTAATTCTTCTGGTTTATGTCGACGATATCATTCTCACCGGCAATAGCGATTCCCATATCTCGGCCTTCATTAATCGTATGCATTCTGAATTTGCGATTAAAGATATGGGTCGTCTTAGTTACTTTCTTGGTCTTGAAGTAACTTACACACCCAATGGTCTTTTTCTCTCACAAGCCAAATATGCAGGGGATATTCTATGTCACACTGAGTTGCTGGATGCAAAATCGGTATCAACACCACTTCCGGCCGGTCTCACGCTTACTACTCACGGTGATAGTTATGATGATGTTACCGGTTATCACTCCATCGTTGAAGCACTACAATATTTAACCATCACTCGCCCCGATCTCGCATTTGTGGTAAATCACGTCAGCCAATTCTTGCAAGCTCCAACTAGATCATATTCAAGTTGTCAAATGCATATTGCGATATGTCAAAGGGACGTTATCCCACGGCCTCTCTTTCTCGCGCCAATCCACTTGCGATCTAGTCGCTTATTCCGATGCTGATTGGGCTCGATGTCCTGACTCTCGCCAATCTACTATGGATATGCTATTTTCCTAGCTGGTAATTTAGTATCCTGGAGTGCTAAGAAGCAACCTACCATTGCTCGATCCAGTTGCGAGTCAGATTATCGTGCCATTGCGTATACTGCTGCCGAGGTGCTTTGGATCTTGTCCATTCTGCGTGAGCTGAAAGTCGACCTATCTCAGACTACTCATCTATTTTGCGACAACAAGAGTTCGGTTTTCATGATGCGAAATTCAGTTGCTCATAAACGAGCAAAGCACATTGACATTGATTATCACTTCGTTCGTGAACTTGTTCAAAAAAGGACCCTGGTCACTGAGTTCGTTCCCTCTGAATTACAAATTGTCGATGTCTTCACAAAGGCACTATCCAGTCCGCTCTTCACGCCATTCCGCGACAAACTTCGAGTCTTCCAAGTTGCGACGTCTCGCTTGAGGGGGGATGATAAAGTATAGATATGCATGAATCTTCCATGCGAGATCGATTCATTCCTTTTAGATATATTTAGGGTTTTAGTCTATCTTTTATGTATTTTGCATATTTTTAATATCTTTTGTAACCCTTATATATATTCATCAATAAAACCTAATTTAGTGTGACCAATAATATATTTTCTATCAGATTCTATTGGATCTGATGGACATAATTTATTCTTTTTTCTCACATGAAGACTTTTTTCTCATGATCTCTTCTCTCTCTCTCTCTCTCTCTCTCTATATATATATATATATATATATATATATATATATATATAATTTAATCAATTTTATAATTGTAAAATAATTTATTTCCTGTATCCTACCTGGCGCCTTAGACACTCGAATCAACAATATATAAGATCATTATTGTGTAAATAAAATAATATTATCACAAGTTAGCACGTGATGCATGACAAAGATCTGTCCAATGTCCAATTTGATCATCATTCATGAAACTTCACTTGTAAAACTATTCATGTGGTTTTCTATTAAATCAATAAAATAGAAAA
>JAPKLW010001341.1:18100-37296 GCA_026898455.1 Plectranthus barbatus | reverse complement strand
TTTATATCCATAATAAATATATCACACACATGGGACATATCTTACATCACTTTGTCATTTTAAGACACCAAAAATAATTTTACATTTCTTGAACTCATCAATTTCATTCTTCAAAAAAAAAAAAAAACGAACGAAAAAAACAATTGACAAGAAGTATGAAAATATTGACTTGGTGGAATTAATTTACACCAATTTCCCATTTTTATCAAACAAACCATCATATATTCAAGAATAAAAGTGACAAGTGTTATTAGTTTATATGAAATCGCTTTGAATCTTCTACATATGCTTAATAAGCCCCATGTGATATAGCATAATCAACCCATGGTTGAAAAATAATAAATCAAATTCATCAATTATGATTGGCAAGAATAATATACCATGCATCAAATTAGTTTGAGTGCATGTAATAATACAAGGAAAATATGAATAAGTAATATTATCAACTTCATGTAATATTTCAAATATTATAGGGATAGTGGGTTGGTGTCGATGTTGATGGGCTGCTGCTTCAAGGTTGAGTTTACACATCACCAGACATCTTATTTCATGCCATTGGCTTTTAATGTTTGCGTTCCTCAATTCAATCATTAAATAAGTTAATCAAATTGTCATGCATTAATAGGCCACGTGTTGATAATATTAACTAGGTAATTATTAAGCTGTAAAATAATACTCCCTCCGTCCCGATTATTTGGTCGTCTATGTTTCCTTTTTGGGGTGTTTCATTTACATGGTCCATTATCTAAATTTAGTATTTTTTTTTGCATGTGTTTACAAATTTACCTTTATAAATTGAACATAATTAATAGAGTTATTATTAATAGTTATTGCTAAATAAGGGTAATTCAGAAAATGTGTTCAAATATTTAATGTATTCATAAATGAGTTTTGACATTCGTGCAAGTTAAAACAGGATGAAATAAATGGGAAGGGGGGAGTATACAAAAGAGTTACTCCCTACACTGGTCTATCCAGAAATTTAAAATTGGAGGTACAATATATAAATATAATAATTTGAGATTATATTATTTAAAAATATATATATAAATAATATATAAAAATATTATAAATAATAATAAAGATATATAAATTTATAAAAGAAAAAAATTATTTTAGGGGTACAAGTGTACCCCAAAATCCCCCTAGATCCGCCACTCCCTACCTCCCATAGTAGTAATTAATTCTATTTGCTTTTGACATAGTTACTAATATTTGTGAGTGTAGTGTAATTAATATTTTATTAGTGAGTGTAAAAAAATTTGTCATTGAAAATAGAACAATTAGATGGGACAGTCAAAAAAAGAAAACGAGACTACTACTATGAATCAACAATAAATTAACCTCGTTTATTCAGTGGATGAAATTCATAAACAAAAGGAAAAAACTCAAAACAAAATTGATTAAATCTCAAAATAAAATAAGTAATTTTCTTTGTGATAATTAGCAACTCCATTTTGTCTATTTTCTGTCGAGAATAAAGGAATTAATGGCTGTTTAATAAAATACTAATAAATAATAAAAAGTGGAACATTCCAAATTGGGCCACGGCATCACATGGGGTCACATGTCATTCAACATTTTGTTTTTTCGGCTAAATCCAATTAAGGATTGGGCTGCCACTTTCCGGGAAATACTCCTCGACAGTGATCACTCATTTTCCTAACTTTTATTATTATTGTTTTTTTTTTCTTTCAGAATTTCATCAATTTTATTTTTCAATCCAATCCACTTCCAACTTCAAATTTCAATTATTATGGAAAAAACACATGTAAAAATATATAATGCAGTTTCATATACTTAGTCAATGATAGTTTGATGCATTTTGCTTAAAAAGCTACCATTTTTTTAGCTTAATAAATTTTAATCTAAGATTTACTGATCAGGGCAACATTATTGATTCATCTTTTGACAAAATATCGCATTCGACGATCTAATTGTGCTGGGCCCATTGAATCGATGTAGTCCTGATCCATATACCACTCTTTTTAATTTGTTTATTATTATTATTACTCCCTCCGTCCCTAATTATTAGTCCCAAACAAAAATGACACAATAATCAATGTTTGTGAGTGTAGTGGAATTAATATTTTATTGATGAGTGTGAAAAAGTTTGCTATTTTAGTAAAGGGGACTAATAAGTGGGACAAACAAAAAAGGTAAGTGAGACTAATAAATTGGGACAGAGAGAGTATTATTTTTAGTGTAAAATAATTTCTGAAAGTTCGAAATGATAATATCGTTCCTATCTCGCAATTAAAAAGTATGAGTAATTTTTCATAAGTGTATTTTGTGAGATTTTTAAGCGTATTTTGTTTGGAATTCATTTTATATAGCGCGTATTATGTTCGGAATGTGGATTCCGAATGAAAACCAAATAATGTACTATGTTGAAAACTGAATTCCATCATTTGCATTCCGATAATATAAACATTTTGTTCGAAATGTCTCACCGCCTCACAAAAAATACTGTCTCACACAAGTTTTGGCCTTTTATGAGCGAATCTCCTGCGAGACGTGTGTATTTGTGAAACGGTGAGATATTTGAGCACATTCCGTTTGGAATATGATTTATATACAAAATATTCCGCTCGAGATGTGTATTCTGAACATAAATGAAATGATGTATTTCATAAATGCAAATGACGAATTTATAAATACATAATTTGCAATGCTAAAATCATGATTGTAAAACTCATTATGCGTCAGTCGGGCGCCCGGGTAGGGCCTAGTGCCTACATGGTCTAGTCGGAACTTAGGTCGTTTCTAGGCAGTAATTAATCGGTAAATTAATTTATTATTTTTAATACTTTAAATATATAAAAATTCGGCACCAAATAATCCGAAAACACATAATAAGACCTATTTGAAGGCTTCTGGGTCGCTATCTGTCAGGAATTTTGTTAGAGAAATTTTTCCTTACTTTTTGTATTTTGGTGGGTCAAATATTATAATCCATCTTAGTCAGTTTTTCAGTTTCTAGAGTTCTAAATTGTTATCCTTGCATAGGATCGATCAAATTGTAATAGAACTTATGTTAAAGACCGAGCAAAGGAGAATGCTCGAGAACTAACTACATGCACGCCTTGAAACTTAATTTTTACCAAGTATAGCATTGACCATAACTGAGTTGGAGCACTCAGTATAAGGTTTACCATACTGACCAGGAGAAGTCAGTATGAGGGCTTCCCCGTACTGACTAGAAGTCAGTATGAGGGTTTTCCATATAGATCGGGAGAAATCAGCATGAGGGCGTTTTCCATACTGACTGTGGACAGTCAGTATGAGGGTCTACCATACTAACCTTGGGAAGTCAGTATGAGGGCTAAGTTGTACTGACCTTGGGAAGTCAGTATAAGAGCCTCTACCTTTAAAGTTCGAGTTATTAGAAAGATATCAAAGCTCAGTCAGACTTAGGCATTTATATACCCAAGTGTAAGTTAGTACGAGCTTACCCAAACTTGGATCCCTCGGGCTGAATATTAGTCTGACATAAAGTTAGTGTATAGTACACTGACGCAGCAGAGCAGAAAGCAGACCTAAGGCATGTGCTACGATTGGACAATATCATCCATGAGTCTTAACGTCTGGATTTATGTGTCTAATGGCAGAAATTCAAAATGTCGGATGAAATCCTCTATAAAAAGATCTGCTCTTCAACCTTAAATGATTACGAAGTTTGAACGTACTCTGTAAATCTTCTCACTAGAAAGGTTATCTCTCTACTAAAACTCTCTGAGTTTCTGTGTTTTCTAACACGAGAGACTCAAGTTTTACTCCGTGCTATCTTCTCCTAGCACGAGGCTGAAGCTCTTCTTTGGTGAATATATATTTCTAAGATATATTCATAGCAGTCAGTTTCCTAGTCTGGGATTCTGATTCTCATGGGTGTATGTCAACCACCTAAAATCTGGGAAGAACAGTAAACATCCAACCACCGGGAAGAAGGCTGTGAGGTGTTGTCCTCACTTCAACCTAAAGACTAAGTCCACAAAGAGTTCCTAGGCGAGTGCCGCAGCTGACCGAATGACAGAGACGCCGACGGACTGTGTATAGATCGTAAGGAGGCTTGTACTTAGTGAATTATCCAGACCTTGGGTCTGAAGAGTGGATGTAGGATATTGAGATCCGAACCACTATAAATCTTGTGTGTTCTTTACGGCTTTATTTTTTTTCCTGCTCTATTTTTCTGTTTTACAAACTGACTTTTGAAACCTTCAATACTTGTCCAAGTATTGAAGAGTATATGCTATGAAACTGACTTAACCAGAACAGACCTACCTAAGCTTAAGTCTTCTACACACTAAACTGACTATACTATGTTTACTCGAACCAGTGCAACTGTCTTTTATTGCTTCCGTTGCGTATTCAAACCTTCCACTGCACTGTTTAGCACTCTGATATTGGGACCAACACTAGCCCCATTTTCACAACACTATTTGAAATACTCCATCCGTCCCATTTTAATAGTCTTGTTTCTCATTTTCGTCTGGCCCACTTTAATAGTCTTATTTCTAAAAAAGGCAACTTTTTTACACTCAACAATAAAATATTAATTTCACTCAACTCATTCTATACTCACATGTCTTGATTATTGTGTCAAAAGCAAACGGGACTATTAATCTGGGACGGAGGGAGTACATTATTTGCATTTTTATCGGAATGCATTATACGCAAGTATAATTTTGGTTGGAATCTGCATAATATAAAATATATTTTAAAAAATATATAGTCTCGCACTAGTTTTAGTAAAAAAAATATATATAAACAATTTGTTACAAAATTGGTCTGGTGAAAAAAAGTTGATGGGCCTTGACATATTGGGTTATTAAGCAGGAAACTTTATCAAATTCTTGATTTCTGTTCCAAGTATTGGGCCTTTCTAAATCTAACTAAATATGAAGCAGAGCACAACCCAAATTCAACTTTGGGCTTTTTCCATGACAAAATGAATTCCATCTACGTATAGGTTTTTTTTTTTTTTTTTCCTTTTTTATTATACAGTTTTCATATTATAAAACCTACTACACTTTTTAAAACAAAAGACAAAGCTTTTTATTCCTTTTCTGGGGATTCAGCAAAGTTGAAGATCAATGGATTTATGCAATAAAGAAGGCTGGTTGAGACATGAAAAAAGTGACGCACAACACTAATGGCGTTTCTTAGAAGGAAGGATCTCAAATTCCAAAGCATTCACGCCCATCTCCCTAATTTTGTCTCTTTCTTAGCAATCAAATTAGGAAAATTTCCGATTCATTTTGGCAAAAACTTACGTTAGGCACGCGTAAACAGTTTAGGTGGATTTTATCCATACTCAAATGGGTTCACCCATTCCGAATAGGGTTTATTAATCCCCAATTAAAATATATTAGATGAATTTGACTTGAGTTAATGGATAAAATTCCCCTAAATTATTTAGGTGTGCCTAACTTGAGACCTTCCCATTCATTTTTGTTTGTTGAGTACCGCCCAAACTGAAAAAAATTTAAAAAAATCATGCACATTTCAACTAGAGGAGGTAAAAAGTTTGTCAAATTGATCCACTCCACGAATTCACCAAAATTGCCACCCATGGCCATGATTTTATAGCTGAAGTGGCAAATGTTTGAGAAATCTTCCAAGTAAAAAAAAATAGTTCTAGTTTAGTTTTTTCCCAAAAATTTATAGTTTGGGAAATTATCAATTATAAACTACCTATTGATCAATTATGAAAAATATTCAAATATTTATTTGTTATTAAATTATAATATAATGTTGATTATGTCATTTAAAAATATTATTCGTTATGAAAAATACCCCAATATTTTATCTAATATTGAATTATACTGTAATGTTAAATTATGTTAATGATAAATATCCTTCATTGCTAATAGTATTAAAATTCTTGATGAGTCATGTGTTAGATCAAATGTGGTCTTACTTTTGCCTACACATGAATATTTAATAGATGACTCATCAAGTTCTTAATATTGTTATCCGTAGAGGGTATTTTTTTCATAGTAAAAAATACTCCCTCCGTCCCATTGAAGTAATCCTATTTTCCATTTTTGTTTGTCCCATAAATTAGTCCTATTTTCCTAAAATGACAAAAAATTTCACACTCACCAATAAAATATTAATTCCACTACACTCACAACCCTTAATCTCCGTGCCGAAAAGAAATGAGACTACTCTAATGGGACGGAGGGAGTATTTTTATTTTAATTGACAAAATTAAATATTACTCCCTCCGTCCCATTAGATTAGTCCACTTTTGTTTCGGCACAGTAATCAATGTTTGTGAGTGTAGTGGAATTAATATTTTATTGATGTGAAGAGATTTTTTTTTCCATTTTAGGAAAATGTACTAATCTGGCGGGACATGAAAATAGAAATATGAACTAATCTGACGGGACAGAGGGAGTATAAAAAAATTTAGTAATAGAGAAATATTAAAAAAAATCATATTTTTGCAATAGAGTATGATGTAATTAATAGTTTTCTTTTATAATATTATGTAAAATTTGCAGATCAATAATGGAAGGTTAAATTGAATGTTGAAGAGGCACCTCATACCTACGCCGCCTAAACTCTTTGACCTAGGTTAGGGTATACTATATATATTTTGCTATTCTATATAAAAAAGATATTAGCCTTGGAAAATAAGGGATCCCATTAATAGAAAAACTGTTTCATTGGTATTTCACAAAAGTTAAATTTCTTTCTATTCATAGTCAAATTTTAATTGCTTTTATTAAATATTGTTGCATGAATCAATTAATTGATTGACTATTTGCTATTATCTATGCCAAAGTAGAAATCTAAATCCTTTCTTTCTGTGAGGTAGACTAGACACCCTATATCAACCAATAATTATACTCAAAAACAGTACACCGGATTAGAGGTATTAATTATGATTAAATTCATAATTAAGTGGAAATTAAATTAATAAATGGAATTGTGACATTTAGGCTTAGTTATGGAGGATTTTTGAATTATGTCAATATAGATGAATCGATTTACCTTGATATATCTTGATGTAATGTTATTTTTGAGTTTTTTAGTTATTATTTTGTTGGTTTTGATTTTGATTAGGTTTACAAATTGATTTTCACCCTATGAAAAGGGTTTACTACTTACGAAATTATTCAATTTGATAAAATCGTGAGTTTATTTCTCTAATTCTGATAGCTCGTGAATCTCAGTGGATTGCTTTGAAATTCTCGTTTGACTTATCAATCAAATTTTCGAATCCGTTTGTTGTATACTAACTATATTCAGCATTGTTGGAAAGAATAGTTTATTGAATAAACTAAAGAATAATTTTAACGGTTAGAGCAGCATAATATCATCAAAATTCCGGCATGACATCCTCTATCCAACTTTTAGTGTTCCACTCTTTGTTTCACAATTAAAATTATTAATTTTTATTTAATATTTTTTATAATCTTAATTTATTATGATTTGGATTAATTTTATAAGTTCAACCATAGGGTTCATCCTAATTAGGGTATATAATATTATTTTTCAATTTTTAACTAAAATTTGATTATTAAAATTGATTAATTTATAACTATAATTTATATTTTTATAAAATTTTAATTTTTATTCTTATAAATCAATTAAACTATATTGTATTATAATTAATTTTTGTTTTCGTAAAAACATAATTTTAAATTAATAATCGCGAGAATGGAACACGAAATAGAACATCAATGTAGGACAGAGGATTTGAACCCCAAAATTCCCACATGCAAATTACAAAACCTTTTAAGAATTTTGAAAGAAGTGATGTTTACGGAAACGTAAGAGCGCACACACACAACGAAGCCTAAAGCTTTGACTAAAAATGTAACACCAACCAAATCGAAATGTAACGAACCTACTTTTGAAATAAATAAATAAAGAGGGAGACGAAAGCAAAAGCAGCACATTTAATACGAAAATGAAGAAAAAATTAAATGAATTAATGCCAAATCAAGTAAAGATAATATGCAATAATGAATAAAATTTTTAAAAAAATGGCATGCCATTTTCGTTCTCTATCTCTCACTCCTCTGAATTGAATCTGCACGCTCACGTATCCTCTACTCTTCTCTTCCTTCTTCCCCAAAATCATGCCCAAACATGGAATCGTAGCGCGCCTCGCCTCTCATCAGCGCTGTTAAGATTGAGAATAATAACCAGAGGAAGAGGATAATTAAACATGGCGGATCCGTCGTCCAAGCTTGTAGATTTTGTTGTCATTCCGCTCGTTCTGCTTTCCGCGGTTGTGGTTGTGCTCAACCAGAACTCTTCTCGCGAATATTCGTGGCCCTCTCCTCGTCTCAGTTTGCGTTCTCCACCGGTTGCCGCGCTGCCGCCTACGCCGCTGCCTTCAGCAGCCACACTTGCGGAGGATCGGGATCAGGCGCCACCGGTACGGTGACGTACCGTTCATCTCCCTCTGATTATTATTATTATTATTATTATTATTATTATTTTAATACTGTTGCGTACTAAAATACAAAAGTCTGTTTACTGAAATCCTGTAATTTTTATAACCTTACAATCAAGTTTCGTTAGGAAGTTTTGCAAAATAATCGGTGCGATGTTTACAGTTTTATATGTTTACTGGGAGATTTACTGCCATTGTTCATGTTTTAGTGGCGAGATGAAGAAGTTCCAGCTGAAATGCATAAGTTTGCGAGTTGTATGGAATTAATTTCTAGATTCATTGTGGTTTTATTGGAAAGTAATATAAAACGTTGATCAGTCGATGCATTAAACCACCTCTGTTTTGTGCTTGATTATGAAGCTTTGTGGATCTCAGATTTTGTTTTTTCCCAACATTTGCCCTTAAAAGATGCAGATTTGTTCCCATTTTTTACATCGATTATGGTGCTAGATTGTGGAGACAAGGAAAAAATATGGAAATTTAGATATGGTTGAGGCGAGTTTAGCAGAAGCTCGAGCGAATATACGAGCGGCTCAACGCAACAACGAGACATCCTTCGACCCTGATTACGTCCCTGAAGCTCCATTTTACAGGAATCCCATTGCTTTTCACAGGTGAGACCAAATTAGTATAATCAATGATAAACACAAGAAAAAGAAATTAGAGGTTTTGAATGTTGAATGTTGATGGTGGTGCAGGAGCTACTTGGAAATGGAGAAGGTGTTGAAGATATACATATACGAGGAGGGAGATCCCCCATTGTTCCACTACAGCAAAAGCGACGGAATCCTTGGGATTGAGGGCATCATCATCCATCAAATCGAGATCACCAAATTCCGAACCACAGATCCTGAGAAGGCCCATCTCTTCTTCATCCCACTAAGCGTCCAGTCCATCGTCTCCTACGCCTACGTCATCCACAACCGCGCTTGGGACCCACTCCAGAACATAGCCAGAGACTACATCAAGCTCATCTCCACAAACTACCCTTACTGGAACCGGTCTCTGGGACACGACCACTTCATCATAGGGTGCCATGATTGGGTAAGAAAAAAGATTCACTGCTGAGTTTCTGGTCAATCATCTTCACTTCTGATGTCTCAACGGTGGCGCAGACTCCAAAAGTGTCAAACGGCGTCCCCCACCTATTCAAGAACTCAATCAGAGTCCTCTGCAACGCCAACACCTCAGAAGGGTTCAAGCCCTCCATAGACGTGTCATTGCCTGAGATACATCTCCCCCACGGCACGACCGAGGGGCTGATCGGAGGGCCACCTGCAGGCGAGCGTTCGGTGTTGGTGTTCTACGCCGGAGGCATCCACGGCTACATCAGGGAGGTGCTGATGGAGCAGTGGAAAGACAAAGACCCGGAAGTCCAAATCCACGAGTATCTTCCTAAAACCATGTCCTACTATGATATGATGAGGAAGAGCAAGTACTGCATCTGCCCCAGCGGGTGGGAGGTGGCGAGTCCTAGAATGGTGGAGGCTATCTACATGGGGTGCGTGCCGGTGCTGCTGAAGGAGAACTACGCGAAGCCGTTCGACGACGTGCTGGATTGGAGTGAGTTTGGTGTTGATATTGGGTTGAAGCAGATACCGGAGCTGAAGAAGATCTTGATGGCCATTCCAGATCACAAGTATTTGGAGATGCAGAGGAATGGGATCGGAGTGAGACGCCATTTTGAGGTGAATTTCCCTCCCAAACGCTTTGATGTGTTTCATATGATACTTCACTCTATATGGCTTAGAAGAATCAATATTCAACTCCATCAACTCTGATCGATGCTTCTATTTTCTTGTTTCTCCCAACCCCCTTTGCAAAATCATATTTCTTATTTTCATAAATAAATTTGTTAAATTTTTAGAATAAATTCAGAACAAGAATTAAGTCAATATTTATTATGCAATTAACACGAGTGGCAGATTTAGCAAATTGCTTCTGCATTTGTCCATTAAATCTTCAGCCACCACATTTGTCTCTGCCTTTTTAGTGAAGACTATGTTTAAAGAAAAAATATTTGATATGTGTCCAAGATCTTATAAAAATGGTTGAGTCCATTTTAGAAACTAATTATTGCGTGTTAGATATAAAAATCAGAAGCCAGTGAGGACCAGTTCCAAAAATGGATATTTCTGTTTTAAGGTTTTGAAATCAAACCAATGCACATTTATATGCAGACATCAATATGCATACATTCAGTCAATGAGAAATATTAAATGCTGCTTTTTAAAATCATAAACATACACTATGAAAATGAACAAAAATAAAAATCAAATTGTTATATCCTTACAGATCAAGAACATAGATTATACAAAAATATAAGCCACAATGCAGTAACCAGTCATGAATCTTCAACAGCATGCAGTCGAATGTTAAGTCTTCTCAGCCAAATGGAATGCAGAGTCATGTGGAACACATCGTACCTCTTCGGAGGCAAATTCACCTCGAAATGGCGCCTCGCCGCCACCCCCCTCCGCTGCATTCTTATGTACTGCCTCGTCGAGATCCCTGCAAGGATGTTCTTGAGGTTGGGGATGTCCTTCACCGGCACCTCCACCGAGAACGACTTCCAGTTCAAGACATCGCTGAAAGGCGCCACGTAGCCGTCCTTGATGAGCACGGGGACGCACCCGGTGTAGAGTGCTTCCACCATTCTGGGGCTTGCAACTTCATATCCACTGGGGCAGATGCAGTACTTGCTCTTCCTCATCATTGCAGGGTACGACACTCCTTTAGGGAGGTACCTGTGGACTTGGATGTCCGGATCTTTGTTCTCCCACTGCTCCAGGAGAATTGGCCTTATGGGGCCATGAAGTCCTCCGGCAAAGAAAGCGAGGATCGGTCTTCTCGAGGGAGATGGTCCGCCTACCAGCCCGTTTGTGCGACCACCGGGCAGGTTGATCTCCGGGATGGACACGTCTTTGGATGGCTGGAACCCTTCTGACTTGTTGGCATTGCACAGGGCTCTGATTGAGTTCTTGAATAGCTCCGGGAGAGACTTCGAAAGCTCGGGCCCCTGCAATGAGGAGGAGAATGAAATGAAATGCTTAGCTTTGTAATTAGCAGGTGATGAGGAAAACTATTCATACCCAATCATGACAAGAGAGCATCAAGTGGTCTGAGCCAAGGCTTCTGTTCCAGTATGGATACCTTCCAGCTACGAGATCGACGTAGTCCTTCACCGTTTGTTTCAATGGCAACCAATGATCAGGAGCATTCCTGTCGTATATGAAGTGAACCATGGACACCACACTGAATGGAAGGAAGTAAACACTTGCTTTGTCGGGGTCTCTAGTCCGAAAGCTCGACGTTTCCAACTTGTAAATGAAGTTTCCCTCCATTGAATAGATGCTCCCACAAGGACCATTGTGAAATATGGGGTGTTCCCCTTCTTTGTAGATGAACACCTTGAAGAGCCTTTCCATCTCCAGGTAGCTCCTGAACATTGTTATACACATCAAAATCAGATGCAAACTAATGAAATGCAAAAGCATATAATCCCACAAGTCTTACTTGTGAAAAGCAGCAGGATTCCAGTAAATCGAACCCGTGGGGACGTAGTCAGGATCGAACAACGACTGATTCCCACCTTTTGCATCTCTAATAGCAGCCCGAGATTGCTGCAGTTTGGCCTCAAGAATCTGTAAGTTGGTAAACCTTCGACTCGTGCCATGGCTCGATGGAAGAGCATGAGTGTCGTTGAATCGAGCAGAGACATTGGATCCTTTCTTGGTGATTATTAACTCAACTGTGTTGTCCTCATTCTGTTTTACAATTAATGGTCAAAATACAGAAACATACACAAGCTGAACCCGGTATCAATATTGGCAAAACTTACTAATAAAAATCATATCTACTAGTAGATGGAAACAATATAAATAGAACAGGTACATACACGGGTTAGTGTCACATTACTTTATCACTACATTTTATCCTACTCCGGAACTAATTTCCTCGTCGTGAATTCGAGCTTCGAGTACTAAGGTCACTGGTCCACATTGAAAATCAGGTAATTTGATGTTACTTATAACATTTCAGGATAGTAACATTTACAGACATATTGTTAACATATGACAGTAATAATTCAACATATCTACTGTATACTAATGCTGCTTAACCAGACAGATGATTCTTGTTAGAAATCATTCCTAAGTTTCAAGGTATTACAAATTGCTATAATGACAATCTATTTACTATCCAAGCCACCTAAAGAGCACTCATCGAGCTACTATCAGACATTCAGAATCGAACCCCTAATGTAGATATTGTAAGCTTAACGAATAGACCCTACAACTAATATCTAGCATAATCAATCTGGTTCCGGCATACAACTTCTTCATTAAGTCGCGTATTATTTCGACGCAGACTTGTGCTGCACAATACCAATACTATATAAACAATAAAAATGACAACTACTACTTTTTCTTAGTTGAAGTATCAATTGATTCTTTCATGAAATTCATAAGCTCAAATTCCCTTACATTTTTTTCTTTCTTTTAAACTAGAACTATAATGCATTAATTTAAGACTCGCGAACCAAAATGTCCTCAAATTTAATACTCCATTATTTGGAGGCTAATGAATTAGATCAATCTGCCTAGATCTATGTTCAGTCTCATGCACCTGAATTTGTGAATCGTAAATTTCAAGAATCTCAACAGTTATAGTAATTGCATTTGTGCATGACCTTCATTTATACGTCGATTCTTGTGATTTTTTAAGAATAGGAGCTTCTTACATATGATTTTGCACGCAAACTCACTTCCAAGATATTTTTTAATTTTGGAGAACAAAATTAAAATTTAATTATTGGAATATAATGTTTTATTTTGAGTAGGCATCACATGTGCGGCTCCTGCACTGATATTCATGTATTGCAAGACTCTAGGAATTTCAAAAAATCTTGCATAATTAGTGTACATAATTTTGGAAAATTTTTATAGCAGTAGAAGTTTTTCAAATTTTCCATATTATTCCAAGACCAAATGATATTTTCCCGTTTTAAGTCGAGAGATTCATGGTCCCTCGCCATTAATAAAAGCAAACACAATTCACAATAAATTAAAAAGAATTAAACAATAAAGAACGAAAAAGGAAAATATCGTTGAGAAATCAAGAAACTTATCAGAGAATTCTTACCGGCGGCTCAGCCTCTCGCACTTGATCAACGCCGACCGGCGGCGCGGCGGAGCGCTGGAAACTGTAGTCAGCGGACACGGCCTCCTCTCTCTCTCCACCGCCCACCACACGCCGCCGCAATTCCAGTCCCCCTCCACCACCGTCTTCCGCCGGTGGAGGGAGCTCCGCGTAAGCGGTGGAGAGATTAGCCGGAGAACGATGGCCGGAGGAGGGGTAAACCGAGCTCCAAGTCCACGGATAGTAATTGGAAACAAACAGCCAATTTGATGAGTTGGAGGCCGACAAAACCACCACCACCGAAACCACCATTAACGGAATGATAAACCCTAACAACCTCGCCGACGTCGACGTCTTCCACCATGAAAACAGCCTTGCGTTGCACCCCTCCATCAACCACCCCCCAACCCCACCCCCTCCCCCTCCTGTATACAGATTCAAGATTTTGATTTTGAGTTTTCAAAATCTCTGCATCTCTCTCCGGCTGCGTTTTTCAGTTACTTTTTTTTGTTATTGAGGGAGATAATCTGATAACCAGAGATTAGGAGTATCCAGCAATGAATGCATGTATATATATGTATATGTGTATGTATAGGTGAGTGAGAAATGAAACCTTGGGAAAGTGAGGAGGAGGGCGGCGATTGGTGAGAGGTGGCTGCAATACACCGTGCCATCTCGCCAAGCGTCTACACCTTTCGACCTTTATATTCGCGTCTCATGCAGGAAATTACGTCTTTTTCCGCTTTTTCCCATTCTGCCCCTCTCTATTCCTATCTCCCACTCGCTACAGCTGTCACGCACGCTGAGTTCCGTTGGGGCGGCGCGTGGGGTTATTCTCGGTCTTTCATCTCTTAATTAAAAAAGTTAATGACTGGTTAATTGCATTTGGAGTTGGGATGTGTAGATAATTATTAATTAATTACATTTAGAGTAATTACCATTTTTCGGCAAAACTAGATGAATAACGTATACATACTTTCATATTATGTATTGTTTTATTGTATTGATAAGAATGGTTCGTATTTATACTCATATAGTTTGGATTTTTTACAAATTTCATCTTTATTTTGTAATGGATTTGAATATTTGTATTCCATTTATCATCCAAATGTGTTTTGTGTCTATCTCAATATAATAAAACATTGGCAAAATTCATATGTGATATATCGTCCCACATTTCTTTTATGAAAAAGGTTTTTATAAGTAATGTATTTTATTAGTAAATAATAAATGGCAAAAACTTGCGTTAGGCAGGCCTAAACGGTTTAGGCGGGTTTTATCCTACCCAAATGGGTTCACCCATCCCAAATAGGGTATATTATATGGGTTTGGGCTTGGGTTAATGGATAAAACCCGCCTAAAGCTTGGGTTAATGGATAAAACCCGCCTAAATCGTTTAGGCCTGCCTAACCCAAGACCTTCCCATAATAAATATGTCAAGAAATTATGCGTTTCACTAATCACTATTAATATTCATAAAAGAATTTACTATTAGTTATAAAGATTTATTTGTTCAATTTAAATAATTTATTTAACTATTAAAATTTATCTCATAAAATAAGATTTGCGAGACAATATCACCTGATACCTTATTTATATTATGATTAATATGTGTTAAAAATCAAACCGAAAATAAATTACATAACAATATTTTTTTTATAGGAAAACTACAGATTTTTATTACAAGTTCACAATAATTATTGCTATATTATTATTATTATTAACTTCCTGCTATAGAATTGGAGATTATGTTACCATATTTGACTACAATGCGAATCTAATTATATAAGGGTGGTAAATATTATATTAATGCCACAATTCCAAATTGAATTCGCATTCGTCAAATATAATTACACTTTTTTTTATTTTGAATGGGAAGCTATATTGATTCAGTGGTCATAAAGTATAACTTCTAAATAATAATATTTGATATTTCTTTCACTATAAATTGGTCGTATGTTTTGTTAATTTTATTGATAGTTATTACTTTGAAGTTATTAAAAATATATACTTCTTAAGCATGATTAATGGATTTTTTTAAAGTTTTTCCTCCTATATATGTGTGAGTCGCATAATTTGTGCTGATTAAGGAATATTTTGATTTCCGTCACAAAAATAATTCCACGAAAATTATAAGGAATCATTCAACAAATTATATGACTATCACATGCAAAAGAGGGCACGTTCAAAAAAGCATCAATCAATCATGTCTTCTTTTTTTTTCATAACTTCAAAATAATAAATTTTAGTGATTTTTTTGTGTTTTCATGCATATTTTACTTAAAAATATATCTTTAATCACCAGAAAAACTCACCTACCCACCGTAAGCAAATAGTACCACCAATGTTATGTTGACACATTATTGGTGGGCATGTTAACACGTGTCCATGGTAGATAGATGAGCATTTCCTCTTTAATCACTTAATTTTTATTCTTATTCATTGATAAGGCCAATTTACACACTCAAATTATTACCTATTTAACATAAATTTTATCTTTAGCACCAAATTTAGGACCCCTATTTATAATACATATGTATAGGTTTGTGGAAAACAAAAACAAAACCTTACTTGAAAGTCACACATTGCATTACATTTTTATGAGTTAGTTTTTTTATTATTATTATTGGAGAAAGAATAACATTTCAAGCATTAAATTTAATTTGTAGTTGAGTTGATCTGAAAAGACGCGTGTATAAAAATGGAGGTAAATTGAAGGCAAAAAATGGCTGTCATTGGCTTAAATAAAAACATATAATTACGTGGAAGTTTGAGTTTGAAAACATAAGTAGTAATTAAACAAAAAAAATGCAATTGACGCGTTAATTAATTACTTATATTTCGTGGCAAGTGAGATTACCATCTTAGTAAAATAATAATGTGTCATTTATTGATTTGAAAATAAATGTATGCAACACAAAAAGAAAATGATCAATCTCAAAAATCTTCATAAATTTATGAATAAAGTATTTAATTTAGGTAACAGAAAAAGTAGTATATTATGCATGGAAATGCGGTAGAAAAATATAAAAAAGGGTTAGGAATGGGGGTATGAGACAGTGGACGTGATGTGTTGATATAAAGTGACATCACACTTTCTATTTCTGTTAATTTGAATATTATTATTTGTCAATTTTTATTTCTTTATGGTAGAAAGTGTGACGTAATAATATAATTAAATAATACCGCTCACAATATACTCACGCAATGTGCCTAATTGACATAAAAATAATTTATTTTACAATATTAAGATATCACTAATAAAATCATATATTAATGTTATATATTAGTATAAAACAATATAAATTATTTCAATATTTTACGTTTATCTATACGTACAAACTTAATAAAAATAAAATAAAGTAGGTTAAAGCAAACTCAATAGAAGTCTAATTTACAAAATTAGCCCATAACAGAAATTAAGTTTGTGCTTTTTAAAAGTAGCAAATATATTAAATTAGTTAAGTGTAATATTTTAAAGAAAAAGTGATATAATTTAATTTGGTTAAATTTTTATTTTGTTTATTATATATTTATATTGTATAAGAGAGATATTAAATAAAATTAAATTAATGCTGAATATTTTTTAGAGAGAAAGTGACAAGTATAATAGCCTAGAACTTATCTAATTTAATATATTTGTAGAAAATGATTATCAGATACCATTTATAAACTTTTTTTCTTCAATATTTTATTTATTTTATTTCTTAAAGTTTTTAGGGTAAGAAAAGATTCGTTAAAGTTTTATACTCTCGCCGACTGCAAAATATTGAATAAAAATTTATTTTGTTTAACATCAAATATTTTCTAAATGAGAAACATTGTATATATGTTACGTTGTTGAGAAAAATCATTAATGTGACCGACACACTTTTTAAAAAATCCCTCAAAAGTAATGAATATTTAATAATTAGACTAAATGAATGAATGTTAATCTCAATTTAATCACTATAGCCGTTAATTTATTGAAAATAACGTGTCTATGAGGAAAATACTCAAATCCTTGTATTAAAATTTGTTTTAGATGGAATTTGACAGTTTGCTCATAATTATAGTCAATAAATTAGTACATATTTTTGGCAAGTTATTGAAAATAACGCATTTTTAGAAGAAAATTTGTGGTTTAGGATAATGTTTAGTTTTATAGCAAAGTTATCGTAAAATATTTGTGAAATTCTTTTAGAGTAGCTCTAGTCAAATATGAGAGTAGGCATAATAATTTCATCAGAAAATTGTGAATTTTGTCAAAATCATGCACACGTGAATAACGTAGCATTGCTGAAAAAGTAGTCCTACTCATACAGAGCTTTTTTAGTAGGATATAAGAATGAGGATCAATTTTTGTTAATTTATTTTTATACACGTGATGTTCATATTGATATTTATCTTTGTTTTAGGTTTATTTGTAAATCTTTTGGGATTTTGGTTTTGGCTACTCGTTGTATTTGAAAATTATATAATTAACCTACGATGCTCAAAATCTGCATTTGTTTCTACGTCAACACAACAAAGAAATAATACTAATTTTCCCGTATTGCATTGTTTTCGAATTTCACTTGCACATGAAATAAGGATTCATGGACGTATGAACAATTATTTATTTGAAAAGGTTTTGATAAAAAAAAGTAAATTCACCCCATGAAAAGTTTTTCCCCTTTGATGAAGCATTAGTTGAAGATATCTTTGCATATCTTTTCATATATTTGTATATTTTGTGTATATATCTTTTCCTAGTTTATGATAGCTTTTTCTCTATATATACACCTCATTGTAATTTATTTTATTTGATGAATAATAAAGATTATAATTCCTACATAATATCAGCCTATCATTGGCTCAAACCCTCTCTCTCATGGTTGCGCCGAACATGCCTACTTTGCCTTTCTCAACCATGATTCACATGGTGACAATCAAACTCACTTCCTCTAAACTATCTTCTTTGGCACACACAAATCGAATCCTTACTTATCACCCAAAATTTTCTTCCCCGGGTCGACGGTTCTCTACCCTCACCACCTACTACTCTTCCCGCATCTACTAGTGGCACAACTCCGAATCCAGCGTATTCATCCTACTATTCCCGTGATCAGTTGGTTAAATTATTTATTGCCTCTACTCACCGAAGAATCGATGGCTCTAATTATCCGTTGCATGACATCCCGCGATATCTGGCTAGCTTAATCTCGGGCCTATAATCACTCCTCGAAGGCGGTCGAGCTTAGTCTAAAGGATGACCTCCTATCATCCAAACGTGGAGATTTGTCTGTAGCTGATTATAGCCGCACTTTCAAAACCCTATGTGATCAACTTGCAGCGATCGGGTGGCCCATCGATCCTTCTGATAAGTCTCACTAGTTTCTTCGCGGTCTTGGACCCGACTTAAACACATTTACTGCGGCTCAACTTGCTCAGGGCCCTCTACCGAATATTGATACTCTTCTTGCTCGTGCACAGAGTCACAAATTGTTTCAAAAATGACGTAATCATCGTCCATGGGGCTATTTCTGTCGTGCAACCAAACATGATGCGTTCGATTGCCCTCGCTGTGACGACCCAACGCCGGAGCATGGAGTGATCGCCGGTGCATGAGAAGTACGGACAATGAGCGGCTCCTGTAAGACTTCCGATAGGTGTGCGGAGG
>JAPKLW010001341.1:0-17700 GCA_026898455.1 Plectranthus barbatus | reverse complement strand
ACAAAACACGCTGGGAAGGACTTGTGTTGGTTTGTGGGGTCAGCCGTTAGTCTGGAAGCCGTTCCAGACCATTGGTGGGTAACGTAGCCGACCTCGGGTGAGCTCTTTTGGGCCCTGGGGCCGGGGCGTCACACTCGCCATTTTGATCGGTCAGCCCGTGATGCTTCTACTATGAATCTTGCCGAGGCATTCTCCGTTGGTTGCTCGATTTCATCGAATTCAAAATCATTTTAAGAAGTCTGAAATTCATTATCAAATATCTTGTCCCTACACGTCTGTGCAAAATGGTCGAGCTCGGCGCAAGCATCGCCACATCACCGTGATGGTCTCACCTTATTATTTCATTCATCGGCTCCCATGAATTTATGGATGCTTTCTCCACGGCTGTTCATATAATTAATCGCCTCCCTACACATATTCTCCTGAATTGCTCTCCTTATGAGGTTTTTTACGATCGTCTTCCGTCTTATGATATTTTTCGTGTTTTTGGGTGTCGTGTATATCCGTGTGTGCTTGATTATGCAAAGATTAAGTTCCAACCACACAGCATTCCATGTATATTTGTCGGCTATAGCACATCACACAAAGGTTTTAAATGTTTTGATCTCTCTACCTCACGGGTCTTCATTACGAGGCAAGCTAGATTTGATGAGACTTGCCTTCCTTTCTCCAGATTTCGCTCGACTATCTCTCCATCTTCGCTTGATATATTGGAGCATTTAAATGGTTCTTCGGCTTCGCCGCAGGCTACTCAATCCACCTCTGCTGATCACACTCTACCTTCTTCATCATACCGGATATGCCCCTCTGATCTGACACCTGCACCGCCGGTGGTAGAAGACTCGCATGCTCCAGTACCTGAAATGCCACCTACTTCGCAGGTCGAAGATTTGCCAGCGCGGTCCATAATTCTCCTTCGCCTGCAGATGTCGTTCTTCCTCAACGGACGCATCCCATGTGCACGCATGCTCAATCGAGTATCTTCAAACCATGATACCCAGTTGATATCAACCGCACCACTCTATACTCAGCTCTTGTAACCATATCCGAGCCTCGAGGAGTGAAATCTACTATGAAGATTCCTCAATGGGTGACAGCGATGCACGAGGAGTTGTCTGCACTTTGTGTAAATCGTACATGGACCCT
The DNA here is from genome assembly GCA_026898455.1 of Plectranthus barbatus. Lineage (NCBI taxonomy): Eukaryota > Viridiplantae > Streptophyta > Magnoliopsida > Lamiales > Lamiaceae > Plectranthus > Plectranthus barbatus. The sequence continues at coordinate 16,554 of JAPKLW010001341.1, read as the reverse complement.
AGTTCCACGCCCTGCCGATGCTAATGTGGTTGGTTCCAAATGGGTGTATCGTGTCAAGCTCCTATCGGATGGCACTGTCGATCACTGCAAGGCTCGTCTTGTGGCTCAAGGATTTCGTTGAGTTCCTGGTTATGACTTTACGCATACTTTCAGACCAGTCGTGAAGGCGTCAACAGTTTGGATTATTCTTTCCATCGCCGTCATGCGACATTGGCCCTTACATCAACTTGACGTGAAAAATGCATTTTTGAACGGGGTTCTATCTACTTCGGTTTTCATGGAACAACCACCTGGTTTTCATGATCCGCGCTACTCAGATCATGTTTGTCACTTGCATAAAACGATTTATGTGCTTCGGCAAGCTCCGCTCACTTGGTATCAATATTTTTGGGGTTTTCTAATCTCTCTTAGTTTTATTTGTAGTTCGGCCGACACCTCCTTATTTATTTTCAGCAAACAGTTGGTCTTCATCTACCTTCTTGTCTATGTAGATGATATTATCATCACCGAAAATCATTTTCAGGCCCTCGCTACTCTCGTTGAACGGATGAACAAATAATTTGCGACAAAGAACTTGGGACGCCTAAGTTATTTTCCTGGTCTAGAAGCTATTTATTCCGATTGAGGTCTCTTTCTCTTTCAGTCCAAATATGCACGAGATATTTTTCTTCGTGTTGAGCTTCTAGACTCTAAACTCGTGTCTACACCAAGAATATCACTAGTTAAGGATGGTGATCCTTTCACCGATCCGACTCTGTATCGCTCCCTTGTTGGTGTCTTGCAATACCTCACTATTACTCGTCCAGACCTGGCTTATTATGTGAATACGGTGAGTCAGTTCCAGCAGAATCTGACCGTCGATCACTTTCAACCGGTCAAGAGAATCATTCGGTATGTTAAGGGTACTTTGGCATTCGGGTTGCATTTTTCTCCTGGCTCCCCTACCGTCGTTGGATACTCTGATGCAGATTGGGCACGATGCCCCGACACGTGTCGCTCCACTTATGGTTACTCTGTATTTCTTGGTCCTAATCTCATTTTGTGGAGTGCCAAGAAGCAGCCAACGGTCTCCCAGTCCAGTTGTGAGTCTGAATATCGTGCCCTTTTGAACACGACTTCTAGGCTTATGTGGATTACGAATATTCTTCGAGACCTGCGTATCACTACGGATGCTTCGGTTCTTCTTAGTGATAATAAAAGTGCTCTATTTCTGTCATAGAATCCGATATCTCACAAGTGTGCCAAGCATATCGATATTGACTGTCATTTTGTTTGCGAATTGGTTGAAGGAGGTCACCTACAAACTCGTTTTATCTCGTCCACACTCCAACTTGAGGACATCTTTACGAAGAGTTTACCACGACCGTTATTTGAGTTCTTTAGATCCAAGCTATGCATCACCACGCCTACACTTGCCGGGGTGTTGAAGATATCTTTACATATTTTTTCATATATTTGTATATTATGTGTATATATCTTTTTCTAGTTTATGATAACTTTTTTCTATATATATACACCTCATTTGTAATCTATTTTATTTGCTGAATAATAAAGATTATCATTCCCTCAGCATTGCTTGATGTTATGAAAAAAAAAAAGACAAAAATAATTGTTGGTTCATTACAGGATATTTGATTTTTTTTTCTGTTTATTTAGTTAATATTTGTTACAAAAAGCGATGGATGGGTCTAGTTTTGGAGAGCTTATTGATATATGTCGGTTCATTTCATTGCTCGATTCTAAATTTTATAAATGTAGAAACTATTAATGAATATAGAATAGTTTGATTACACAAAACTTCTTTTGTCAAACAAATATAATCTATTAATCAGTCGTTTTTTTTATCTTAATATTTCAAGAATAAACTAATTCATAAATAAAATTGATTGAATTGTAATGGAAATTGACCAATTTGTATCAAAATAATTGATCAGTAACTATTTTTTATAAAAATTATATTGATCGATTTTTATTCTTATAATTAACTAATTCTTATTGTTGTATGTGACTTGCACATTTTTATTTTTATTTTTTAATAGGATTATATGTATTAAACTCATACATCCAAATATCCTCAGGAAGCTTCAACCTGTGACTTTTTGGTCCAGGTAAGGTGCTTTCACCACTACATCCCAAGCGAAGGGACAACTTGCACATGTGTAGTTGAGTGGTGTTACAACTCGCTTGTTTTTTGGCTAAGTGTGGAGTCGGGAAATTGTGTTTTTGTTTCAGTTGCTTAAAAACGTGTTTTCGGAGTTGAACGAGTTTGTATTGTGACACGTGGATTAGTTTAGATCGAACTGTTGGAGTTGTGTTTGAGTATATAGCCGTTGAAATCCTATTATAACGGTTTCGTCGTCTTCCTTGAGCGAGAGAGAAAATAGATTCATTTTTTTGAGAAATTTCAGAGAGTGAATTCACTCGATTTTCAATGTAAATTTGTGTAGCACTTCTGAATATCAATAATATCATATCTTGATCTTCCGTGGACGTAGACTATTGCCAAATCACGTAAATCGAGCCTTCTCTCTTTAGTGTGTTTTGTTGGGTGTTTACAGATTTGATTTCTCAACTCGACATCGATTCATAACACAAATATTTTTACAATAAAAAACGGTTAATTTAAGTATCCATCTTCTTTACAAAAATGATTTGAAAAATAATTGTTGATGGAGAGGAGAATTAGGAGGCGTTGGCCAGAAGCCTACAGTCTACGTAACGTGGACGGACGTCTGAGATTAACATCATTTCATTACAACGAATTAAACTATTAGTATTAATTAGAGTTGGTCTCGATAAGATTAATATTTTTCATTGTTATGTTTCCTGGGAATATCGAATTTACATTAAATAACGACAAGAATGCCAAAAAAAAAACACACAAGTTGCCGAGGGCCGTTTGACTTTTTATTTTTAGTTTTAATTGCCACAATTGTTAATCGAATATTAGTGCTTAATTTTTGTTTGACCTAATTAATCAAAATTCAAATGTTTCCTAACTTGAAATTTATTATGTAACGTCTTTCCACACAGTGCGATAGAAAACATTTATATGTGGGCTCATATTTTGAAGCAATGTTCTAGTTGGCCCATTTCCCACAAGTCCAATTTTCTCTCCAACAACTAATAATGTATGAGAGCTTCTTTAATTATTTTTAGGAGTTTTATCGATTCAGGACTCAGAAAGATAGTTTAATTATCAATTCAAGATCCGAAAGATTAATTTTCAATTTAGGACCCGAAAAATCATGCAATTCTCAATCCAGAACCCAAAAGATCATGCAATTCTTAATTAATCCAATAACTCAATATCAGGTCCTGGATTGAGAATTATTTGATCTTTCGGGTCCTAAATTAACAAAGCATCTTTCGGGTCCTAAATCGACAATTAAACTATCTTTTGAGTCCTAAACTGACACAATTCTCCTTATTTTTACTAACTATTACATATTAGTAAACTGTTAAACAAAGCATTTTTCTTGTGATTAAATCATGAGTTTAAAAAATATATGTATACCTGATGCATCCTTTACATGTATCTCCCTTTTAGTAAGGACTGAAATATACCTGAAGAATGCAAGGCAGTTATCCCTAACCGGCACCGGCATATCCACATAGGGAGGAGGGGGATAGCCCCCTATTCCAAACCTTCTTCAATTTTAATAATACAGTGATCCCATATTTTTATAAAAAGTGGTAAATTGTCACCGACGTTTTGTAGGGTTGATCAAATGACTGGTAAATTTTGCGTTACCAAATATTCGAACATAAGTGAGAAATAAAATGTGATGTTTGGAGAGCTACATAATCATCATACATATTCTCCTCATACAAACTTATGTAATTAAGATAAGAGCTCAAATCCCTGCTGCAGAAGAGTCTGCGCTAGTTTCTCATTTGCGGCTTCGGAGGGGTGAAATCCATCCCAAAACACATACTGCGTGGCGTTGCTGCACGTCCCCACCGATCCTGCATTGCACAGATACGATGTTTCCACCATCCCCGTCCCACAGCATGCTCTCCTCGCCTCTACGAATCCTGCAAACTCAACACTCATGACATCATCCCATGCACAATCCATCTCTCTCTCTCTCTCTCTGAAATAAATCTCATTACCGCTGTTTGTGGGGTTGTTGATCATATCCATGAGAGGCTGGTATATGTCGAACACCACGAGTTTCAGCCCTGCCAACTTTGCCTTGACACTCTGAGAAGTTGACTTCAGTTTTTTGTTAAACGAAACGGCGTCGTTGTTCAGCCTCGCCACACACTCGTTGCTTCCTGTTCCGAATAAGGTCACTGCCGCCGGCAAGCACCCCGCCGGCGGCAGACCCGTTACTCCGATTCTCCTTGCTCCCTGGCTGTACAGGTTCTGTTGGAAGTTGCAACTCATCATCATCATCATCATCATCATATATTATGTATGTATATTTATATATGAGAAGAACCTGGATGAAGGAGGAGTAGGACTGCAAGAGAAGGTCGGAGAACTGGTCGGAGGAGTAGGCTCTGTTGATGAAGGGATTGATGTAGTAATTCTGAATGAAATCACTGCTTCCTGCACTCACCAGGTGGATTCCACCGGCGAATATTGCGTTTGCTTTACTCTTACCCACCAAATCCACCACTTTGCTCTGCCATTCCTTGTAGTATTGCAGCTGCTGCGTCAGTGGAACAGCCCTCTGCATCAAATTCAAAACCACTAGTAAAAATATTTTAACAACTAAACAATCTCTCTCTCTCTCTCTGTTTGCTGCATTACATAAAGCTGTGCTGTTCTGTCGTAGTAGCCGGAAGCAGCCGACGCGAAGTTGACGCCGGTGAGGATGCTCTTCCCTCTTGCTTCTTGGCTGAGGTATGCAGGTGGATACGAGGTGAACCCGAGGTAGTCAGCTATATTTGTGCACCACAACCAAATCAATCCATCATGCATATGAGAGAGAGAGAGAGAGAGAAGGGAGTGCATGCATGGATTAAAAGTGATGGAAGAGTTTACCGGTGAAGTCGGTGGCGAGCTTTCCATTGCAGAACCTTCCGGTAGGCTGGTGGGAGACAAAGTCTCTACCATAAGGGAGGAAGTTGGATTTGAACAACGTCTGCAAACCGTTGTTGTTTCCGACATCAACAACGGAGTCTCCGAAGATGCAGAGTGCAGGAACAAGAGGGTCCCCTCGAACAACTGATGAAACCACGGAAACAACAACAAATGCTGCTAGCAATAGGATGTATGATTTTGGTGCCATTTCTTTCTCCTTTGGATGGGAGAGGAATGGAGGCTGAGGGAGAGAGGATTTATGTTGGCTGAATATCAAATATGTCTACATCTATATATAATTGTATCAAATAGTGAAGAGTAATGTTTCCTACACCACCATCTTTAATGAATCAATCGGTGTGTATCTGTTGCAATAAAGTGACTTCAATTTGTCACTATCACATAGAAGTTCTAAACGCCATCTCATAGAGAGAGAGAATGAGAGACCAAGCACCCACAATTTAAAATGGCTCCTTTTTTTTTTCTTTTTTTTTTTTCTTTTTTTTTTTGGTATTATCGGCTGATTTAAGTAGGGATGGGAAAAATATTAAAATATCGAACATATCGTATCGAAAAAATACTGAAACTATCAAATTTTTGATATACCGTGATTTTTGGTAAGGTATCATACCGGTAACGGTACGGCCATTCTAATATTGAAGGTATATTGACACATACCGTATCGAAAATATAATAATAGATTAAAAGTAAAATCATATATTCTCTCTTCACCTAACAATATTATTGATATAAAAATATTTTTTTAATAAATATCAATAGAAAAAATCTTTAAAATCAAAATATATGGAGAATTTTTGATACGTTAACGATATACCGAAAGAATGATAACATAAATAGTATATAAATTATGTTATACTAAAATCATATTAAAATAATTCAAAAAATTCAATGTGCCAAAATAATGGTATATAAATTTATCTTATACCAAAAATTGGGTATACCAAATTAAAATATATTAAAAATTTCAGTACAGATTTTTCTCATATAGTAAATTTTAGTAAGGCTATAAGAAATTTATTGTTACAATACAAGACTCTCAGATCATTCATTGCATTGACTTTGATATCGAATCGAAGGGTATATAGACCCACCATTACAGATATACATCAATAATTTTGGTTTTTCATTTATTTATAAATAAATGAGAGGGCATGAAAATAAGAGGCAAACTCAATCAAATGATTAGCTTTTGTGCTCATGTCAACTACAAGTAATTCAATGCAACTAGAAACAGAGATAAAAATTTGCTTCATTCAGATGCATAAGCAATTTCAGTGTAGACTATGATTTTAGCAAAGACGTGTCATCTTTGATTTTCTTTCTCAGCATTTATATCTCACAGTATAACATTACATCAAACAACTGGCGTGCAAGTTTATTTGCACAGCTTATACCAGAAACACAACAAATTCTATCTCCTTAGAACTGCATCTACATTATAATCTGCACTGTGAAGTAGTCGTAGGCACTATTTCCTTGACACAAAGGCTGATGTGAGGACAAAACTGGACAGAGAGAGAAGATTCTGCTGTAAACAACTTAATATCACTTCAACAATAGAGCAATAAATTGCAACAGAGACCAGTATGCACTAAATACTACTAGTTCACAGTTCAAGAAGTGCTTTTTTTAATGTTCCATTTAATGACACAGATACAAAAAACTGAACTTTCTAGCTAGCAAGAGATAAACAAGCTAAATGGCTTCATTCTTCATTTATTGGGATTAAACATCAAGAATTCTGTGCAGCAAACTCACATCACCAAGCATGCCTAGTGTTCCTAAGAAAATTTATGTTACCCCATAATCTATAGCATCAAATCTTAGCAAATAGCAGAGAGTTACAATAATAAGGGTAAAATGCAGGGTAGTAAGTTTTTTATGAAGCTGTAAGCAATATCAGAGAAATTGAATGACCAGTAAATGGCACAGGATACAGTAACATCTGCCAGCCTTTCAACCATAACAATTTATTTCAGAACTAATTACTTACAGGCCATAATGTCAGAAGTAAGACAGCATCACTTCACAGCCATTTTTGGTTACATTACACAAAGAGGAAGTCGTATCAGACTCTTCCATAATATTTCACTCTAACAAGTTTTTTTTTAAGTGTTGTCCTATTACAAATAAAGCAACGTTCAATAAAAACAACTAGCTCTGAATTGTTTCCCTGGGCCTTGGAGTCATATCTTGATGTTGCACGATCATGGAGGAGGGTTAATAGAGGGGTCATGGCTTAACACAAATTGTGAATTTATAAACCTGAAAAGAAAAAGTCGCTAGCACCTTATTATGTAGAAAATTGGGCCCATCTCACCGCATTAAAAGCTGGAAAGCTTCATTTCTGCTTTCCACTGCATACTCATACCCAAGACTGTTTGCGCGGTTCTGGAATTCATCCATCTCAGCATTGGACACTTGGATGCCAACCAGGACATTGGCACCTGTTTCTCCCTGATAATACAATGAAGAGGTGAATTTGTTGTGGAGATTCAAGGAAAGGAAATTGGGTGCATTGGACCAACGACAACCAATATAAAGTACTATAAAAGTTGTCTATTTAATCAAGAGAAGCTATGGAGATCACAACCTGTCCGCGGTAATGAAATAGACTAATATTCCAACGTGGACTCAGAGCATCTAAAAACTTCACCAAGGCGCCTGGCCTTTCAGGGAAAACGAAACGGCATAGAAGCTCATCTTTGACATTTGATCGGCCACCCATCTGACACAGCCAAGAAGGGAATTACATAAAGCAAGTTATGATGTAATGCATACTCTCAAGTCTCAAGAAACAGGCTTTTAGACGTGAAAAGAGGTAAGGTTTAGAATACAAATATACAAGGAAACAACTGAATAAGCATCAGAATCAAGCAAGCAAGAACATGCACTCAAATTCTCATGCAAACCTATGTGACAACTAGTAGTAAAGGTTAAATCGAGACCGTATACAAACAATGCATTTTATATGATGTATTCAATATCAGCTCTTGCGACTAACATCCATTTCATTTCAAGAAGTGCTTATTCCGTTAATCATGACACAGAAATGAAAGAGAGGGAAATCAGCGCATCTAACTTGTTCATGATAGAGAGGGATTCAGACCAAACGATTCCACCATCTAGCTCATATTTGACTCAGGTCCGATAGGGTTTGCCAGGAAAAAAGGATCCATAAATGGCAGTTTCGGAGGGGTCATCTAATTAATTTTATATGCACATGGCTTACTGAGTAGCAAGAGAATACAAAACAACAATTCCAAAGTTAATATTATCTGAGCAAAAGCACATTTTATATAATCCTTTTCTTATTTAATAAATACTTGTTTCAATGATAGGTATATCTTGCAGCTCATGCTTTTACTCATTATGCAATTCAGCTCAATTTTAGGGATAACAAATGAAGTTCTAAGCTATATGTTAAAATGAGAAATATGAACCGCATTCATTAACACCCTTCGAACAAAATACCAAATTCAAAACTCCAGTGTTAATGGGTAGATTGAAGTGAGTTCAAGCTACATTATTTACTTTTAAATGAATTTACATGCATCAATCAGAAATATAAAACAATTTTGGAATTCCTCACCAGATGTCGCAAATGATCTTTGACCAAGTCATTATCTGTGAGATTAATTGTATGTAGTTGAGAAAACTTCATTCTTTCCAGCATTGCATCAAGTTCTGCTTTGGTGTGAAGACCAACACTGTAACAGAGATAGAGAGAATATGCAAATAAGTTTCCCTTGAGTAATGGTACTAGGGAAGGTCAAAAACATGCTTCATCCTTTCTAACATCAATAGAAATAGATGAAATGTATAGCTTACCTGTAAAGCACTAGAGCTTTTTCTTTATCCGAATTAAATCTGTATTTGAACTCAGTGATATTCATAGGTCCGACCTGCAATAAAGCAATATCCAAATATGGAGGATGTCCTGTTGATAATAGTAATGACAACAAAGACAATGTAAACGCACAAGTTCACAGAACCGCTTAAAGCTTCCCAGTTCCTCTGGCATGTAGGTTGCAAGTACAGCTTCCCGCCGTCTACCAACATCTGCAAGTTCAGTTACCAGTCTCAGCCTATCAAAATTCATGTTCGCTCCGCTTGTCACAGCTACTACATTAGCACCCTTGAGTCCATAGTACTTGCAGTATGCTTCAGCTCCAGCCAGGGAAAGAGCACCAGCAGGTTCTAAAATACTCCTTTTCTCCTCAAACATGTCCTGCAAATAATGGCTAGTAATTATCACTCAAATGCAAAAATGAAGTAATTTAAATTATGCCTTATTGTGATTGGCCGGATAGTTTTCAATATTGAAGGCAAGCAATAAAATGGAGAAAACAGTGGACAATTATGCGATGAACTTTACACATCATTATCGCGAGTTCCAAGTAAATAATGAAGAAATAGATCACCAAGGAAGAAAGCAAGAAAGAGTTTGATATTTCCTCTGAAATAGAAACTCAAGGGATCAACATGATTATGAACATTAGTTTTCTGAAATCATGAATTATATATCACTTCTGCAAAACCACTGCCAGCTGTTACAGGGAAAGAAGCGAGCGATACCAGGTTGGCATTTTTTCTTTGTTGCATTCATGTAGTATCTGGATAAAACTATTTGACATGTTTCCCAAGCTTTATCTGTTCACAACTTGGAAAATTCTAAAGGTAAGATCATGCTGCATCCCTGTGCCCTATTGGGGGGGGGGGGGGGATCTAGCAACAACCACCACAAGTACTGCTACTTTAGTCTTTAGCAGGGCTGAAGGATGGAATGATGCCAAGAGACTCAAATTGTATTCAACATTTGTCACATGTTTAACAGGATATGACCTTTTAAATAAAGATGAGGAAAGCAACAAGAACAATCCACCAAAAAAATAAATGAGAATAAAGAAGAAAAGGAGATTAATTCAGACTAAGATGACTATAAAATAGCTCTTATATGAGAACTTACAGATGAGATAAAGCTAAAAAGAATTAATCCCGTAAGTGTGAAACTTTCATAGCTTATCACTAGCCATTGTAACCAGAACATGCGAGCAGTTATCAGAGAATGATACTGGTTAGAATATATATAAGCAGATTATTCCCATACAGTAACATGCAACTAAAAAGTAGAAGGTCCCAAGAGGCATTGAGAATGAAAAAAAATTGAATGGAGTGTCAAATCAAGAAACCAGGAAAAAAAAGCTGACCTTTATTGATGCACAAATGGCATCACGGCTAACAAGAACCACCCCATCTATCAGTTCTCTACAAAGACGGAAAGTCTCTTCACCAACTACCTTAACTGCTACACCATCAGCAAAACCTCCCACTTGATCCAACATCACTCGCTGGCCATGGTGCAATGACAATGCCATCGCATTGGCATCAAAAGGTTCGACTCCAATGACTTTGACTTCTGGAGAGACCCTTTTCATGTAGGCAGCAATGCCAGCTATAAGTCCACCACCCCCAACAGGCACAAATATTGCATCTATGGGGCCTTTCATCTGTCGCACAATCTCCATTCCAACTGTTCCCTGCCCTATGATAACATCAGGATGATCAAAAGGAGGAATAAATGTGCGTCCCTCCTCTTCAGCCTGTTTTTTGGCATAAGACTGGGCTTCATCATATGAGTCTCCCACAAGTACCACAGTTGCCCCCAATCTCTCAACCGATCTCCACTGCAATTATCAAGTTAAGGGATTCAAAAAAGGTGCTCACTGAGCTAATGGGTATTTTACGGGAAAAAATAACATGTTTTGAATAAGCACATCACCTTAATTTCTGGTGTGGTAACAGGCATTACAATCACAGCATCGCATCCCAATTTCTGGGCAGATAATGCCACACCCTGTGCATGGTTTCCAGCTGATGAACATATAACTCCTCTTTCAAGTTGCTCCTTGGGGAGCTTTGACATCATATTATAAGCCCCACGAAGCTTGAAGGAAAACACCTACAGAGCAGATAGTCAGCATTTCTGCCTAACTTTACTTTCTCCTGGTTTGTGTTTTCTCTCATTCACATAGATTTCTGTGTCTAGAAATGGCACCAAAAAGACTCTACTTTCAGAAAACAGGAGTTCAGTATGTCTAAAAATGCGTTTGGTTTTTCACAAGAAAGTGGGGGCACATAATTTCCCCAGAATCAACCAATGCTTCAAATATGGCCGAAACAGGGGGATTTTGAGCATCAAAAGAATGTTGAAGAAAGTTGAGAGCACCAACACAACGTGAATATGAGAAAAATGAAACTAACTTCACGCAAACAACACCATGAACGCAAAGAACGAACTCACTTCCATATGTAAAGAAAGATATTTAAATAAAACTAAATACATACTGGCTGAAGATCCTCTCGTTTGAGCCAGACATTCACACCCCACCTCTCCGAAAGCTTGGGCGCCATCTGCAATGGCGACTCGTACGCCACGTCATACACCTTCGACGACAGAATGTTGGTGAGATATTCCATTGCATTCAACGTACCGCCTCCAATCGCACCGTTTCCAGGGAACCTATTCGGCACCAAATATCCACTCTCACACTGCAGAGAACTCGGCGGAAACACCAACAACGGCTTCTCTAACGCCGGAGGAGAAGGAGGAGACAACGGTACAGGCGAACGAAGCTCCTCAACGGACCGCGAGACCGCCGCAGGCTCCAGCGCGGGCTTCGACAACCTGGCGAGAGCTAAATGCTTGGGGCGGCAGCAGCTCAGGGCAGAAGCGTCGGCGAATTCATTTCCCGAAAATGTGGCGCGGCGGAGAGGCGATTGTGCAGGAGTAAATCGGAAAACCTCCATTTGGCAATGCCTGGATTCGAGATTCCGCAAGCAATGCGCCTCGCAACGGAGTGGCAGAAAAATGCGAGGGAAGCCAAAAAATGTACAAGCCTCGCTCTCCTACTTGTAGTACCTACCAAGCCAAGCTCACGGAAAGGGTTTCGTTTCGCGCACTGGGTCTGGGATATTATAGGGCCAACCGCGGGTGACGACGATTATTCGCACGTATCATCCCCCAACCAATGAGCATACGCCACGTGCAGGATAGGTGGGTCCGGTTGAGAAACCGGCGGTGAGGTCGCCAGCGTGAAAACAAAAGAGATTCATAGCATTTTTTCACGCAAAAACAATTCTATAATGATGTTATTAATTTGCTCAACCAATTATACATTAAAAACACATTCTTTGAAATTAAAGGTTTCGCTTTCTGGAATTAAATGCAACATTCTTTGAATCGAGATTGCATTTTTTTCATCACAGTATAAGAAATTTACAGAGAGTTTTGTTGGAGATTTGAAAAGGAAAAAGGGTAAAATTGAATTTGAGGTGCATGTAAAAAAAAAAACAAAAGATATGCATGATGGTGATGGGCTGAAAGTGGGTCCGAGTTCTGACACAATTGGGTGATGCGTGAGTCATAAGTGGGTCCGGATCGAAAGGCTCTCCTGCCCTTATTTCGGACACATTTTATTTTCAGTACTATAATTCATAATTAATTCTGCTGTTTGTTAGACCATGCGCACTGGTGACCTGCGGAAGTTGGTCCGCACATGCAGACAAACAAAATAAATTTTTAAAATATGAAAAATAATTAAAAAGTTGTGAACAAGGCTGCTCATGTTCAACCTGCAACCATTTGGGCGCCTCTCATGTGTGCACATACACTTGACACATGGCACCATGCCACTTATTTTTTAATATAATATAGTTTTTGTATTTTTTGAATATTTAAAATTTGTATATTTTAAATAATTATTAAAAGTAGTAAATATTCATAAAAATGTCTCTACATGTCGCACACTTTGCAAAAAAATTATAGATTTGTAGTACATACCAATTCATTTATTATTAATTGTTGAAGTTTTTATTTGTCAAAAAAATATTAAGTTTACGGTGCATTATATTTATTGTAATTATGAACTTACAAAATAATATTTTAATTTTTTTATATTTTATTAAATGATTGAGAAAATTAGGTTAGATTAGGTCACTTATGGGAGATGTAAATAATATTAGATGATAAGTTGTGTAGTGGATGAAAGAGAAATGAATATTTTATTTAATGGTTGGGTCATCTCCGGTCACTGATGAGGATAGTCTTAGGACCAGGTGATATTTTTATTTGGACAATAAATTTTATCTCAAATTCTGATATAGAGATGGGATCAAATGAGAAGAAATCTCACTGTAAGAAAAAAGAATGAATTACGTCTATTAGATCTAAATAAATCAATGATTGATATGCAATCAAGCAACAACTAAAATACGATCAAGCAAAATATTAATGTTGCTTGATTGTGTTACAGTTGTTGCTTGATTGCATATCAACCTTTAATCTTTTCAAATCTAATGGACATGATTCATTCTTTTTTCTCACAGGGGAATTTTTCTTACCTGATCCGCTCCCTCTATATATATATATATATATATATGTGTGTGTGTGTGTGTATCAACAACAATAAAATTATTCTTTCGACCATCCTTGGACGTAGCCCATCAAGGTGAACCACGTTAACTTTGTGTGTACATTATTTTTGTGTTCTTGATTAAGCTGTGAATAGCAATTGATAATCCAATTTCTACATGTGTTCCGTCTGTGGAAAACATGCGATTGAATGTGAGGCACTCATTCTTCCTATAATGTTCTTGCCCACACACTTTGGATTCCTTCGGTTGGAGTAAGTGATTTGTTGATCTATCTCATTATCTTGTTAAGTAAAGGATATGATCAGATTATTGTGGATTTTTTATGAGAATTGTTTCTTGAAGGGTTGTGATTTGTTTTGGATCAAGTTTCTTATGTATTCTTGGGTGATCTTGATATGTAACGTAGTTATTTTTTGTATCTGAGTTGTTGTGTTTGAAGTGAGGAAATTGTGATATGTTGCCATGGCTTTGAGTATATTTGAGATTGACAAATTCACATGTAAGAATGATTTTGGGCTTTGGAAAGTGAAAATGTTTTCCATACTCACTCAATAGGGGTTAGATGATGCAATCTTGGATGAAGCAAATGCATTTAAAGAAGAAATGAAAGAACAACAAAAGAAGTTGATGAATAATACCAGAAGTGCAATTTTCTTGAGCCTTGATGACAAGGTTCTAAGGGAGGTGTCAAAAGAGGACACTGCATCTAAAGTTTGGAAGAAGTTAGAAAGCCTTTACATAACCAAGTCATTGGTAATCAAGTTTACATGTAACAAAGGTATACCTGTAGATCCTAAGACGAGAAAAGTGTTCTTGATCAGCTTGATGATTTTAAAAATATAGGTGTTAAGATTGAGGACGAGGACAAGGTTATACACCTATTAAATGCCCTTCCAAAGTCCTATTCTAATATGAAAGATGTCATGATTTATGGCAGAGTGGAATCTATATCCTTGTAGGAGGTTTTTGTTGCCATCAAAGGCAAGGAAGTGGAGAAATTTTCTGATCAATACAATCAGGATAATGCTCGTGTAGGGCTGTTAGTGAATAAGGGATTCACTTTAAAATTCACCAAGAAAGGGCCACATAGAATTCATCAACTAAACCAAGTTTTGGTGCTACAAGAGCAGTAAAGAATCACTTTATTCCAAGAAAAAATCAAGCCTTCAATCATACTACAGGTAGCAGATTTCATGGTAATCAGACAGATCCTAAAATCTGTAATTATTGTAAAAAACCTGACCACTTTACTAGAGACTGCAGTGATTTAGAAATGAATGGACAAAGCGGCCAAAGCTTAAATAATTTGAAAGTAATAGAGGAGAGTCCAGATGAAGTACTCAATATAACATAAAAACCTGGAGATGATTGTTGGATTCCATACTCAAGATGCTCCATCCATATGTGTCCACATATGAATTGGTTTGTGGACTTTGATTAAAAGAAAAGAGGAACAATCATGTTGGGGGAATAATCAGGTTTGCAACATTGAGGGAATTGGATCTATAAGAATCCAAAATCATTTAAGAGAATGCAAGCTCCTTACTGGTGTGAGATTCATTCCCAAAATCTAAAGAAAATTAATATCGTTGGGCACATTAAGTTTGCAGGGAATAAAAGGAACTATTTCTATATGTAAGGATCAAAATAAGTGTTGGTTGGGAGGCATGTGAATTGCATATATTACTTATATGCAAAAATAATCATTAGAAGTGTAGATGTTGTCAGAGAAATGCCCTTTGAGATATGGCATATCAAAATTGGGCATATCAATCAAGGTGGCTTAAGGGAGCTGAGAAGACAAGGGTTGATTAAATTTACTGATAATGAAGAGGTTAGCAACTATGAGGCATGCATCTTATCAAAGAGAAATAAACTCCCTTACCCTACAAGCCATAAAAGGAGTTGCAAGTCTCTTGAATATGTTCATGCTGACCTGTGGGGGCCAGCAAGGATAGAAACTCAGGTGGAGGCAAGTATTTCTTGTCTCCGGTTGATGATTTTAATAGGAGAGTGTGGGTTTATGTTTTGAGAAGCAAAGTTTTAGCAGCTAACAAGATTAAAGTATGGTATAACATGGTTGAAAACGAGAAGGAAACTAAGGTGAAGTATTTGAGAACCGATAATAGGTTGGAATATATATCAGAGAACCTAGAGTCATTCTGCAGGAGTAAGAGAATCATAAGACATAGAATAGACCCATACAATCTACAACATGATGGATTGGTGGAACGAACGAATAGAACTTTATTGGAAAGAGTGAGGTGTCTTCTCCAAAATTTAGGGGCTCCCAAGCAGTTTTGGGGTGAAGCTCTCTCTACAGCGTGCTACATAATCAACAATTGTCCCTCCACAACTCTCAATCTCAAAACTCAAGATGAATTGTGGTTTAGAACTCATCCCTCTTATACTCATCTAAAACCATTTGGTTGCCAAGCTTATGCACATGTTAAGCAAGACAAGCTTGAGCCCGTGTATTAGAAGTGTATTATGTTGGGATATCCTTTGGAGACAAAAGGCTACAGTTTATGGTGCGTGGAACCTCATTATAAGAAGATCATCATTAGTAGAGATGTAGTTTTTAATGAGACTAAAATGTCTTGGTTAGAAGGCAAAGTTGAAATTGTTGTTCATTCTGATAGTCAGAAAGACCATGGGAAGCAGATTGCTATTCAAATCAAATCTTAGAAAGTTGAAGAACACCAGAGAACTGTTGTCGTTAATGAGAGCTCACCAACTCAGGATCATCCTCTAAGTGATTATTGGTTAGCTCGAGACAGGGTTAAGAGGGAGATACATTCTCCTAACCGATTTGGTGGGGTTGATGTTGTTTTTCTGAGCTTAAATATAGCAGGAAAACTCTTTGATGATGAACCTAAAACATTTGTAAAAGTTTGTAAGTCTTGTGAGAAAGAGTTGCAACGGAAGCTATAAATGATGAAATATTGTTATTAAGAAATAATCATACTAGGATTTTGGAAGACAAACCACCAGGGAAGAAAATCATTGGGTGTGTGATAAGCTCATTATCTTACTCGCTTATCTATATTATTTTCTACTAT
>JAPKLW010001340.1:186746-216128 GCA_026898455.1 Plectranthus barbatus | reverse complement strand
CACTTCCTCTGCTCGAGACTGACTAGCCTTGAAAGGCCTAGTTGACATCTTGCCCTCGATGCAGGAGTCACAGACTTGATAAGGTTCAGCCCGGACTAAGTCCAATGTACCGTCATCTGCAAGTCTCTGAATCCGCTTCAAGCTGATGTGACCCAGTCTCAAGTGCCAGAGATATGTAAGATCCTCATCAGAAGAAGTAAGCTTTCTCTTCCTAGGATTATGAATTACGGATGAATTACATGCAATACTTTCGGAAGACTTATGATTACAGTTAACAACATAGAGAGAATTATTCAGCATTCCACGATAGATAATACCGTTATTACCAATGATAGAAACACCACTATAAAAAATAATTGAATATTCATCAACATAAAGTTTGGAAACTGAAATAAGTTTTCGCCAAAAATCCGGCACATACAAAACATCTCTCAATGTTAAAACATAATCATCAAAGTACAAGGTGAAATCTCCAATGGCAGCTGCACTCACTTGTGCTGTGTTCCCCATCGAGATGGTAACCTCGTCATTCTTCAGCACCCTCCTCGGTGTGAACCCCTGCAAAATGTAACAAACATGATCAGTAGCTCCAGTATCCACTACCCACAAATGAGTAGAAATCGATGCTAAACATGTTTCCGTTACAAATGCAAATGACATACCTTGTCCCTTAGCATTCGGACAATCCACCTTTCCGCATCCAGCACACTCGTTCTTCTTTGGAGTGACCTTGGCTCTCTTCCCCTTCCTAGACTTGCTATCACTGCCTGTTTTCCTGAACTTGCTCTCAGCACCATCGTCTCCAACCTTAGAGGTTGTCGAACCAGTACTAGAACCAGACAGAACAGGTTTCTGTGCTCGCATGGTAGACTGCTCCACTACAAGATCCTCAAGCAGCTCATGCAGAGCATACTCTCTCTTGGCAGCAGCAACTACCTTAAAGTCATGATAAGATTCCGGAAGAGAATTCAAGATAATATCAATCTCGCCTTGCACACTGATATTACCACCCCGCACAGTAAACTGTCTCATGAGATCAATCACAGACATCATGTGTGTAGTCACTAAACTATCCTCAACCATCTTCTTGCACACAAGATTGTGCACAAGCTTACAGTTAATAGTTCGCTCCACTTTGCCAAAGGCCGTCGAGAGTTCCTTCCAAAGCTCTCCAGTCCTTTCGAGGTGTTCATACTTATGCCTTAATTCTCTAGACAGGGAACCCGTGATGAGCCAGAAGGCAAACTCATCAGCATCCTCCCATCTGCCATAGAATTCAAGCTCAAGTTCGCACACTCCTCTTTGAGAACGCAACAGTGGATCCATGTAAAGAACATGTGCTTGATTTTTCTGATAAAGGATGTGTTTGATGCAGAAATTCCATTCATGGAAGTTCGGACCAGTTAGAGGATTGAGAGCAAGTATATGATCGACAGTAGACATAGACATATCTGAAATAATAAAGAATCTTAAATAAGAACATACATGTTGAACTTCGAAAACAGATGCATTGAAAACTTTTTAATAAATCAAATACAAAAGTTTTCCACTAATTGCCCAAGAGTTCCCACCGCAAGCTACACTCGTAGACATTTACGATGTCACCCTCAACCAGAACTGCGGGTTTTAAGCCCCAATCCATTTAATTTCACTACCATGTCAGGATGCTTTTGACACTAGAAATTAATAATTAGTGAAAACCTTAGACCAAGCCATCTCTCAAGAACAGGGATGCAATTCTTGCATTATATTCTAAGATGCTTCTAAGCAAGTAACCACAAATTTAACTCCGGCAAAAAGAGACAGTTTAGCATGGCACGTAACCATACTGCACTGCCCTTAAAGCTTTTGTTATCTATAATTTAAATCAATCCTAGAATACTTGTGAAAGAGTTCTACGCAAGCTACACTCGTAGACGTTTACGCAAAGCCCTCCCACTATTCACATGATTTAAATTGTTTGTCTAGAAATCCTAACAACTGTACCCATGCACCTCCAGGAACTAGCAAGCTACACTCGTAGACGTTTACTAGAACGAGAGATACACTTACAGACTAGGACTGCATTGTGGAGGTCTATTGATTTTAATTAAAAAATCTGCTTAGTATTTTTCTTTTAAAAGGTTTCTTTATACGCACACATAATTTCTTTGTCATTATATTTTCCAAATTTTTGCATGTATTTAAACAAGCCCAAAAATTCCCAAAACATAATCCAACAATAGAAATTAATCACATAAGCATGCTTGAAAAACTGTAAATAATAAAAGCAGTAAAACATGCTTTTCCTATTATCTACACATGCTTAAATTGCGAACATAAATAAATCACATATCATACGAGGACAATTAAGGCAAACAAAAATTCCTCGTGGCCCCCAAAAATAGAAAATAATATCTATCTATTACAAATTTGAATTTTGAATTAATTTGGATAAATCCAAATCTTTTCAAATCTTCCAAATCTTCAAAAGCCTTCAAATCTGGATACACCAAATCTTTTGGATTTTTAAGCCCTTGTGATCTGATGATTTGCCCTAACCCTAATGCAAACCCTAGGGTTTACACAAAATTGTGCAAACCACCAAAAACACGAGCCACCGTGACGGGACAGCAGCAGCCGACGACAGCCAAAGTCGCCGCCGCCAGGCCAGCCACCGGCCAGCGCCGCGCGCTCGCGCGCGCACGCCCCCGCGCGATACAGCCATGCCGCGCCCGCGCAGGCCGCGCACCGTGGGTGCTGCTCGCGCGCGCCGTGCGCGCGCCGCACGCCCCAGTCGCGCCACCGCCGTCGTCTGCCGTGCATGCGCGCGCGGCCTCCTGCCGCCGCCGTGCACCGCCCTCCGTCGGCTCCGTCTTCGTTCTTCGTCCTCGACCCGTCCAATTACATAAATTTGAAAATTACAAAAATCTATTCTATTACAATTTTCAAATCTACACTAATCATGGATTTTTTTGTGATTTTACAAAAACAATTCAGCCCTACACGGATAAACCACCGCGGGTTGAATCAACGGGTTGCCACGAGGAACAAAAACCAAACATCCACAAAGCAATATATTCATACATGCATATCGAATTTAATTATGAACAAAAAAGCCATAAATCAGAAACCTGGCTCTGATACCAATTGTAGGGTTTTCCCATGAACCGAATCACCAAAACCAATTTGAACCGTATCGATTTATGGATATTGCTCATAATTTCAGTTCTCAAAACCCTAGCATGCTCCTATGAATTTAATACAAAGATTTGTGGATTTAGGGTTTACCGTAACTCCGTCGAGTCTGAACCGATCTTTCGCATTTGAATTCCAAATCACAATTCAACCACGCGATCCGATTTAATCTGCGGAAACAGAAATTAGAGATCTAATTTCTAGATTAAAATCGAAAAAGAATAGGGAAGAAAGAAAGAAATATGTTCTCTAGATCAGATCTTCAGGACTGTGTCCCAATGCTGTTCAGATCTACTACTGGTGAGGACTCCGTAGATCTGTATTCTGAGCAGGACCAGAATCGGAATTCTCCTCCCTTTCTACCAAAAACGGCGCCTCCTCTCTCTCTAGGGTTTAGTGTGTTTCAACTGTGTTATGACTTATGAGAGAGAGCTGTCTATTTATAGACCTAGGGTTGGAAACCCTAATGGGCCATTTTGGGCTCAATTCAGCATATTTAATTGGGCCAGTCCTGGGACCTAATGCAAATAATAAAGTGGGCCTATAATTAATTAATTCCCATGTCCACAATCCAGGACACAATTAATTAATTAATATTAATTCTTTTTCACCACAGAATTAATACTGACCTACCCCTTTATTACCACGTTTTGAGAACGGGCTGCATTAATTGAGAATCCCCATATTTAAGGTTACCGGACATCCATTAATTAATCGGAGCCTCTGACAAGCTCTAACTACAATTAATTAATATCTTATAATTCCTGAGTAGTACCACTCAAACCTTATCACTCGTGCCTGAACTTAATCAGCCTGCAGGACTTTGGAACGATGAATGTTATTGAGCTCCTCAGGGAATGTCTCCATCCTATTACTCGGATATGGTTACCTAAGTCCAGTCTCAGGTGGTACTACACGAACTGCTGTTACCCAAGATGCGGATGTACGAGCACGTTACTTAGGCTCTCGACCATGGCAAGTCAAAGCAACAGTCAACCCGTGCAAACCCCTGAACCTTCATTAGGGTTTGGACTCAATCAATATAACGAGATCTTGTATTCGTTGATGTCAGACAAACGAATACATCTCACTGCGGTCCATCAATACGCCACCTCTGCGTACCAGCATGTTATGTAACCAAGACAGACTACTTATTCCGACAATGTCGCAGCCATCCAGATAGACGTATCCTCATACGCTGTCTCGGCTGTGATCAGGTTTATATCTCACTAGGTCAAGTGATCATACTGTCTTCTGCGATCTACAACATGCCGTATGATCGTCCCTATCAGTGAGACAAGAGGATACAATTGTTCATACATGTACGATTGTTAACAGATAGGAGAAATAAACCGTTGTATACTCATTGTAATAAATGTTTTCAGTATACAAAACCCATCACCAAGATCATTGAAACTCAAATGAGCCAAATTGCTACCACTATCGGGATACAACATACTCCAGGAAAGCTACCCAGCACCACCGAGGCAAATCCCAAGAACCAGAAAGATTGCAAAGCTGTGAAGCTGAGGTCCGGAAAAAGCTACAAAGGTCCGAGCATGCCCCAAAGCAAGTTTGGGGGGAGAAAAAAAGCAGACCCAGCAGAGCCGATCTCTGTTTTGATCGACAGGATTCCCGTCGATCGACACAGAGACCCAGAAGAGGGAGTCGACATAGATTCTGAGGAGGAGATCGACAAAACTGTAGAGGGTGTGTCGATTGACACACCCCCTGTCGATCGACAGGCAGGACAGAGCAAAGGCCAGTCGACACAGCAACATTCCCAGCACCATTCCTCCACTTCCAAAGCTTCCAAGGCACCTCCGATGCCTTTTCCTCAGAGATTCGCCAAGCAAAAGGAGGATTCAAAGTTCTCACGCTTTGTCGAGAACTTGAAGAGGGTAAGTATTAATATTCCACTAATTGAAGCTCTTTCTGAAATTCCAGGTTACATGAAATATCTCCGGAAGCTGATGAGCGAGAAGAAGCACTTTGTGGAGAATGCAACCGTGAAGCTTCATGAGCAGTGCAACATGGTCCTACAAAAGAAACTTCCAGTCAAGAGAAGTGATCCAGGTTGTTTCACCATCCCAGTTGAGATCGGGGGATTCAAGTTCGAGAAGGTGTTGTGCGACACTGGTGCCAGTATCAACCTGATGCCCTTCTCTATCTTCCAGCGCCTCAAGATTGGAGAGTTGAGGCCAACCACTATCACCTTGCAGATGGCAGACCGATCTGTATCTCGCCCCAAAGGTATAATTGAATATGTACTTATTCATGTAGGTCATCTTATCTTTCTTGCAGATTTTGTGGTCCTAAACATGAAGGAAGATGGGAGCACACCCCTCATCTTGAGAAGGGAATTCCTAGACACTAGTGCTGCTCTGATTGATTGCCGTGGTGGGGAGATCACGCTTCGAGCAAATGAGGAAAGGATCACATTCAAGCTTGACACAAGCCGGCAACAATCTGAATGCTTCAGAATCACATTCCGAGAGGAAGTAGCTGAGGAAGAAGAAGAAGAAGCAAGTGAGGAGTTCAAAGAAGACCAAGCCGCTCAAAGATGGGAGCGAGGGAACGAGTCGGCAAAATTGTCAATTACACCGTCTCTTCCCGAGCTCACTGATGTCATCCAAGATTGGTGGGTCTACATGGTGGATGCCCAAGGAAGGCGAGTGCGTTCTAGCCCGCCCTGGTTCTGAATATAGGTATCGTCGAGCTACGATGTTAACTAAAGCACTTGTTGGGAGGTAACCCAACTTCTACATGCTTTCTTTTCAATTTCCGTTGTTTCTTTACAATTTTTGTTTTTATTTCCGTTGGTGTGTTTAACTTTAGTTTCAAATTTCTTTTTTGTATTTATTATTAGCTTATTTTCAAAAAAAAAAAGGAGGAATGCCTCTGTTTCGATCGACACAGATGGTTCAGCACGGAGAACTCTTAGATCGACAACCACAGAAGTCGACAGAAGGCTCTGTGTCGATCGACACAGAGTGCTAGCAGCCATAATTCTCCGTCGCAACGAGCTGATTTCTCCGGTGGATAAAAAGGTCGATGTCTGAGATCGACAGTCAGGTACCGTTCTTCTTCTTGTCTGATTTTCAAACTTTTTCTTACTCTCCGAGTTTGAAATAAGTTTGGGGGGATGTGGACAAGAAGTCGAACCTTTATCCCTTATCTTTATTCGCTTTCCGTTTTATTTGTTTTACTTGCTTTATTTGGTTTGTTTAAATTTTTGCAAATAAAAAAAATATAGATAGTATGTGAGGAAAATCTTTAAGTAATTTAACCCTCTAGCATTATATGAAATGTTTGGAATCGATCTTTGATTAGTTGAGTTGATTTCGATTGTGGTTGATTTGCTCATGAATATAGAATACCGCATGATAGGGTCTAATTGAAACTTACACTTGCATGATGTTTGAGTGGATTGAAGTTAACTACAGAAGAATTTTTGAACCCAAGTGAGTTTTTGAGCCTTTATTTGTTCATGATAGATTCACATGTATGTTTTCGTTTCTCTAGAACTTGCTTTTGTTCTGTTTGAGACTGCATAGTGTGCACAAGGATAGGAAATGATCTTAGGCCATCTTTGTTAGCCAAATTATCCTAAACACTGTCCCTTGTTATATTTTATCCCTAGATTAGCCCCTTTGAGCCTGTTACTTTTTCTTTCTTGGTCTATGAGTTAAGAAAAACATTGTAGTTCTATTTTGTCTATGAGATAGTGCTATGAAAAAGGTGAATTGTATCTTGTCTGTAGGATTTGGGTGAAATAAGGATAATTGTTATAAGTGGATGGGAAAATTTTAGATTGGTGAGCAAAAGAAGGTTGGGCTCTAAAAAAAAAAAAGAGTTGTGTCCTTATAAGCTCAAATCATTAAATAAAATTTTTAAGAGCATAAAAGGACTAGAAAAAAAAATGATGAGCCTTGATTTGTGTTGAAATTTTTAGGAGATTGGTGGATGATGAGAAGATAGTGGTTGGATTTGTTGAGAGTCATGAACTCAATTGGTTTAGTCACTTGGCCATATTACTCTACCTTTCACAAAAAGCCTACATTACAACCTTATCAAAGTCCTTTTTGATTCTTGAATTGTGTGCACAAATGAGCAGTGGAGATTTTAGAACTCTTGCAAGCCTATGGTAGAAATTTCTTCATACATATTGTGAGTGCTTTCATTTGAAACCCAAACACTTGAGTGGTTGAGCGATACACTTTCCCGTGGGTCTTCCGAAGTTGATGAATATCTTATCTCTTTCAATTGCTTGTGTGATGTGGATTGATGAACCTGGATTGTGATGAATCTTGTGAGGCAATGCACTTTCAACTGCTTGAGATTTCTTTCTTCTTTTCTTCGATTGAGGACAATCTAATATTCAAGTTTGGGGGGTTTGATAAGTTCATATTTATACTCACTTATCTATATTTTTCTCCATTGTTTCAAGTGTTTTAAATTATGTTTATACTTATTTCTGTGCATGAGTCTATTTTAGAGGGTGTTATGCCTTTGATGGGTGATTTTTGCAGGTTTTAAGCCAAATTCATTGGAAACCCGTACCGAAAGCAGATGATGTTCAAAGGAACAGTCATGACTTCTTCCACATATGGAATCTGAGCTAATAAAGCACATGGATGGAAATATCTTTGAATTATCTTTCCAACGCAACTGGAATCGGGTCAATCGGAGTTCGGAAGCAAAAGTTATGGCCAAAACCGTGAGACTACGCAGAAGGGGATCGACGCATGCATTCCTGTCGATCGACAGGATTTGTGTCGCTCGACACAGAAGCTCAACTTAAAGAATCGACACAAATTTCAACCCGGATTCCGACTGGATGGTTGTGTCGATCGATTGTCGATCGACACGGAGGCCCGAAAAAGCTATTTTTGGCCTGTTTTGGCAGTTTTTGCTATTTTTACCCAATACTCAAATTAGGTCTTCTTCCCCCTCTATAAATATGAACTCTTAGGCACGAAAATTATACAGTTTTTCCTTGGATTTTACCTTGAGTTTTGGAGTTTTTCAAGACATTGAAGGTTCCTTTTCATTTGTAAGTTCATTAATTAAATGTTTCTTTATTTTCTAGTCGTGATTTGTGGCTAGAACCCTAAACAGGTTCTAGGGTTATGATTTCTTTTCTGATGCATGTCTAATTGATATCAACTCATATAGCATGGTTTAATTCTCTAATTTAATTTTATAATCTAGATTAAAAGAAGGACCAAGAGGTGAATTGAGATCTAGGTTTATAGTTAATAATTGATGGATCGAGAGATGAAAATTATTAACAGGAAGAGAGAATTAATTATGTTTGTTTTCTGTCTCAAAAGGAAGAAACCTACATAGGAATAATTAGATGATTATGAGATTGATTAATTTGGTGTTCTTGAGACCGAGAGGAGATAGTCACTAATTAATAATCTAGGATTTAATTGTCTGACCAAGGAATTTAATCCACAAAAATCTATGTTTTCCCCATTGCTGAGTTGATTGAGATTGCATGTTGATGATTAGAATATCTGCCCTAGGATCTGTACTTTCCTTTAACTGTTTTAAAAACCCTTTAATTTATTGCACTTGTTATCTTTAATTTCCAAACAAAAACCCTTTTTTCTATTTCCTCAAACATCTATGTTCTAAAAACTATGACTAGTACTTTGGATTTTTCATTGCACAGATCCCACTGTGCCCCTGTGGGATCGACCACCTTAGGGTGTAAAAAATATTATTTGCTCGTTGCTTTCTGCAGTTATCAATAAACCACTGGAAGAATGGACACTTGAAGACAAGAAATGCCATCAGCTGGATTCCATCGCTTAAGAGGTGCTTATACGATCTCTCCCAGATTCTCTCATGGATGAAGCTATACAGAACAACAATGCTAAAGATCTATGGAACATGATCAACGAGCTTACCAAGGAAACGTAAGCTATGAGACGCAATAAGAAACAAATATGCGTCGACAAATATGAATCCTTCCAGATGCTACCTGGCGAAACAATCAAATCGATGGTAGCAAGGTTTAACGCCATTGTCAGCGAAATGAAAAATTTTGGAAGAGAAGAAAAAGCGGCTGACATGAATGCCAAAATTCTTTCAAGACTGCCGAAGGAAGACTGGTTTGTCAAAACCACCAGTTTGAAGACCATGGATCTCTCAAAAATATCAACCAAAGAGCTGTTCACCGAACTCCAAGCCCATGAATGGGATATTCAGATGGTGAACATGAATAAAGCTGTTAGAACCCCAAATTCAGTGGATGATGGTGATGCAACATTCTTCATAAAGAGAGACTTCCAAAGGCAACCAAAGAGGCCAGTTCACTTCGAGAAAACTGCCTATCAATCCTCACCAGCGAAGGATGCCTCCACCTCTGTTCAGAAGAAGGAAACTGAACTGTTAGTTGCCAAACTGGAGGAACAGATGAGGAACCTGGCCGTACTTCTCGAGAAGTCCAAAGGAAAAGGGAATGAAACTCAATCCAGTGAGCAAAGGTTCACAAAGACAGAGCCACGCACATTCTATGAATGCAACTCTCTAGATCATCTGAAGTACGAATGCCATCTAGTTTCTCAGGAGGAGAGAGACAGACTAAAGAAGGTGTTTGAAATGAGAGCATCTAAAGTTGTGGCCCAAGAAATGCTCACAAGAACTGAAGTGCTAGACGTACCAGACCATGATGATGGGTACTACACGTCTGAGGATGAGAATGATGAGGAAGCACTTCTTGCCTTCATG
This sequence comes from Plectranthus barbatus, assembly GCA_026898455.1. Lineage (NCBI taxonomy): Eukaryota > Viridiplantae > Streptophyta > Magnoliopsida > Lamiales > Lamiaceae > Plectranthus > Plectranthus barbatus. The sequence goes on along the minus strand of JAPKLW010001340.1, from coordinate 206,207 downwards.
GCAGCTATTGATGGAGATGTTACTGACGGAGAAGACAGCACTTCAAACTGTGAAATAGTGGTAACAACCCATCTACCCTCATCTAGTGCATATACATGTTTTGAAGAAAACTCTCAACCTTGTCACTCAAGCTCAGAGGACGTTTCTCTTGAAAAAATCGTAAAAGAATTTGAAAATTTTCATGAGATTAAAGATACATTAGTTAGTGAAAATGCCTCACTGAAATCAGAGATTTCAGTTTTGACCAATGAAGTCGAAAGAACGAGGTCACTCAATGAGGAACTGGAAAATCTCAAGGAAAAACAATTTAAGCTTCTTAAATATTTCGAAAATGTTTAAAAAGAGTGTGATTCCTTGAAGATACTTGAGCCTGCTAAGTGTGACTGCTCATTTAAAAAGAGCTCAAGAAAATTGAAAGAGATTTTGAATGCTCAAAAACCATTATCCGATAAATCTGGACTTGGATTTATGGAGTGTCATAATGAAAAGGAAGTTTTGAGCGATCATGCATCCATTTCAGGAACTGAGAAAACATTTTTAGGTTGTGTCAAGGCAAAACTCAGTTCAGGTACTGTGTTGGAGAAATGAAATATCATATCCAAAAAGCTAGTTAAGCAAAATATCAAGACCAAATGTTGGTCAAAAACTGACCCAAAACTTGCACCTCAACAGAGAGCTAACACAATTTGTAAACTATACAAGTAAACTGTAGAGAGGAAAACTAATCTTCCCTCTAAAGTGGATAAGAGTAATGTTCCTTATGCAATGAATCCAGTTTTACCAAAAAGAACGACTAAGCAACATGTAAATGTTGCAAGGAAGTCAGTTCGACAATCGGATAATAATTCGAGAAGTTATGATAAAACTCAGGTTCGTTATAACAAATATCCGAATAGGAGGAACATCTATTCGAGGCCTGAGTTCAGACAGTTTTACTCTCAAAAGACTATGATGGCTATTCACCCGAGAACAGTTTTTCGAGACTCTTTCCAGAACAAACATTTCAGGAAGAGTTCACACACCACAACATCTCATAACAAGCATTCAAATAGCATACATTACTTTAGAAGAAATGTTGATCAATCACCAAAAATTGATCTAGTTTCACGAACTGTAAGAGTGAAACAGGTGTGGATACCAAAATGTTGGATCCAGAAGACTGACATTGCAGGACCCAAAAGGATACGAGGACCTAAATAATTTTTCTATCTTGCAGGGACCGAGTTCTCAAAAGAAGGCAAAATCATGGATATAAGATAGCGGGTGCTCGGCAAACATGACAGGAGAAAAGGATTTAGTCAAGAACTTTATGATGTACAAAGGAGCATCGATCACTTTTGGGAACAAGGCCAAGGGACAAGTGATTGCAAAAGTATGGGTGGAGTACAATGGAATCATCATTCAGAACGTGTCATTAGTCACCAATCTGAAACACAATCTTCTAAGTATAAGCCAACTTAGTGAGAGAGCTATTGTCAGTTTTGAAGAATGAGAATGCCACATCATAGACAAGGTGACCCACAAGACCATAATGAGAGGAATCAGGAAATGAGGTCTTTACATTGTTGATGGGTCCAGTGGAGAAGGGGGAACCTGCATCCTGGCGCAAAGTTCCTCAATTGGAGTAAACTGGCTGTGGCACAATAGACTGAGTCATTTGAACTTCAACTCGATCAAACATCTGGTGAAGCATAATTTAGTTGAAGGACTGCCACAGAAGAAGTTCCAGAAAGAAGGAGTCTGTAAAGCTTCTCAGCTCGGGAAATAGACAAGAGCCTCCTTCAAGAACAGGCCAGTTACAGTAAGCACGGAACGGATCTTGGAACTGCTCCATATGAATTTGTTTGGTCCAGTTACTCCACCCACAATCGGAGGAAGAAAGTATACATTAGTAGTTGTTGATGGCTACTCAAGATATACGTGGGTGGTGCTGCTCAAATCAAAAAGACGAAGTCAAAATTCAGTTGCCAGAACTGATTACCCGTCTTCAGAATGACAAAGAGGTGACAGTTAAGAGGACAAGGTCCGATAATAGAATAGAGTTTTGCAATGGACCCCTTATGGATTTCTGCGCTGAAATTGGAATCGGGCATGAGAAGTCTACTCCAAGAACTCCTCAACAAAATGGTCTTGTTGAGCAGAGGAACAGGACACTCAAGGAAGCAGTAAGGACCATGATGGCCAAGACCGACCTTGGAAAAAGATTTTGGGGAGAAGCCTTGATGATAGCTTGCTACACGCAGAATCGAAGTGCATTCAACACACGGCTGCACAAGACTCCCTACGAGATCTACAATGGTCGTAAGCCCTCTATAGCTCATCTTCATACTTTCGGTTCTCCATGTTATATTCACAATAATGGGAAGTCTAAATTGAATACTTTCAGCCCTAAGGCTAATAAGGGGTATTCCTTGGGTATGGACATTCTTCAAGTAAGGGATATAGGGTATTCAATAAGACAACCCAGCTTGTGGAAATAACATGTTATGTTGTTTTTTATGAAGCTACTCTAGTGCGCAGGACACTTCAAGAACTGGGTCTGGAAAATCATGAGATCAAGGATGTCAATGAGGAACCTAGAACTGATCTTGATCATAATCAAATAGTTTCTCTGACTAGATCTATGAATGATATTTCTGAGAATCCAGTAGCCTCAGCTGAACCCCAAGCAGTTGAGAAGGCCAATGATGCTAATGTCATTATTGAGGCCTTAAAGTTTGTTAACATCGAAGATCAAAGTGAAAAGAAGCCCCTTGAAATAAATGCAACGGTTTTTGAAGCGATGCAAGCTGATACCAAGGAGGTCAACCTTGAGGCAGCTGAGGAAGCAGCTCCAACTGAAGAGCCAGTTACAGTTCAGGAACCTGCTGCTCAGAATGCAGTTCCAGAACAAGGAGGTGAAGCAGTTCAGGAACCTAGAGGTGAACTATTTCATCAGAAACCTCCAGCAGTTTCAGAGACTCCAGTTGCTCCCGCTGAAGTCGTACCTGTGAAAAATCCTAGCTGGCTAAGAGATCACCCCGTTGAAGCTATCCTGGATGACATTGGCAATCTAGTTCGAACAAGATAAGGAACTGTCTTGATGTCTTGCTTCATTTCTCAAGTCGAACATGTAAAGATTGGAGAAGCTCTTCAATCAGCGGATTGGATCAATGCGATGCAAGAAGAATTGACATAATTCAATCACAACAATGTGTGGTATCTAGTGGATTGACCTACACATCAGTCCGTGATTGGTACCAAGTGGGTCTTCAAGAATAAAAGAGATGAGACCGGAACCATCGTTTGAAACAAAGCAAGACTGGTTGCTAAGGGGTACGCACAATGTGAAGGGATAGACTTTGATGAAACATTCGCACCAGTTACCAAACTGGAAGCTATTCGTCAATTCTTGATGTATGCAGCTTACCATGACTTCACAGTTCTTCAAATGGATGTGAAGAGTGCTTTCCTTAATGGCGAATTAAAGGAAGAGCTCTACGTCGAACAACCCTCAGGTTTCAAGCAAGGAAACCAAGTCTACAAACTAAGGAAAGCTTTATATGGATTAAAACAAGCACTTAGAGCATGGTATGAAACTCTCTCTCAGTTTCTGCTCAAGAATGGATTTGAAAAAATGCAATCGGCCGGACCTTGTTCAAGATAAAGGATGGAGAGGACATCTTGCTTGTTCAGATCTATGTAGACGACATCATCTTCGGCAACAAAAACACCAAGTTATGTGAAAAGTTTGCCCAGTTGACGCAGAATAAATTTCAAATGAGTAAGATAGGCAAGATGACATATTTTCTTGGTTTGCAAGTTGATCGGTTTGATGAAGGAATTTTTGTAAGTCAGAAGAAGTATACTTAAGATTTAATCAACAAATTATGTCCGAAGAAAACGAAGTCTCTAAGGATTCCTATGAGCACCAGTTCTCAAATCACTCTCGATGAAGAAGGAGAACCTATTGATCTAACTGCTTATAGAGGAATAATTGGGTCTCTACTGTATCTAACGACCAGTCAACCCGATATATCTTATGTTGTGGGAGTGTGTACAAGATTCCAGGCAAATCTTAAGAAGTCCCACATGGAAAAAAAGAATCGTGTGATACCTTAAGAAGACTGAGTCTTTAGGTATCTGGTATCCCTAAACTGATGGAATCATGCTGAATGGATTCTCTGATTCTGATTTTGGAGGCTGCAGAATTGACAGAAAGAGCACAAGTGGAACCTATCAGTTTTTAGGTCATAAACTGATTAGCTGGTTCAGCAAGAAGCAACATTTTGTGGCTACGTCAACCACTGAGGCTGAATATATGGCAGCAGCCAGCTGTTGTGCTCAAGTGCTTTGGATAAAGCAGCAGCTTAAGGATTATGGAATAGACACTGAATGTGTTCCTATTTATTGTGACAACAACAGTGCAGTTTATATTTCGAAGAATCCAATTCTACACTCCAGGACGAAGCACATTGATATTCGTCATTATTTCATTTGAGATCATGTTGAGAAGGAGGATATCTCGGTAGAATATATTAGAACTGAAGACCAGTTAGCGGACATCTTCACCAAACCGCTACCTGAGGCTCGATTCAAAGAGCTATGCATCAAACTAGGACTTCTAGAGTTTGATGAAATCTCAACAGAAGGAGAAGAAAACTGATCCGATGCATAACGGTATGGCTTATTACTTGAGTCAAACGCATTATTTTTGAGACATTTTACTCAACTTTGAAGATAAAGCAAAAGAGTTCATTCATTAAAATGAAAATGAGGGGACAAGTCACCCTTACATCTAGTCAAAAGCTACAAAGGATCTTTTTTTATATATTTAGATAAGATTGTCTGGCAATCAAGGGATGAGTGCCCAGTTGATCGGACGAGAGGGGTAGTAATCAGATCCAACTAGATTTGAAGGACCATCCTTGAGCTAAGGGATTCTCCTCTCAAGGAGCCAGCTCAGTTGCATGCCGTAAGGGATAGTGACTTCTGGAAAATTTTGAAGAGCCCTCTTCAGGAAATCAAAGATGAACCCTACCCAGTCAACCTCACCTCGCTCCTCACACGCCATCATAGCCTTCCAGACTGGTGGTGTAAAGTTAGTTTCCTGGAGCGGATTGCAGACTACCATCTGGTTAGCACAGTTTGATGGAAGCTGATGTTCCCTGCTCTCCAGTCCCGCCAAATTGGCCACTCTGGTGTCGTCTCTTTGCTTCGATAATGCATGATAGGAGTTCTTCTGCCATGACGAAGTAGCCCAAACTCTGCTACAAAATAGTCAGCAGACCAGTGGAATTCCCTTCCATTGAGATTGCAGGAAATCTCATCTTCAGAAACTGTGGAGTAGTAAGCAAACATCCTGAGTAATTCTTCATGAAAGGAATGGGGCTCGATGGTTACAAATCATGATAGTCCATTAGCCCTTAGGTTACCTATCAACCCTTGATAGATGCATGGAGTTCTCCAATGATGTGCTTGAACTCCTATCCTATCTAGAATTTTGTTTCTTTGGACGGAGATTCTTGCCATCTCTGCCACAACATCTGGTACGATGAACGTGGAAGGAGAAGGAGGAGGAGAAGTCATATCTGACCTGAAAAGATCTCAAATCTATTCTCAGCAAAAGACTTTTAGATGGGTGATGTACTAATGCTTGCCGACAAAGGGTATTTATGGACAATCTTATGCGGTGTTCGAAAAAGATATCAAGCCATCTTAATGAGACACGACTCCTCATGACTCAAATAGCCATCCATGACCGAACATGTGCCCGCTAGGCCTAAAGGTTGAGGGATCAGAGTCTAAGAATGGTCAGATCATAGGAGTACGATTCCCAGACTTAGCATTAAATCCTAAAGAAAGATTCAAAAACGGTGCAGGATACTTTAAGGGTAAAGAGTAAATTGTGTTGTCCAAGAACTGAGTGATGTGTACAGTTCAGACAGTTCTTCTTACGATAGAAACTGTGATTTTGAATGATTGGAAAAGAAAAGGAGATTTCATTCACTGATAAGTCATACATTTTACATAATTAGAAATCTCAAAAAGGGGGACAGTTCACCCCAAACCTACAGAATCAAAAAAGGAATTACAGGAGGAAAGCTTGAACAGAGGTCGAAGGAGATTAGCCGATGGGAGAATGCCATGGCGGATAGAAGTCGGAATCTTCAATGTTGGACTAGCCACCTCGAGTGAACTCCAGAATCTAATGCTCAAGAAGAGAGCTCAGTTTCATCCCATAAGGAACAGGGATAGCCGGTAGATTCTTGAATGCATATCTCACTCAATCAAAGATGAAGGAAGCCCAGTCAACGTCCGATTCATCGACAAAGGCCATCATCGCCTTCCACACTGGTGTGGAGAAGTCCGTAGCCCGTGGAGAGTTCCCAAGAACCATTTGATTGATGATATCATATATCACGCGATATCGAGGCATCAAGTACCTCGAAGAAGTTGTTGGATGGAAGATTGTGGTGGTATTTCTCCAGTTCTGCCAAGCATACCAAACTGGTGCTGTCTCGTCCTTCAGATAGTCCATCACGGGCGTTCCATCATGTGGTAGTCCGAAACTGAGAGTGAAGGACTCTGGAGACTAGCAGATCTCATGACCATGAAGGTTGGAGTGAATCTCATGGCATTCCGCCACATACTTCTCGTTGGCAATAACCTTCAGTATATCTTCATGAAAGGAAGAAGGCTTTCGGGTTACGAAGGACTCAAGGTTATTTGATCTCGTATCTCTCATCACAGAATCATAAAAAGAAGGATTCTCCCAGTGCTGCACTACCAATCCAATCGGGTTCAGGATCTTACCCTGCATTATCTCGATATCAGCGGGGTTAGCCATTTTTATCAGAGAGAATCTACTTCTGGGATGTTAAGAAAAGATTAGTAATGTGCATTTCCTTGTTCGCAAGGAGAAGCAATTTATAGACAACATTTCTGCCATGATCCAGCGCATGCGACGATTCATAAATGTCGGCACGACGCTTCACAAACAGGTTTAGGATTTGATACATCAATATTTAATGCTTGACAATTACATGAATCAACCACTCATGGACACGTGGACGAGACTGATGAGTACAAAGATCAGTGAAAGGTCATGGTTCAGCAGTACGGCCCCTCAGAATCCTGCATAAGGATGTGCGGATCTAAGCTATACCAAAATTGTCCTAGCAGTTTTGATGAATCACCAGTTTTCTTTTTGACAGTTGGAAACTGTCCCAACAGTTTGCCAAGACAGGTTCAGAAGGAAAACTATCCCTATTCTCAAGAGCGGGATTTGAAATTTTAAGAAGCAGTCAGCTGGAAGAAATACTTAATGAAGATCGGTGTCATGGCATATTAGGCGGAGAAACGTTGTCACGTCTACGCGCTACGCGCACGCCGCAACAGAATAGGAACAAACATCCCTACGTCAGCGTTCATCACAGTCGAAATTGCATAAAGTGGTAGAGCATCTCAGTTGTGGATCTCACAGGGTCAATACCTCGATTAAACCCTTTGCGATCACTCATCATCCTCATTTGATTTCTGCAACCTTCCATTCTCAAGTTCAAAGTGTCCTCAATCTTGAAACTTTATACCATCCTCATTATTTGAGATATCATGCGCAAGAGTAAAATTCTTCATGACGAAGGTCATGCAGAAAGATATAAGGGTTGACCCTGATCTCATTGTCGAATACCTTCATCTACCCAAAACTGATATTCATATTGCCACTTACTGGAGAAAGACAAAGAAGTGAGGAAGAAGCACTGGAATGCGTAGAAGAAGGATGATATCAAAGGACCTTTCAAGAATGCTACAAAGGTTTCCGAATTGAGGCCATTTTACAAAATTCTCAGCAAAATTTCCCTTCGGGTGATTTACTGTGGCATTGGATCCTTCTCCGAACTGAGCCAGCCCAAATACGCCTTGATGATAACTCTCGATGATTGTCCAGGTGGAAACTGGGTTGAGTACATCTTTGAGAAACTGTTGGAGAATGCAAAGAAGAACGATGTCGTTGAAGAAAAAGGAAAGTTCTTTTCAAATGTAAGTTTTGGCTCAAAGGTCAGTTACCTTATTGAAGGGTTGCTAGGTCGCAATAGAGAAGGAGAAGACCTTGTACCATCAGAATTCGCTCTGCCTAAGGATCCAGTCTACATCCCACTCCAAGGATATAATGGAGACGATAGTGGAAATGATGGTGATGATGAAGGAAAGGACAATTTTGACAAGAAGACAGTGGATATTATGACAAAAGACAGCTTTCTTATCATTCCACCAGCTGAAACTGCCGCAGGTGCCAAGAAGCCAAGAAAAGTTGGCACCTCAGGTTCAGCAAAGAAGCCCAAGGGAACTACTTCGTCAGTTCCAGGCCAGAGCTTATGGACTTGACAGGCAAAGAACGTAAGATAAGGAGGACGAAAGACAAAAAGCAGACGCAAATGAAAACCATTCTTGAAGGAGAATTGCTACGTCTCGAGAAAGGAAAAAAAAAACCACTGTAGAACAACATACCAAGAAAAGTAGGGGAGTTGGTTTCGAACTATCCATGTTCACTGCAAAGAAGAAGCTCCGTTTTGATGAACCTCATGAAGGTGTTGGTCAATCTTCCAGACCAAAAGTGCAAATTTTGAATCCAAACATCATGCCTGATGAAGTATTTGAACGCCTGCACCTTGACACTCTTGATATTCATTCAACGAATGAGCAAGCGGATTTTGAGAAAATGTTTTGCAACTCATCTGATTTGGAGAAGATCACATCACAAGGGCTAGTATCTCCTGAACATGGCCGCACGGTGTCAGAATCAAGTGATGAAGAGGTCTTCGCTCAAACAATTGAAAAAGGAGACGGTCCTTTCTTGGATTTAGGGGGAACTGCTCATGGGGATATTTCAGCAGAAACTGCTGCTCAAGATAGAAAAGAGTCTACTCTAGAGCACATTCGTGGACGGATAATTGAATGCCAAGCCGCACTGGATGCATCACATCTTGTACAACTTAAAGCAGCAGTCAAAACTAAAGAATTCAAAATTATTCGATCTCAACTGAAGGAAGCAGAAGAGAAGGAGCTTGAGAGATTGAGAAGAGAAGAGGAAGAGAGGTTGCGAAAAGCCGATGAAGAGGCCTTGGTTCAAGCAATCGGACTCTCTCAAGCGATATCTCTTGCAGAAACTATCGAGAAAGCTATCGAGCTCATTCGTCAATGACAAATGGAATTGCTTCTCCAACAGCAGTTTCAGCGGTTATTCCGAATCAAATCTGCTGAAGAAAATTCTGTCCAGAAAGCTCAGAAAATTTGCAAAAAAGAAGAAAAGATCCAACAATTAGAACGCGAAGCTGAGCAACGAAGACTTAAGGCAGAACAACAGAAACTAGAAGTCGAGGAAGCTGCTGAGCTAAAAAGAAAGCAAGAAGAAGAAGCAGCAGTTGAACTGAGAAGAAAAGAGGAAGAAGCAGCAGCTGCTGAAGCCAATAGAAAAAAGAAGAGGTCGCTGCCAAAAAAGCAAGAAATGAAGCAGCAGCAGTAGCAAAGCAAAAAAGAGGAAGAGGAAGCAATCAGCAGAGCTCGTCCTCTACCCGAGCTATCCACTGCAACATCTTAGAGTCAAACCGGCGGAAACTTTAGAGCACTGGCTGCACCGGAAGGAACATGTCTCCCGACCCCATCTCCGTGGCTGCACCTCATCTACCCCTTGATGTTCTGAGACAGGAGATGGATCAGCGGATCCTTAGTATTTTTGATTTTGTCTAAAAAGGGGAAGAGAGAAGATATGAAACTATAAAACTACAATTGAAAATGATGGAGAGGCGAGAAGAGGAGCAAAGATTGCGGGATGAAGAGATAAGAATGCAATTAGAAGCAATAAAAGCTTCCAGAGAACAAGAATTGAAACTCTTCATGGAAATGACCGCAACTCTTAAGGCACAAGTTGGATCCTCCACTTCTGCCGCAACTTCCTCAAAACCAAAGGACGCAGATTCCTCAAATCAAGAAAAGGAGAAGGACAAGGATCAAGACAAGCAAAAGGAGTAATTCTGTTAACCTGAATTTTTTTTTTTTGTTTGTCTTCTTTTATTACCGCAGTTTTAAAACTTTTCATGTACTTGTAATTGAACACATATAGTGAAAAGTGAAAAACTGTTGGTTTGAAGACAACTACTCATTGTCTCTTACCTTGATTCTTGACTAGCTGAATCCATACATTCCAGTGTGATCAGCAATCCTTTCTCTTATCGCTCTAATTTGATTTATATTAATCGAGAATGTTCTCTCCCATTCAGGGGGGAGATCAATTAGAGTAGGTCGAGTGTAGAACAAGCATAGTTCTGAGTAGTGTTAGATTAACAAACCTTGTTAACTCAGATCAATTGCATCTTATTGCTGACTTAGATAGACTTAGAGGTATAGTTTTGAAAACACTAAAAAGGGGGAAACTGTTAGGTGTTGATGTAGAAATCCCACCTTTAAAATTGATGTTTTGATGTGTCAAAACTGTGTACCAAATTCTAGGCCTTAGAGTTATTACCTCATGTAATCCTTGTATAGGTTGATCGAGTTGTAATAGTCTAGGAGAAGAAAACTATCAAAAACTGTGGAATAGTTTTTAAAGAAGAAGCTGTCCAGACGAGAAAACTGTCGAGGATGAGAAAAATTGAGCAGAGTAACGGACACAAAAATTGTGCAGACAGTCTTTCACCTGTCAAGGATTGTATATCAAAGAAAACTGTGGACACAGTTTTCATAAAGAAACTGTCGAGAGGCGCTCACAATTTTAGATCATGACAGTTTCACCTCAAAGGAATACGTGAATAGCAAGATGTCGATCAGTCATAAAAGAACATTAAAGAAGTCAATGATAAGAGACAAAGAAACACTCAGTTACAACTGGTGTACAACGTTGTTCGGCGTCTGACACATCAAGTACAAACTGCCCTGCAAAAAGCATGGTAGTGTTTCAGAAAAGCCAGAGGAGCAGGTCTGCTTTACAGAGAAGGATGGACACTGATTGAGCATCCTCCAAAATGTCTCTACCGGCTATTTTCAGATCTCCAACAATAAATAGCAGGAGGATCAGAGAAAAAAAGAATCGAGCACTAGAAAACCTTGTCGTCACTCTGCCAAGTTTAAAACTCCAACACGTTGAAAGCTCTCAGCCGAACGACATTTATTCCGTGATTCGTTTATTGAACACAAGGTATTATTGCTTAAGGAGTCTTCCGAGATTCACCATGTGACCCTGTGTACACGAGGATTAAGTCTTTCAACTTAATCTACTCTCTTGGTGTTCTTACTTTTCAAATGAGAACACATCAACCTGATTTTCTAAGGAAAAGAAGGTTCTTACGGACAACTGTCAACCAGCATACGTTCCGGGAAGAACTGAACCATCCACCCACCGGAGAAGGATAAGGGAGGTTTGTCCTCAATCCATTTCCGACGACTTCCAATTCTGAGGAGACTTCGAGGTGGTACCAGGCTTCGAGGAACTGAAGAAGGAGTGAAGAACAATAGCCTATGCGAGTGATCCATTCTGCTGTGAACGGTGGTCTCTACAGCATTTGGCTATAGATTGTGAGGATTGCATCTTCATTACTTAGTGAATTACCGGATCAATTTTTGAAGAGTGGACGTAGGACTTAAGGCTCCGAACCACTATAAATATCCTGCCTCATTTATAGCTTTACTTACTACGCATCATACAGTTTTCAATTATATTTTGAAACCTTCAACACTTTTCTGAAAGTGTTGAAGTGTAACTGTTGACTGGTCATAATTGTAAATTGGTAACCTAATCTGCTGGCTAACACAAACTGTCGTTTTTAAAACTGTTACTTAAAAACTAAGTTAAGTTGAAACTGAACTGTCTGCGTTTAAGAGTGCGAATAACTGTCTTTATACTTCTGCTGCATATCATATGTACTCCAATCTGGGACCAACAGTTTCTATGTTTATTATCTCGTTAAAAAGAGACTAGCAAACAAAGAAGAAGCCCCGGAGGTGGGAGGAGATAAATCTTTGATCTTTTCCCCCCACAATGTGCTAAGTAGCACTACCTCCGAAATCACTGTTGAATGTCGACAATAAGGGAAGATGGAAAGCTGGTCAGAACATCAAAATAGTTCTCTTCAATGTGCGGACTACAGCAGCAGCCGGTTTGAAGAAATCTTGAAGACCGGAAGCATCCTAGTATAGACTTGAAAAATAGTTTTGTAATAGGTTTCTTTTTGTTAGCTTATCCCTGTACTTGTAATGAAAATTATTAAAGGGTAAACTGACTTGTTGATGACAATCTCTTTTTGTCCAACAAAGATCTTCGTTCTTCAAACTCTGACCTTACAAAATCCAGTGTAATCAACAGGCTTCTATCTCTCCCCTTCTTAAGATTTAATCGCTTTAAACTGATAAGAAAATCAATCGAGCAATATCTCTCCAAGTTTATAAGGAGAAGATCTTAAGTAAAAAGTCCAAATTGAGGGGGAACTTTTCTGAGTTTATGAGACACATTGTCAAAACTGTAAAAACTCTAAAGTTACCCTTACCTCATCAGCTTAGGTTTCAGATGGCTTTGACCACACCAAAAAGGGGGGTAATTGTTAGGATTCTTTTCAGAGAATTCCTTCCTTACTTTTGATATTTTGGTGGGTCAAAGAATATAAGCCATCTTAGTCAGTTTTTCCAGTTTCTAGAGTTCTAAACTTGTAATCCTTGTATAGGATCGAATTGAGTTGTAATAGAACTTAGGTTGAAGACCGAGCAAAGGAGAATGCTCGAGAACTGACTATCAATACGCTTAGCCTTGACCTAAAACTGTGTTGGAGCACTCAGTTTAAGGTCCTACCATACTGACAAAGAGAAATCAGTATGAGGGCTTTCCCGTACTGACTAAGGAGAAGTCAGTTCAAGGGATTTCCATACTGATAACGAGAAATCAGTATGAGGGCATTTTCCATACTGACTATGGTTAGTCAGTATGAGGATTTACCATACTGACCGTGGGAATTCAGTATGAGGGCTAAACTGTACTGACTCTTAGAAGTCAGTATAAGAAGCCTTAGTCAAACTCAAACATTTGTAAAATGCCTCAGTAAGTACGAGGTTATCCAAACTGGGTTCCTCGGGCTGTAAAGGAGTCTGACGAAAAGTCAGTGTATTGTACACTAACAATGGGCAGAGCAGAAAGGAGACATAAGGCATGGGCTACGATAGGACAATATAATCCATGAGTCTAACGTCTGGGTTTATGTGTCTAACGGATAGAAATTCAAATTGCCATGGGCTCTCCTCTCTATATAAAGACCTGCCATCTCAACCTTAAAGGGTTACCAGTTTCGATCGATATTTGCGGAGTTGATTATCCCTCTCGAAAACGAAGAACTCAAAATCTACTAGTCTAAAGAGACAAAGGGCATATTCAGGTCATCTCTCCCACAAAACTCTCTCGGAGTTTTTCCGTGTTGTAAACACGAGACTTGAGTCTCCGACTTAATTTCCCCACCGTGCTATCGTCTCCAAGCACGAGGCTGAAGCTTTAAGTTGAGGCTTTTCTTGGTTAGTATATCTCTCTGAGATATCTTCACAGCAGTCAGTTTCCTAGTCTGGGACTCTGATTCTCATGGGCGTATGCCAGCCACTTGTGTTCTGGGAAGAACCTCTAAACATCCAACCATTCTAGGAAGAATTAGTAAACATCCACCTACCAGGTAGGAGGCTGCGGGGTGCGTCCCCATTTCAACCGGAAGACTGAGTCTACAAGGAGTTCCTAGGCGAGTGCCACAGCTGACCGGAGGACGGAGGAGCAACGGACTTTGTATAGATCGTAAGGAAGCTTGTATTTACTTAATAAATTATCCAGACCTTGGTCTGAAGAGTGGATGTAGGATATTGAAATCCGAACCACTATAAATCTTTGTGTCTTGCTTTACTGCTTTCCTTATACTTGCTCTGTTTTTCTGTTTCACAAACTGACTACTTGAGCCTTCAATACTTGTCCAAGTATTGAAGAATATAAACTGTGAAACTGACTTAAGACGAAACTGAGACTTAAGTTTAAAATGACTACACTCAAAACTGACTCTGCCCTGTTTAAACGAACCAGTGCTTGTGTTATTTATACTTCCGTTGCATACAAAAAACCTTCTGCTGCACATATTTCACTCTGATTTCGGGACCAACACCAACATATTCATGTTATATGTGATTATGATGGAACTGAACGCCCATCATATTCACGTTATGTTGTGCACAACTTAGTCATCAGGGGTCGTTAATAGGCCTGGGATCCATATAAGGTCCTTGGATGCACAGTGCGACATCATTATTATATATGGTGAATAATGCACATGTATTCAATTTTATATCATCTTGAACAATCACATGCATAATGCCCACACTGAATGTATTTTTATATACTCATCCCATATTAACATTTCAGGTAAATAAGCTTATGCTTGGGAAGTTGGAGACGCGCAGAAGATCGAATGATGCTCTAGCTTGTATAATACTCCCTCTGTCCCGGTCAAATTGTTCACATTTGATCGGGCACGATAACCAATGCATGTGAGTGGTAGTAAGATGAATATTTTCTTGATTAATGTGAGAAAATTGCTATTTTAGGAAAGTGAACTAATATTGTGGGACAGATGAAAAATAAAATGTGGACAATTTACTCGGGACGGAGGGAGTATTATGTTTATATAGTATTATGCATGGTGCATGTCTGCTATATTAAATAGTATTTTGGATTTTAAGTTAGTTTATGGCTTGGACTTTAAAGCTCGAATATTTTAAGATATTTTTCACACAATCATCTCAAAGTAGTTTTACAATAAAAATTTCAATGTATGATTAGATATTGGCTTCTGCATTGATATTTGTTTATTTATAAGTAAGAGTATTTATATTTTCGTAACTTATTATATCATTTGAATACTTCATTAGCACTTTAATTAAATTAGGGGGTTACAGTTTATTTGTTTAAATAAAATTATTATTAAAGAAATATATATTTGAGCATGGTGGGGCATTAAAATATTTTTTATCATTAAAATTCTCTAAATATGTAAAATTCACAAAAACTGACGATTCTAAAATGCATTTTATTAATTACGGAGTAGAAATAGATCGGGTTTTTACTTTTTACCAAGAGGAGTTAGAATTTATTGAAGATTCAATTATATTTATGATGGGTCCCTATGGAATTATATACAGAAAACAAACAATAATCAATTGACAAAGGAATGCTATAAAGTAGGAAACATGTCTTTACTTGGACTAGGGGCGGCACAAAGCATTGGGCTGTGAGGTCGGCCGCCCCACCAAATTTTGTTTTCTTTGTTTTTATATATATATTTTCTTTTGAAAAAAAAATTTATATAGAATCGATCCCATAAAATTATAATTTAGCCGTCACGAAATTCGAATTCTACATCCACCCCTACTTGGGACGAGTGAAATGATGCAATCAATTTTGGATCCAGCATTATTTATAATTTTAAAATATTAAATAAATTATCTTAATATATTATCTGAATTATTAAATCTATTCATACTGAATTATATATTATAATGATAACATAAAACTAAGATATATAGACTATAAAGATTAAATAAATCCGAATATACTTTTGAGTAGATTAAAACTGTGAATACATGTTAAAAGAAGAGGGTCATTTCTACTAGACATAGACATGTATTTTTTTATAGGAAAAACATGAAATTTTATTCAAAATATTTTTTTTTTGTTTGGAAATTTTATCCAAAGTTTTATTTCTTAGGGAATTTTATTCAAAATGATTTTCTATTTGAGAATTTTATCCAACTTAACTAACAAAATTTTTGTACGTGAACCATCTGTTAAACTCTGTGTAGTGTTCAACTCATTAATAATACACATAAATATTAGTTGAGCGCGACGTGGACATTATGTGAAATTTAACGGGTGATCTATCGTTAAAAAAATTAATGTCAATTAAATTGGATGAAATTTCCAAACATAAATTTCTTTTGAATAAAATTTCTTAACAGATAAAATTTTGGATAAAATTATATGTTTTGCCTATGTTTTTATTAATTTTTTTATTTATCTAAACATCAATTCAGTTACTCTTTTGTTTTTCTTTCTACGCCTTTTGTATTAAAAAAAAATATAACGTAAAAAGAGATGTGGCTGAAGGAAAGGACTGTAAATAGGGGTGAGCAAAAATCGAACCGGACCGGAAAAACCGACCGAACCGAAGAAATTTGGTCGGTTCGGTTCGGTTTTTAATTGACCGGTTCGGTTTTCGGTTTTGACTTTTAAAAACCGATCATATTCGGTTCGGTTTTCGATTCCAACTTTCGGAACCGAAAAAACCGACCGACCGACCGAACCCATATATATAATAATTATAAATTAATATATATATATTATATAATATAATATACTAATAATAAATAATAATAATAATAACAATAACCTAAAATCAAAATTAATCCCAATTTCCCAATCCCATTCCCCCCACACGACGAAACCCTCGTCCCTCCGCCGCCCCTGCCCCTCTCGCCCACCGCACCCACCGGCGCCGCTCTTGCCCTGTGACCGGCGCCGTTCTCGCCCTCCGCTTGCCTCTCGGCTCTCGGCGTCTCACCCTCACGCAGTAACGCTGCCCTCTCGGCTCTCGCACTCACGCAGTCACGGACTCACGCTGCCCTCTCGCACGTCGGTCCGCTCGCCCGCCCTCCCCTCTCACTCTCAACGCACGCAGCCGGCAACCCCTGCTCGCCCCATCGCCCGCCATCCCCTGCTCGACTCAGCAGCAGGTTTTTTTTATAAAAAAAATGCAGCAGTTCGGTTAAAACCGAACCGACGAAAACCGAACCGAATCTTTTGGTTCGGTTGTCGGTTCGGTTCCCAAGAGTTTCGGTTCGATTTTTGGTCGATTTTCTTGTGCGGTTCGGTTTTTTCGGTTTTCAAAATTTCGGTCGATTTTCAACCGAACCGACCGAATGCACACCCCTAACTGTAAATGTGGAAAAGTGGCCTGGGGAAGAGCAAAACAAGATGTGATTATAGAATAATGAATATTTGTCCTTTCGTTCGGGGTGTAATGGTTAAAACACCTTTCCTGTGACTGAGAGGTCACATGTTCGAGCTCCCAGGAGACATCTGGGGGTGTGTGTGTGTGTGAGTTTGAGATTAATGTAGATTTATTCAAAAAAAAAAATTAAAAAAAAATAATGAATATTTATTTAACACATAATCTATATTTATATCTATATATATACTAAAGCAAAAAGTCTGTTCCGCCAAAGTTAGTAAAAAAAATATAAATATATATATTTCTAAAATAATTATTATCAAAATATCGAAATAGTTGAGTTGGTCTAAGGGGCCAAGAATAAATCTTTACTTCAAAATATAAATATAAATTATGAATATGCCAATTTAATTTTTACTCCCTCCGTCCCGGATCTCTTGAGACGTTTGACCCGGCACAGAGGTTAAGAAAAAGGGATTAGAGAAGTTAGTGGGGTTAGATTAGTAGGTTAATGATTATGAGAGATAGTGGAGTATGAGAGATAGTGGGGTAGGAGTAGAGTAGGTTTAGTGAATAATTAATTAATAAAAACTTTCCAAAATAGGAAACGTTGCAGGTGTTCTCGGACGGACCAAAAAGGAAAACGTTGCGACTGTCCTGGGACGGAGGGAGTATTTTATTTAGATTATAATTTATTAATTTATGTTAAAAATATAATATGTAATATTTACAACTGAATGTGACATATATTGGTTTATTAAAATCAAACGCTTGATATGCAAGTCACTACAAACATGAGTAAACCGTGCAAACTTAATTTACATACACAAAAACAATAAAAGTTCGAGATACAAATATCATTTTATTCTACAATATTTAGATTTCTGTATTTTCTTTTATTTCAATATTTTTCTTTGAATCTACATAAATGCATGGCGATAAATTATTTGTGGATCCAATTCATCCATTTTCTAATCGCACCTGAAATGAAATCGTCATTGAAACATTCTTACGTTTAAGAAAAAGGATAAGTGATTTCTACATTTTTTTCTACGAGTCTTTCTCTCTAAGATTGTATTAATTTATGTAACTAAACTATTCAACAATCTTTATATTTTCAGTATTTCTTTTAGTTCAAAATTTTTATTTGAATCTACAAAAAATCATAATTATTTATCCCGTGGTTGCAATTCATCTAAATTTCAAGGCCAACTTGAAATAAAATCATCATGTAAACATTCTTACATTTCAGAAAAAGATTTCACAAACTTGAAGTCAAATTAAATGGATTGAATGAAATGAATTTCGACTCTTTCACTACACTGCGAATCTTTCTACTTAAGATTATTTAAATTTATGTAACTAAAATGTTCAAAAATATATTCCTTGAAAAAAAAAGATTTCTTATCTAAAATAAAATATTGATCAGTCAGACTTTCAAGAAAGTATTGTGAAAATTTACAAAAGTGATCAAGAAATGAGGAGCA
Organism: Plectranthus barbatus; assembly: GCA_026898455.1. Classification (NCBI taxonomy): domain Eukaryota; kingdom Viridiplantae; phylum Streptophyta; class Magnoliopsida; order Lamiales; family Lamiaceae; genus Plectranthus; species Plectranthus barbatus. Next base: position 187,726 of record JAPKLW010001340.1, on the reverse strand, counting down.
CTATTGAGAGGAGAAGAAAATTAAACAAAGAATTTAAAGTTAATTTATAAAAGTGATTTAAAGAAAGTATAAAATAGAATATGTTTATCGTAAAATCCAAGTACTTTTCAAATACGTTTCGAAGTCAAGACAAATAAACTCGAAAAATAAGAAAAAAATTATGAATTAATTTACAATATAGTTGTACTCTTTATATTACGATAGTATGACATATTAGAATATATTTAGTATTTCAATAGACTTAATAGTCTCTTAAAACTTAAAAAAATATATAATTTTTGAATAATATTTAATATAATAATTTTGTGCAACGCACGAATAAAATACTAGTATTATATTAAAATAAAATAGTGATATAATAACCGTTCCCGCCAAAATATAAAATTATTTTTGTTTTTTATTTAATTTTTATTATATTAAAACATATATATACAATAATTATAATAAAACTATATTTATCACTTTTCTTTAAAATATTACATCTCAATGATTTATTATATATACCAATTTTTTAATAATACAAATATAAATCTTTTATGAGTTAACATTTAAATTGTTAAATAGAAACCAACTTATATTATATTATATTAAGTTTTATAATGAATAAAATTATATACTTATAAGATTCGCTAAAAAATCTAAGATATGTATACAATTTTGTTAATTAAGTTTTAAAATTATAAAATAAGAAATTATGTATTTGATTTGTGCATCGTGCGGGTGCAAATATAATAATATATTAAAAAAAAATAGTATGTAACCATTTCTGTCAAAATCTTACTCATTTTTTATTTTTATTTGATTTCTTATTTATTCTATTATAACATAATAATAATAATAATACAAATATAACACAATTCTATTTATTACTTTTTCTTTAAAATATTATATATCACTAATTTGTTATATATATATATTTTTTAAAATTATAATTATATATATATATATATATATATATATATATATATATATATATATAT
>JAPKLW010001340.1:157351-172621 GCA_026898455.1 Plectranthus barbatus | reverse complement strand
TCTAAGCTATCAACTGGGGAAGGGAAACTTAGATAATTTTCCCAACAGATAAATAATCTATCAAACCCTAGCATGCTCCTATGAATTTAATGCGTGGATAAAAGGATTACCGCTATTCCATAGAGTCTGATCCGATCTTTCGCGTTTGAATATTCAACTTTAATTCAACCACGTGATTCGATTAAATCTGCGGAAACAGAAATTAGTAAAACCAATTTCTTGATTCAATCGAATAAAACAGAAAACATAAAAAGAAAGAAAGCTTGTTCTCCAGATCAGATCTTCAGATCTGTATCCCAATGCTGCTCAGATCTGCTACTGGTGAGGATTCCACAGATCTGTGATGTGTATGCCATAGTCGAAATCCTTCTCCTCCCAAACACAGGCGTCGCCCAACTCTCTCTCTCCCTAGGGCTTCAACTTATTTGAATTATGATATAGTGTCTAGGGTTTCAGAGAAGAGATGTCTATTTATAGACCTAGGGTTTTAACCCCAATGGGCTACTAGGCCTTTTTTCAGCATATTTAATTGGGTCAGACCTGAGACCTAATGCAAATAATAAAGTGGGCCTATGAATTAATTAATTCTCATGTCCACAACCCAGGACACAATTAATTAATTAATATAAATTCTTTTTCATCACAGAATCAATATTGACCTACCCCTTTATTACCACGTTGTGAGAACGGGCTGCATTTATATGAGAATCCCCATATTTAAGGTTACCGAACCTTTATTAATTAATCGGAGCTTCTGACAAGCTCTATCTACAATTAATTAATATTTTATTTTCCTAAGCAGTACCACTCAAACCTTATCACTCGTGCCTGAACTTAATCAGCCTGCAGGACTTTGGCACAATGAATGTTATTGAGCTCCTCAGGGAATGTCCCCATCTTATTACTCGGATATGGTTACCTAAGTTCAGTCTCAGGCTACAACACGAACTGCTGCTACCCAAAATGCGGATATACGAACACGTTACTTAGGCTCTCCACCATGTTAAATCAAAGCAACAGTCAACCCGTGCATACCCCTGAACCTTTGTTAGGGTTTGGACTCAATCAAGAACGAGATCTTGTATTCGCTGATGTCAGACAGACAAATACATCTCAATGTGGTCCAATCAATATGTCACCCTTGCGTACCAGCATGTCAAGTAACCAAACTGATTACTTCTTCCGACTATGCCGCAGCCATCTGGATAGACGTATCCTCAACGCTGTCTCGGTTGTGATAATATTTATGTCTCACTAGGTCAAGTGATCATACTGTCTTCTGCGATCTACAACACGCCGTATGATCGTCCCTATCGGTGAGACATGAGGATACCATTGTTACGTGCATGTAAGTTTGTTTAACAGACAGGAGAAAAGTCAATCGTATACTCATTGTATTAAACGCTTTCAGTATACAAAACCAAACAATTACAATATAAATACAAAATCTTGTTTGTACATTATTTTAGGAATAAGTCTCAATATGTAACAAATATTTTTATTATGTTATTTTATAGATCTTATACGTCATATCACCTCATGTAGGATTTTCAACTTAAGAAGCTCAATAAGTCAATGTACATTTATACTTTATAAAGAATAATGCTAAATAAAACAAAATGATTAGTTACAACACATAAAGTTAAATTGTGGTGTCCAAAAATTAACTAACCAATTTAGAGTACCAATTAATAACACTATTTGAAACCCTTATTAGCTTTTCAAATTAGTAACAAACTTATTTTAACTTTTAATGAACATATAATCGATTGAGATTTGTTGATTCGGGATAAATTAAATTTGTGGGCCAGGAATTTAGAATCAAATAATGTTGGTGTTATATTTATATTAAATTGCACAATTCCATTATTTAATTAATAATTAATGGCTATTAAATTGCCCTATTAAATTATTTAAATAATGTGTTGATTATTCAATTTTGTTGGGTTAAACTAAAACAAGCTAAAAATAGGGCCCAATCATGATCATATAAGTTGAATCACGGGCCGGCCCAAGACAAATGGAGAGAAGAGCAACTGAAACAGCTCGCAAATAAGTAGGAGCTCGCTAAAAGTAGCTCGTCCAAAGTCATCGAACTGGATAGCTCGACAAAAGAAGAGACCCCCTTTCTAGAAGAACAAATTGAAGAGAACTGATTTTGGCGAGCCGCTCCCTCTAAATTCTGACTGTGTACAACCCCGTATTCGAGCTCGGTGCCATCCTGTCTGGAGTTTAATTGGAACCTTTGTCAGATTTAAATAAGTGCCTCATCTTTTACTGTATTTGACTCGTTGCTTCTGATTAATATATTGTTATTGCTTGTGAATTATTACGCATTCTCGATCATCTATTTCTCATTTACTATTCTCACTATTTGTTATTGTCTATCAGTCCCTATTTCCTTGTTGTTCGGATCTCATGTTTCTGGGGCCCCGTATCCGTACGAACGAACCTCAACAATTTGGCAACCACCGTGGGGACCTAGGAACTATACTTTACTAAAAACTTATGCAGGAAATGGCCGACAATGACTAATATGACTGCAGACGACCTTAGAGAACCGGCCTACCTCGAGGTGCAGGTCAGGGAACTCTGCCGGGAATTAGGTGCGGAGCTCCCCCAGGCACTAATCCGCAACTGGGAGGTAGAACAGGAGCTCCGCCGGCTTAAAATACCAGCAAAATAGTGGACAACATCTTCAGGGCGTTCAATGCCACGCCGCTCAATGAGCTGGTGTTCCTCCCGTTGTCGCCGTCCAATATGGCAGACCACATGTAGCCCAACTGGTTAGCTAGGTGCAGGTCACCAAGGCTGCTATGTACAAGATGGGGGTGCAAATGGAAGATATGGCGATGAGACAGAAACTCCTCGAGCGTGAGAATCGACAATTGCAACTCTAGGCTAATATGCGACCTATCGTCGAGGAACTAAGAAACATTAAAGGGGGACATCGAACCAATCCCAAGAACCTACAAGAAAAGTTCAACCAAGCCGACGAGGGTGGAAATGGGTTGGTGACTCCCCAAACTCCGACCGTCAATTATCAGACGTATGAAGAAATTCGACAAGACCTGCTCAACCGCACTGTGCCACCTGCACTCACCCAGTTGGAGCAATGGTTTGAACAAAGGTTGAAGCTATTTCGAATCACTGATTTCTTGGATTCCACAGCTCCCTCCATCGGAGAAGACCATACTGAGAGAAAGCTACGCCGTGTCACCTTTCTCGTAACAGATAACAGAGACCAAACTACCTGCTTGCTTCACTCCACTGAACTTTGTGCTCCTCAATGTGGCCATCGACCCTGAGAACCACATTGCGATGTACAAACAAAAGATGTTTGCACAGGCCATACCGAGTGCTCAGTGCAAAACGTGCATGTATAAAAGTCTTGGGTCAAGCCTTACCGGCCCAACAATACAACGGAAGTATGATGTGCAGCGGAAGTATAAAGACAGTTATTCGCACTCTTAAACACATTTAGTTCAGTTTCAACATAACTCAGGTTTTAAGTAACATTTTTAAAAACGACAATTTGTGTTAGCCAACAGATTAGGTTACCAATTTACAGTTATGAGCAGTCAACAGTTATACACTTCAACACTTTCAGACAAGTGTTGAAGGTTTCAAAGTACAATTGAAAACTGTATGATGCGTATAGTAAGTAAGTTGTAAATGAGGCAGGATATTTATAGTAGTTCGGAGCCTTAAGTCCTACGTCCATTCTTCGGAAATTGATCCGGTAATTCACTAAGTAATGAAGATACAATCCTCATGATCTATTGCCAAATGTTGTAGAGATGTAGCAGTAGATAGCTCGAGTTGAGGATGAGCTCTGCTAGTTGCTTCCTCTTCCTCTTCCTCTTCCTCTTTTTGCTTTGCTGCTGCTGCTGCTTCATTCCTTGCCTTTTCGGCAGTGACCTATTCTTATTTTCTATTGGCTTCAGCAGCTTCTACTTCTTCATCTTTTCTTCTCAGTTCAGCTGCTGCTTCTTCTTCTTGCTTTCTCTTTAGCTCAGCAGCTTCCTCGGCTTCTTGTTTCTATTGTTCTGCCTTAAGTCTTCATAGCTTAGCTTGGCGTTCTGATTGTTGGATCTTTTCTTCTTCTTTGCAAATTTTCTAAGCTTTCTGGACATAATATTCTTCAGCAGATTTGATTCAGAAAAACCGCTGAAACTTCTTTTGGAGAAGCAATTTCACTTGTCATTGATGAACGAGTTGGACAACTTTCTCGATAGTTTCTGTAAGAGTTATCGCACAAGTGAGAAGGATCGCTTGAGCCAGGGCTGCTTCATCTTCTTTCCTGAGTTATTTTTCTAGCAATATTTCTTCTTCCTTTTCAAGCTGGGAGAGACGTGTACTGAACATTTGCTCGTTTTCATTAAACTTCTGTAGCTGTTCATTCAGTTGCTCAAGGGCAGCGTGATATTCAATAATCTTTCTTTTGATGGTTTCTAGATTCGATGCTTCTTTGTTTGTAGCAGTCTCCTGTTGAAAGTCATTTTGATCAATTCTCCCTGAATTTAAGAAGGGAATGTTCTCTTGTTCTGCTTCCTTAATTGATTCTTCTTCCTCTTCTGAATCTTCAGAGGCGGTCCTGCCATCCTCAGGCTGTTCTGGTCTTTTAGATGTTGTTCTCTCAGAATTAGATGATGAGGAGCATGTCATCTCTTCAAGATCTACGTGCTTATCTGTTGTGCAGATTCCAAGTCCCTCAAGCTGAAGACGTTCAATATCGTTAGCAGAGATGTGCTCTGGGTTCAGAGCAGTCTCTGGTAGTTTGGAGGATTGACCAGCTCCTTCAAGTGCAACATCAAATTCCAGTTTCTTGGCAACTGTCCTCATTGATTTTCCATGATTTGTCTTCTTCCTCTTCTTACATTGGGGATGCTCACGGACAGTTTGTTTACCTTTCACAGCTTGATGTGAACCTTCTCCAGAGTTTATCTCTGTTTGTTTCCTCTTATTCCTTTTTCGCCTATGTTCATGTTTTTGAGCTGAGGTGCCAGTTTTCTTAGGTTTCTTGGGACCCTCTGTAGTTTTAACTGGCAGAACGGTAGCGAGACTCTCAGTCGTCTAAGCATCTACTTATTGTCGTAAAAACTGTCATGCCTTTCATCATCACCATCGTTTCCACTGCCATCTCCTTCATCTATTTGAATCAAATGGTAGACTGGATCCTTTGGTGGAATGAAATAGGACGGTATAAGGTCTTCCCCCTCATTTCTTATTCCTAGAATACTCTAAAAAAGGTAGCTAGCCTTCAAACCAAAACTAACACTTGAAGAAAACTTGCCATCCTTTTGGATGCCCTTGTTTTTCTTCGCATTTTCCAGCAATCGCCCAAAGATATATGCTGCCTAATTTCCTCTAGGGCAGTCATCAAGAACCATCATCAAGGCATATTTGGGACTGCTTAACTCAGATAAGGATCCAATGCCACAATAGATCATCCTTAGTGCGATCTCACTGAGTGTCTTATAGAATGGGTCCAGTTCAGATACCTTGGTGGCGGCTCTGAATTTTTCAATAATCTCTGGCTTCTTCCACTTCAACCAATGAGTCTTCAGAGCCTCCTTATTATCATAGAGATAGCTGGCGATGTGGACTCCTGTCTTGGGTAGATGAAGATGTTGAACGACGAGATCAGGATAAACCCTTATATCCTGTGATGCAACATTTGTCTGGAAGAACAGATTACATTTGTCAAATATTGCATTTGTGTAGAACTCGGCTACGTGATTTGGGTTGAATCTCCGGGGACTGGCAGTCAAGAACTGCATTAGATTCTCCTTTATGAGCTTCGCGGTGATCTCTGTAGCAATCGCCTTGTCTGACGTGATTGAGGTGAAATTCTTCCAATTTAAGATTTTCTCCTTTACGACTTGCGATGCCCGGAACTGTTGGTTGGTGAGGCCGAAATCGTCAACTATTTGAAGTAATTTGTCTTGTGAGGTCTCCTCAGTGACTATGAACGGTACAGGGTTATCAGAGGTCCTGGTATCCCTGATTTGAGTCTTCTCTTTTGGCATGATTGGGAGATGGAATGTGGATGAGTTAGAAGACTTGTCGAAGACGACGACAAAAAGGGTTTAAGAGATTTTGGTGATCGATCATCTAACAAAATCATAGGCTAAGATTGAAACCCCTTTTTGCATTGAACGACTGAGATAGATGCTGATGTAGGTGGCTGTTCACATTGTCTGACACGCTATTTAGTAGCGCATGGGAGAGTCGATGTGACTCCGAGTAATACGCCGTTGAGTTGTCTGCATTTAATGCGACGTGCAGCCAAAAAATTTATTGAATTCGAAAATTCGCGCCTTTGACTAAGGCAGTTTTCTCTATCCCATGTCTTCATAAAACTGCTTAAGGTAGTTTAAAACTATCTCTATAACGAAAAACTGAGAAACTGTATCTCTTAGTTGCCAGTTAGAAAGTCTTTTCTTTCGATAGATAACACCGTGACCTTGAAAGTTTATGTGCGCAGTTTCCAATCAACTCTTGAACGCCGTTCTTAGACTCTAATGAATTCTGAGAATCGATTTTATTGCGATTTTAACCCCTTTACCGACTCTGATTTCATAGCCTTCTGATCTATTACCCATATATCCATTATATATGACTCGATGCGGTTGGTGGGCATTGAATGCTGATTCATCGATTTCTGACTCTGAACTATGAGGAGTAATATCCGACATTTAAGTGATTTGCCACCTTTTCGATTGATGCACAAAATCATCTATAAATGCCCCCTTTTCGAGGTCGAAAATCCACACGATCCATCTTCTTTTAGAAATCCAAAATACATTCGATCTTTTAGAAGTATGTCTTCCTCATCATCATCTTCTTCTTCTTCTCCTTTTAATCTTTCAAGGGAAATGAGGAAGATTTTCATCGAGAGAAACAAGATTCTGGATGAGAAGAGACTTGGTGCACGGTACTGGAGAATTCTAGAGGTTCATGACGGAGTGATGGAAAACTTGAGGGCACATGATCTTGTGCGTTTTGTAACAATAACACCTAATTCCTTCCATGCAGATGTGCTCAAGTTGGTGACTTACCATGCCAAGGTCTCCGATAAGGAGATCTACTACAACATCAATGGGGAGGAATTCTTCTGGTCAGCTGATTATTTTGCATATGTGTTCGAGCTTTCTCGAAGTGGAACATCGGTTTTGCAATATTGATGGGAGGATACAGCACCAGAATGGTCAGCTTGGCAGGATTTGAGAGTATGGGACATCGATTTCCTTCCAACTGTGTCGAGTGGATTTCTCAAGCCGCGTTACAGAGTATCCTATGATCTCATTAACCAGATGGTGGTCGGTAATTCTCCTGATGAAACTGACTTCTTGCCGTCTGTCTGGAAGGCAATGTTGGCATTTGATGACCAAGCTCCGGTGGACTGGGCAGGGTTCTGATAAACACTCATTTTGTGCATTTTACTGATGTGAATCTGATCACTTTTGACTGCAAACTAAACCATTTCTGAGGAATTTATTTGTTACTTATGATTTTTAAAAGATTATTACGTTTGGGTTAGTTTGTGGTTGTTTATGCAGATTTCACGCACACTTGAGTCGTTTACAAGATTTGACCAAGTGTCATAGGGCCAATCGGTGCTAACTTGCATCGGGAAAGTGAAGAAGTGAGAAGAGACCGAAGAAAAGGCAGAAATCCTGTTCGAAGCATTTTTGGCGACCAAATTGCATTTTCGGCGATCGCCGTTTTCGCTACTGGGTTGCCGAATTCGTATTTTCAGCCAATTGAATACGGCACAAATTCGGCGACCCAATCTCATTTTCGCCGATCGCCAATTTCGTCCCCGGGTCGCCGATTTTGTAATTTCATGGGATTTCCTTCGGCGCAACTTCGGTGACCCACTTACAAATTTGGCGATCGCCGATCGCATTTTATGGGTCGCCGAACGGGTAATTCTGAAGAGTTTTGGCCCAAAAATCATATCTTTTCAAGATTTGAAGATCCCCAAGTATAAAGAGGACGTCTCTGAACCTAAAAAAGGTTCATTCACATTATTTTCAAGCAAGACAACACTGGAAACACGTAGGGGAATAGAGAAAACTTGAAGAGCTCGCCAGAAATTGAAGATTGAAGATCACGGGTTTTTGATTTTCATGATATCTGTTCCTATGACTCTTTATTTCTCTATTTTCTTAGAACTTAGCATGATTGGCTAAGCTCCTTTTTGGATTCTAGGGTTTGAGACTTGTTGACATTCATTCCATCGTTTATATGATTTGGTTTTCCTTTTTCATTGATGTTTTAATTACGGCTGGGATTTTCTTTAATTGCAAGATATTGGCCATTGATTGTAATTTGAATTGGTAATTTTTGAACCGAGAGGTCTAGATTATTGATTAAGATGCAAAGTAATTAAATTTAATAGGTCAATTGTCCAAGAGAAATTTGAACTGTTAAAGGGTTTTAAAATCTAAGGTTTTTATCAAGAGTAAAAGTCCTTTTGCGCATCCGAGAGGAGTCACTAGGTCATTTATTTCCATGTTATGGTTAAGAGTCCGAGAGGGTCGCCTGATAACATAATTGAGATTAACTCACGTTTTTGGAAATTAAATTGGAATCGAATTATATAAATGATTGTTTGATTGTTCTTCAAAGTTGATTACCCTGGAATCCTAGTTTCTCATATTTTCTTCACTCGATATTTTTAATTGTCTTTTAAATAATTACTTTTCAAACTGCATACTTTAAATAAATCAAACTCTTCTACCGAATCGTCTAGATAGTAGTACGATATTCATGTTTTAGTGCTTGATTATACTTCGATCCTGCAATCCTTGAGATTCGATAATTTATTACTTGCCCACTGCAGTGATCTGTACACTTGCAGCTATAGCGTGTTGAAAAACACGCTATCAGGTTCATCTTTGATCGCCTTAGGAGCGTCCTGCTGAAACTGCCTAAAATCACGGTCCCCTATAGCATGCAGCTGAGCTGGCTCCTTAAGAAACAGATTCCATACTTGAAGGAAGGTACGTCGAATCTAGTTAGATCCGACTACTACCCCACTAGAGGGATGTCCACCTCTTGACTGCCTCCAGAAAAACTGAACTGTTGTATTTTGCCCTTTTTCCTTTTTGTATATGTACTTCGCACCATCTTTTGTCATCAATGAATGGTTTGCCCTGTATCTTTAAGATTTTCTACGCAGGCTGTATTTTCGTACCTTTATCTTCTGACAACTCGATGACATACGCCTGTTACCTTTGAACTGTCAAACACATGTTTGGTTTTTGACTCGCACATGACAGTTGTCAGGTATTCAATATTGACGTTTCAGATTCTGAATATAAATCGTGGAACGTTGTGTCTTCCTGAAATATCGTTCCATCCATTTAAAAGAATAGACATCATCTCGAACGTCGCATAATTTTGTCCTTAAATACTTCTTCTTCAAGAAATTGATAAGCACACAAACAATCATCTCCAAGATCTTTGAGGAATAATCTTTAGTTTACTCATCAAACAATATGACTTCTGTGGGGTTTCGATTAATTAATGAATGTCAGGTAACCTTAAATATAGGGGTTCTCAATTAATGCAGCCCGTTCTCATAACGTGGTAATAAAGGGGTAGGTCAGTATTAATTCTGTGGTGAAAAAAAATTGATATTAATTAATTAATTGTGTCCTGGGTTGTGGACATGGGAATTAATTAATTTATAATCCCACTTTATTATTTGCATTAGGTCCCAGGACTGGCCCAATTAAATATGCTGAATTGAGCCCAAAATGGCCCATTAGGGTTTTTCAACCCTAGGTTTATAAATAGACAACTCTCTCTCATAAGTCATAACACAGTTGAAACACACTAAACCCTAGAGAGAGAGAAGGCGCCGATTTTGGGAAGAGGGAGGAGAATTTCGATTCTGGTCCTACTCAGAATACAGATCTACGGAGTCCTCACCAGTAGTAGATCTGAACAGCATTGGGACACAGCCCTGAAGACAAATTTCTTTCTTCCTTCTCTATCTGTTTCGATTTTACTCTAAGAAATTAGAGATCTAATTTCTTATTCTGCAGATAAATTCGAATCACGTGGTTGAATTGGGATTTAGAATTCAAACGCGAAAGATCGGATCAGACTCGACGGAGTTACGGTAAACCCTAAGTCCACAAATCTTTGTATTAAATTCATAGGAGCATGCTAGGGTTTTGAGAATTTTAATTATGAGCAATATCCATAAATCAATCCGGTTCAGTTTGGTTTTGGTGATTCGGTTCAAGGAAAAACCCTACAATTGGTATCAGAGCCAGGTTTCTAATTTATGGCTCTGTTGTTCATAATTAAATTCGATATGCATGTATGAATTTATTGTTTTGTGGATGTTTGGTTTTTGTTCCTCGTGGCAACCCGTTGATTCAGCCCGCGGTGGTTTATCCGTGTAGGGCTGAATTGTTTTTGTAAAATCACGAGAAAATTCGTGATTAGTGTAAATTAGAAAATTTGTAATAGAATAGATTTCTGTATTATTTTTCAAATTTTGTAATTGGACAGGTCGAGGACGAAGAACGAAGACGGAGCCGACGCAAGGCCGACGGAGCACGACGGCGGGCGACGGTGGCGCGGCACGCAGGGCGCGCGCATGGGCAGCGGCAGGGGCGCGACACGCAGAGCGCGCGCGCGGGCAGCAGCACGGGCGTGTGCGGCCTGCGCGCATGAGGCACGGCGCGGCCGCGCGCACGCGCGAGCGCGCGGCGCTGGGCGTGGCGCTGGCCGGCCTGGCGGCAGCGGCTTTGGCTGTCGTCGGCTGCTGCTGTCCGGTCGCGGTGGCTCGTGTTTTGGTGGTTTGCACAATCCTGTGTAAACCCTAGGGTTTGCATTAGGGTTAGGGCAAATCATCAGATCACAAAGGCCTAAAAATCCAAAAGATTTGGTGTATCCAGATTTGAAGGCCCTTGAAGATTTGGAAGATTTGAAAAGATTTTGATTTATCCAAATTAATTCAAAATTCAAATTTGTAATAGATAGATATTATTTTCTATTTTTGGGGCCATGAGGAATTTTTGTTTGCCTTAATTATCCTCGTATAATATGTGATTTATTTATGTGCACAATTTAAGCATGTGTAGATAATAGGAAAATCATGTTTTACTGCTTTTATTATTTACAGTTTTTCAAGCATGCTTATGTGATTAATTTCTTTTGTTGGATTATATTTTGGGAATTTTTGGGCTTGTTTAAATACATGCAAAAATTTGGAAAATATAATGACAAAGAAATTATGTGTGCGCATAAAGAAACCTTTTAAAAGAAAAATACTAAGCAGATTTTTTAATTAAAATCAATAGACCTCCACAAAGCGGTCCTAGGTTGTAAGTGTATCTCTCGTTCTAGTAAACGTCTACGAGTGTAGCTTGCTAATTCCCAAAGGTGCATGGGTACGGTTGTTGGAATTTCTAGACAAACAATTTAAATCATGTGAATAGTGGGAGGGCTTTGCGTAAACGTCTACGAGTGTAGCTTGCGTAGACTTCTTTCACAAGTATTCTAGGATTGATTTAAATTATAGATAACAAAAGCTTTAAGGCTTGTGCGGTATGGTTACGTGCTATGCTAAACTGTCTCTTTTGGCCGGAGTTAAATTTGTGGTTAATTACTTAGAAGCATCTTAGAATATAATGCAAGAATTGCCTCCCTGTTCTTGAGAGATGGCTTGGTTTAAGGTTTTCACTAATTATTAATTTCTAGTGTCAAAAGCATCCTGACATGGCAGTGAAATTAAATGGATTGGGACTTAAAACCCGCAGTTCTGGTTGAGGGTGACATCGTAAATGTCTACGAGTGTAGCTTGCGGTGGGAACTCTTGGGCAATTAGTGGAAAACATTTGTATTTGATTTATTAAAAGGTTTTCAATGCATTTGTTTTCGAAGTTCAACATGTATGTTCTTTATTGTTTCAGATATGTCTATGTCTAATGTCATCAATATTCTCGCACAAAACACTCTAACTGGTCCAAACTTCCTGGAATGGAAACGCAATCTCGAGTACCTCCTGATTGCAGAAGAACATATGTTCGTTCTGCAAGTACTTCGTCCCCAAGTGCCAACTGCTGAATCCAGTCAAATGGATATAGACTTTTATAACAATTGGGAGAAATCGAACAATGTAGTCAAGTGCTACATGATGACCACTATGTCAAAAGTCTTGTAGCAGCAACATCAGCACCATAGGGATGCCTATGACATCATGGCGAGTCTGACGGCGACCTATGGGGAAACTGATAGAGCTGTCAGGCAATCTCATGAAAGAAATCGTGAGTAAGAAAATGACTGATGGCACCTCAGTCAGAGAGCACGTAGTTACCATGACTCACCTCATGGATGAACTGACAGTGCATGGTGGAGGTATCGACGCTGAGGCTAAGATCGATATCATACTGAACTCTCTACCCAAGTCCTTTGAGAGTTTTAGACTGAATGTTGTCATGAACAAGAAATAGTATACTCTTAACGAGTTACTCAATGACTTGATGGCAGCTGAATCGGTCATGAACCCTCAGAAGGTTGCCTTGGCCACTTCTGGTAATCTCTCTGCTGTACCGAAAAGTATGAAGCGGAAGAAAGGGATTAAGAAGTGGGCCAAGAAGACACCTGTGAAGGATGGTGGTGCTGGGAAAAAGCCTAAGGTGGCGACTGAAAGGGACAGGTGCTTCAGGTGTGGTAAGAAAGGACACTAGAGGAAAGATTGTCAAGCCAACAAAGCTAGACAAGGTATGCCATTTTGTATGTATAACTGTAAGCATGATTAGAGTTAGTTGTTGCTCTTCTAGAGCTGTAAGCACTGACTTGTTGATCATGTTGTTGTACTTTGCAGGGGACCGTGCCGACAAGGCTGGTGAGTGATGGCAAGAAGATACCAAACTGAATGAAGGCAACGTTTTATGACAGAGCTTCATGGACTTTTATTTTCCTTATGTTTTGATAAATTAAAGTACATTTGAGAATTTATTTGTAGGCCGTGGTTTATCGGCAGGACAAATTTCATCAACTTTTATGGATATTTGTTATTTATGATTTTATCATTGGTAATAACAATGTTGTCCATTATGGTATGTTGATTTACAATCTCTATGTTTCTTTGATCAAATCTGTCCTCAAGTATTGCATGTAATTCATCCGTAATTGATAATCCTAGGAAGAGAGAACTTACTTCTTCTGATAAGGATCTTAAATATCTCTGGCACTTGAGACTGGGTCACATCAGCTTGAAGCGGATTCAGAGACTTGCAGATGACGGTACATTGGACCTAGTCCGGGCTGTACCTTATCAAGTCTGCAAATCCTGCATCGAGGGCAAGATGTCAACTAGGCCTTTCAAAGCTAGTCAGTCTCGAGCAGAGGAAGTGTTGGAATTGATCCATTCGGACTTATGTGGACCGATGTCCATGCAGGCTCGTGGAGGGTACGAGTACTTCGTCACTTTCATTGACGATTACTCAAGGTATGGATACGTTTACCTGCTTCGCTACAAGTCTGAATGCTTTGAGAAATTCAAAGAGTTCAAGGCTGAGGTTGAAAAGAAGGTCGGGAAAACTATCAAGTCACTGCGATCTGACCGCGGTGGCAAATACCTCGGTAACGAGTTCCTGGAGTATTTGTCAGAAAATGGGATTACATCCCAGTGGACTGCACCGGGTACTCCCCAGCAAAACGGTGTAGCTGAAAGAAGAAATAGGACTCTTCTAGAGATGGTAAGATCAATGATGAGTTATGCAAACTTACCAATTTCGTTTTGGCGTTACGCATTGGAAACAACAGCTTACGTGCTTAATGTGGTGCCTTCTAAATCAGTTCCTAAGACACCTTCTGAGCTCTTCCTTGGACGCAAACCTAGTTTGTACAAGTTTAGAGTATGGGGCTGTCCGGCACACGTACTGTCGAAGGAACTTGATAAGTTAGAAAGCAGATCAAAAGTAATGCTGTTCATAGGGTATCCCCGGCAAACGAAAGGTGGTTACTTTTACTGTCCTGAGAGTCAAAGAGTCGTTGTTAGCACCAACGCCTGATTCTTGGAGGACGAGTATGTGAGTAATCACAAGTCAAGGAGTGATATCGTTCTTCAAGAAATTGAGAACGAAAATGCAATTCCAAGGGAAGGGGAACGTGTAGATGTGGGTGCTCCTATGAGAGGCACAGCACCAAAAACACGTTCTTCAGTGCAAGGTGCAGGACCACAAGTCAGTGTACCTACTACTGACACGACACCGATGCCTCGTCGCAGTGGGAGAGTTATTTTCCAGCCGAAAATGTACATGTTCGTGGGTGAGTCTTCGAACTTGAGCCCGAAAGACGGACATGAGGACTCTGACCCACTGACTTACGAAGAGGCAGTGCAGGACTAGGATGTTGCCAAATGGCGTGTCACCATGGATTCTGAAATTGAATCCATAACTGCTATGGATGTATACCAGAAAACTGATTTGCCGGATGACTTTAGGGCCATAGGGTGCAAATGGGTATACAAAAGAAAGAAAGGGGCGGATGGAAAGATCACGGCTTTTAAGGCCAGGCTGGTGGCAAAGGGTTATAGTCAGAAAGAGGGCATTGACTATGATGAAACCTTTTCACCCGTAGCCATGCTCAAATCCCTCCGGATACTCCTTGCCATAGCTGCGCATATTGATAAACTCGTTATTTCACTCACTTATCTATATTATTTTTATATTAATTTATGCAGTTTTATTGAGTTTATATATATATTTTATGCATGATGTCAATATTAGGTGGTTTTAGGTGTGTTTTAATGTTTATGCAGGTTTTTAGGCCTAAACTCATGAGAAAACCGTTCCGAAAGCAGTGACGTGTAAGAGTAGCAGTGAAGAGTTTTTACACAAGAGGAATTCAGGCTATTGGTGCATGGCAATGGATGATTCTTTGAGTTAGCTCTCCAACGCAACTGGAATCGGGTCAATCGGAGTTCGGGAGAGGAAGTTATGGCCAAAACCGTGAGACCGCGCAGAAGGGGCGAGAAGCTGCGTCGACAGACACCAATCAGCATCTATCGATGGCAATTTGAAGGCCACGTCGATCGACGGGTATGCCTCGTCGATCGACGCGGACCTCCTGGCGCGGAAAATTGGCTGAATTCGAGATTTTTCATATCTTTAGCCCTAGATTTGATTTGATACACCTCCACCTCTATATATAACTTTGTAAATTCGATTTTTCAGAAGCCCCTACTCATTCCCAATCGAGCTTCATTCTAGATTTCAGATTTTGAGAGAT
>JAPKLW010001340.1:94521-157341 GCA_026898455.1 Plectranthus barbatus | reverse complement strand
GGAATTAATCAATTCATTCATACATGTCATACTTGATAGGTAGATATTCTTGGAATCTGTACTTCTCTTATTTGACTTCAAAAGCTTTTCAATTTCCTGTTTAATTTTCATAAGCAAGTTTTACGATTTCCAAAACACCAAAACTTTTTATCTGATTTTCCTAACCAGTATTTTAAGAACGTCTGATTTAGTATTTAGGATTTTTCGTTGCTTCATTCCCCTGGATCGATAACCTTAAGGTTTACAAATTTATTTGCCACTATTTCTATAATTAATCTGTAGAAATTACAGTGATCACATATGGACCTCGAGATCTGGCAGATGGATGTCAAAACCACTTTTCTGAACGGTTACCTTGAAGAAGGTAGAGACATCTATATGCAGCAACCCGAGGGTTACATAAGTAAGGGCGAAGAACATCTTGTCTGGAAGCTTAGGAAGTCCTTGTATGGATGTAAGCAAGTTTCAAGGTCGTGGAACTTACGTTTCAACGATGTGATTAAATCCTATGGATTTGCACAGTTGGAAAATGAAAGTTGTGTTTACCGATTTTGTGTCAGTGGGAGCGTGGTCTTCTTTGCACTATACGTTGATGACATACTCCTATTTGGAAACAACGAGGGAGTAATGTCCGAAATCAAGGTTCGGTTATCCGAACAGTTCCAAATGAAGGATCTGGGAGAAGCTGGCTACATTCTTGGTATTAAGGTCTTACGAGATCGTAAGAGAAGAATGTTGAGCTTATCCCAGGCATCCTATGTGGATACTGTGATAGCCCGGTTCAGCATGCAACTCGCCAAGAAAGGCTTGCTACCTTTCAGACATGGCGTTCGTCTTTCTGGTGGGCAGTGTCCTCAGACACAGCGGGAGAAAGATGAGATGAGTCTTGTACCTTACACTTCGGCTGTAGGTAGTCTCATGTATGCAATGTTGTGTACCAGGACAGATATCTGTTATGCCTTTGGCATGGTAGCAAGATATCAGTCTAACCCTGGACAGGCGCACTGGACTGCTGTAAAGCACATCCTCAAGTATTTGAAAAGAACTAGGAATTTCTGCCTAGTTTATCAAAGTGAGGATTTGTGCCCTGTGGGTTATACGGACTCGGATTTCCAAGGGGACCAGGATGAGAAGAAATCGACCTCAGGATATGTGTTTACCCTGGGAGGTGGAGCTGTATCTTGGAGGAGCTTAAAGCAGAAATACATTGCTGACTCCACCATGGAGGCGGAATATGTCGCCGCCTCCGACGCCTCGAAAGAGGGGGTGTGGCTCCGAAACTACCTTTTAGAGTTGGGCGTGATCCCAAGTTTGCCGAGGAGTATCACAATTCATTATGATAACTCTGGTGCAGTGGCAAACTCAAAGGAACCGCGGTCTCACAGGGCAAGCAAACACATAGAGAGAAAGTACCATATCATACGAGAAATCGTATCGAGGGGCAATGTGCTGATTAAGAAGATTGACACTACTGACAATCTTGCTGATCTGTTTACAAAGAGCTTGCCGCAGAAAGTTTACGAAAGACATATTCGTGAGCTGGGTCTGAGGTGGATGCCGACCACTGATAGTGGTTAAAGTGACAGCAGACTATATAGACGGACTGTATACTCTATAATAGCTTAGTTATGCTTTGAGTATAAGTGGGAGATTGATGGGTTTTGTATACTGAGAGCATTTATTACAATGAGTATACAACGGTTTATTTCTCCTATCTGTTAACAATCTTACATGTGTGAACAATGGTATCCTCTTGTCTCACCGATAGGGACGGTCATACGGCGTGTTGTAGATCGCAGAAGACAGTATGATCACTTGACCTAGTGAGACATAAACCCGATCACAGCCGAGACAGCGTATGAGGATACGTCTTTTCGGATGGCTGCGACATTGTTGGAATAAGTAGTCTGTCTTGGTTACTTGACATGCTGGTACGCAGAGGTGGCGTATTGATGGACCGCAGTGAGATGTATTCATCTGTCTGACATCAGCGAATACAAGATCTTGTTATATTGATTGAGTCCAAACCCTAACGAAGGTTCAGGGGTTTGCACGGGGTGTTTGTTGTTTTGACTTGCCATAGTGGAGAGCCTAAGTAACATGCTCGTATATCCGCATCTTGGGTAACAGCAGTTCGTGTAGTACCGCCTGAGACTGGACTTAGGTATTCATATCCGAGTAATATGATGGGGACATTCCCTGAGGAGCTCAATAACATTCATCGTGCCAAAATCCTGCAGGCTGATTAAGTTCAGGCACGAGTGATAAGGTTTGAGTGGTACTACTCAGGAATAATAAGATATTAATTAATTGTAGTTAGAGCTTGTCAGAGGCTCCGATTAATTAATGAATGTCAGGTAACCTCAAATATGGGGATTCTTAATTAATGCAGCCCGTTCTCATAACGTGGTAATAAAGGGGTAGGTGAGTATTAATTCTGTGGTGAAAAAGAATTAATATTAATTAATTAATTGTGTCTTGGGTTGTGGACATGGGAATTAATTAATTTATAGGCCCACTTTATTATTTGCATTAGGTCCCAGGACTGGCCAAATTAAATATGCTGAATTGAGCCCAAAATGGCCCATTAGTTTTTTCCAACCCTAGGTCTATAAATAGACAGCTCTATCTCATAAGTCATAACACAGTTGAAACACACTAAACCCTATAGAGAGAGGAGGCACCGATTTTGGGAAGAGAGAGGACAATTCCGATTCTGGTCCTGCTCAGAATACAGATCTACGGAGTCCTCACCAGTAGTAGATCTGAACAGCATTGGGACACAGCCATGAAGACATATTTCTTTCTTCCTTCTCTTTCTATTTCAATTTTACTCTAAGAAATTAGAGATCTAATTTCTTATTCTGCAGATAAATTCGAATCGCGTGGTTGAATTGGGATTTGGAATTCAAACGCGAAAGATCGGTTCATACTCGACGGAGTTACGGTAAACCCTAAATCCACAAATCTTTGTATTAAATTCATAGGATCATGCTAGGGTTTTGAAAATTTTAATTATGAGCAATATCCATAAATCGATCCGGTTCAGTTTAGTTTTGGTGATTCGGTTCACGGAAAAACCCTACACCTTCTTCTTCAACTCTTCTTGTGCTAGTCTGCGTTCTTCTTCTTTGGCAGCTAGCTCTTCTTCTTATTTCTTCAACTTCTCAGCTTCAACAATTCTCCTCTCTTCCCCCTCTTTGATTGCAGCCAAAAATTTTGATGAAAAGGAGTTTACACTTTGTACAAGCTTTTGATGAGATTCGGCGACTTCCTCTTTCATCACTTCCATATTCTTCTTCACTCCAGACATATCTTCTTTGACCTCTGATACTACTTCCCTGACTTCAAAAACTTCATTTCGTACCTCTGCCACTTCTTGTCTTACCTCAGCAACCTCCATAGCCACTCGTTCATTGATGGCCATGGGAATGGTAGTGGGCAGGGCATGTTGGAGGGCATATTGGATAGCAGAATCCAGATAGGAGTGGAAATTATGAGAACTTACAGGCAGTGCATAAAGTTGTTAGCACAAGTTCTCCGCCACTAGCAGTCGTATGAATTTCGGTAATTGGCTCAATATCCATAGCATCCTCTTGACACCATTTGCTTTGTGCTTCTAAGTACTGAGCTTCTGCTGCTATGCGCTTGGCCTCCAGCAATCTCCATGCCTTCGCCTCGGCTTCAGCAAGGTCAGCAGCCTTTGTTTCATCGGCATGTGCAGCAATGTACTGAGCTTCTTCTGCTAAGCGCTCGACCTCCACTATTTTCCAGGCTTCCTCCTGAGCTTTAGCAAGTTTGGCCGCCTTAGCTTCCTCTATTTCAGCAGATCTTGTAGCTCTTGTCACTTCCAGAATATCAGCTTCTAAGAAATGGACAAGCATCTGCTCTTGTGTGTCAAGATGTGCGGTCAGCTCTCGTCACTTGTTCTTTTCTAGCTCCTCTCTCTCTCTCGCTCAACAGCCATCCTAGCCAGCAATTGCTCTTTCTTCTGAGCTTCATATTCAGCTTGACGCCTTCGATATTCAACAACGGCTTTGGCTTGGCGCTTGGAGAGCTCAGTTCAAGCATCGGAGTGACCATCGGGAGCAAAAGTGGACTTAGGCAAGGATTGGGAAGTGGAGAACATGCGGTGGAATCAAATAGCTTGAAGTCTAGCAAGGACTTGTTTATTTGAGAATTGCTTGGTGCCAGACACCTGATCGATCCAATCATTAGCCCATTGCTCTTCTTTCCTCCAGTAGTTAAGGCCGTTGGTGGTTATCACCAGCATCCTCTCCTCAAAACACAGTTGATGCATGATGTAATCATACATTTTCCATCGCCTCAACTCACTGCCTAACAACTTTCCTTCCTTCGTTGTCTTATCCAACTCAACATAAAAGATATTGGCAATGTCTCTCTCAATCTCAGCCAGGACAAACTCCTCAATCTCAGAATTCATAGGAAAGAGGTCAGAATTTACCTCTTCCTCGAGAAAGACTGGAGCGCACCATTGTGCTATTCGCCTTGTCTTGAATCTCTTTCCAGGCAATCCAGTGAATGGGATTCTTAGCGCTTCATTGGTTCCTGTAGGAATCTTCCGGAGGAATCTGGCATAGTAGACATCTTCTGATTCTCCATCGGAATCAAATTTTGAATAGCATGAGGCCAAAAAACCTTCATCTGGTTCATCCTCTTGCATCGGCTCAGCAGATGAGGGAATAACAGTGCTAGGCTCCTCGTCAGCACTTTGACCCTCTGCTATTCCTGAAATGCTAGCTCCTTGCTCAGCATTCTGTCCCGATCCAGAAATTCCAATATTCACATGCTGACGTCCCTCAGGCGGAGCACTACTGCTAACGCCTTGTACAACAGCAGGCTCTCTGATGACAATGCTTCCCTGGCCTTGAGGGCGTGCAGGAGCATCAAATACTCCTGCCTCCAATAGTTTTCTTAAGTCCTTGTCGGACAAAGCATCGTGTTCTAGAAAAGGGGTGGTGGTGGGAACTTCAACAGCTTGTTTCCCTTTCTTTTGCTTACCAGCCTCACGAGCTTCATGCTCTGCTACTAACTTCGCACCCTCCTGAGCTGCACGCTCTAGCAACTGAGCAGCTTCCGGTGTTGCATGCTCGTTAGCAGCTTTTTTAGTTGCAATCACGTCAGTAGCTTTCTATCCCTGTCGTCAAAAGTGATCTTCTTTATCACTTTCTTGTATTCCTTCTTCTCCTTCTCCTTCAGGTTCCTCTTCCTCTTCCTGTTCTTCTCTCTTACAGCTTTTAATCATTCAGAAAAAAGGTTTAGCGGAGAGAGGAGTTACTTGCTCTTGCTTCTCAGCAGCAGGCTCAGCAGATGAAGGTTTATCAGAGGCTGCTTTCTCAGAGGCTTCTTTCTTAGAGGCTTTAACAAGTCTCCTTCGTATCCGCTTCTTCTTCGGTGAAGAAACATCCGTTCGCTTCATCTTAGATACCTCAACAATGAGTGGACCCAATTGCTCAGAGGGAAGCTCTCCGAGCTTCTCTATATCAGCTAGGTCCTGGAAGCACCTTGTTGTCTTTGCAGCCTTCCTGGCAGCAGCAATTTCCTCAGGAGTTAAGGCGACTGCATGCTCCAATTGCTGAGTTGCTAACTCGGCTGGATGAACATCCTCGGGAGATGTAGGGATATTGAGGTCGACATTTGATTTCCCTTTCAGCATGTATGGGCAAGAAAGATCCGCAGGGGCTGGCTTCTTCTTTGTCTACGGGATGAAGTCAGTAGGCAATAATGTCCCACCCCTGTCAAGCTTCGACTTATGGAAGTACATCTCAATGAACTTGCTGATCTTCAGCCCAAAGTTGACATCGGATGTGAAGATCCCCTCCTTCTTAATTTTTAAATTTTTCTTGGCGTGATCTAACCAACGCTCAAAGAAAAATTCAGCCCAGTTCCCTTTGATTCCATCAACCAACGCCATCATGACGGTGTATTTCTTGGCAGACAGTTCCAAATATGACCCTGCATTGCATTGGGACATTTTGATCACGAGTTTAGCCAGGAGTCGGTACTCATCCTGCAGCTAATTAATCGGTGTAGCTACCTTCCAGGTGGCCTCCTTACATAAGTCTGGCTTCCTCCACAAATTCCATCGAGCCTTCATCTCGTCTGTGTCGTTGACTTTGTAGCTAACGACACGCTCTCTAGAGTTGCGAAGTCCGAAATTCTTTGCCAGAACTTTGGCATTCACCTTGATGATTGTGCCAAAAAAGAGGTCTTCAAAGACTTCAGATATTCTTCTGCTATAACAGCCCTCGCATAAAACTCAGAACGGTTCAGCAGACAGGTATTCGACTACCTGTTCCTTGGCTAGGGTGTCCATCACCCAAACTGGAAATTGAGGAACGACAAGTGGCGTGTAAAGAATGTGATCCTTCATTATCTGTGCGGCCCTCTTCTGAGAATTTGAGAGGCTGGATTGCTCCTTCTTCCTCGCGAGCGTGACCAGTTGAGCATAAGGAATCTTATCTTCAATATCTTCCTTCTTAACGATCCCAGTAAACTTAGGTAAATGTCTTTCATGAAGAGGCGTAGCAGAAATAGAAGCTTGGGTATGAGTGGGGGATTCAGTAGATGAATCAGACATTTGGGATTGACTAGGGGATTCAGGACTGGTAGACATAGTTGAGAGAGTTGGGAGAATTTGAGAGAGTTTTGAGAGAATGAATGCTTCAGGGCTAGGGATTCGAAGATTCAAAGTGTAGAAGGTTTACAAATTTGACAAAGTATGGTTAATATACCTTCTGAGTAATGAATCCGACGGTTGGGGGAACATCACTTCAAATTCAATCAACGATTCAAGATTGCGGAGACGGTTCGTATGGCGTCCCACGCCCCAAAATGCTCGAGTGCTTTTGACGTGTCGCCTCCTGGTTCATCGCCGCCTGTTGCACGCATTAAATGCATCGTGTCACATACACTTAGTGGATTTAAAATTCAAAATATTCGCACTTTGACTTTCTGAGAGAGAGTCGGAGATTGCTGAGAGCTTGGACTCAGCAATCTGCTAGCATTGGGATCCTAATCAAGCGCATAAACTACTGAGAACTTGGACTCAGCGTTCAAAATTCTAGCATCCATATATTGACTGCTGACAACATGGACTCAGCAATCAATCTCTAGCATCCACTTGTTTCTACTTGAGGAATATTATAACATAGCATTTTGACGAAATGCTGAGAGCTCGGACTCAGCATTCAATCTCTAGAAAATGATCTTCTAGTTATAATATCACACTCCTTAGGAACTGCTGAGAGCTTGGACTCAGCATTCCTTTGCTTAGCAACCATATCTCAGCAACAAGATTCAAAACCTTCAAAACGTAAGCTGGGATACGTTTGTCTCCATATTTTCTAGAAATCCAAGAAATCCAGAAAGAATGAGAGTTTGAACTCATTCATCCATAGCTTCTTCTAACTCAATGAGGCCCAACTTCAGACAAATTCTTTAAATCTGGCCTCAGCAAGCGGTTTGGTGAAGATATCAGCAAGTTGATCTTCTGTGAATATATATTGGACATCGATATCTTTCTTCTCTTGATGATCTCTTATGAAATGATGTCGAATGTCAATGTGCTTCGTCCTGGAATGATGAACAGGATTCTTTGTAATGCACCTAGCACTGTTGTTGTCGCAGTAGATTAGCACGCATTCTGGAGGAATGTCATAATCTTGAAGTTGTTGCCGAATCTACAATATTTGAGCACAACAACTTGCGGCTGCTACATATTCTGCTTCTGTTGTAGACGTTGCCACCGAGTGCTGCTTCTTGCTAAACCAGCTTATGAGCTTGTGTCCAAGAAATTGGCAGGTGTCACTCGTGCTCTTTCGATCGATCTTGCACCCTCCAAAGTCTGAGTCGGAATATCCACTGAGTACTAGCCCATCAGACCTTGGATATCAAATTTCGAGACCTTCTGTGCACTTGAGGTATCGAATTATCCGCTTAGCAGTATCCAAATGCGACTTCTTGGGGTTTGCTTGATATCTTGCGCAAACTCCTAAGGCATAGGAAATATCTGGTCTGCTAGCCATTAGATAAAGCAAGGATCCAATAATACATCTGTAGAGCGTAGGATTCATAGGTTCTCCTCCTTCATCAAGAGAAATTTGGCAGCTCATGCTTATTGGAATCCTTAATCTCTTCGTTTTCTCTGGACTATACTTAGCAATGAGATCTCTTGTATACTTCCTCTAGTGTATGAAGATCCCTTCACTTGATTGTTGAACTTGTAGTCCAAGAAAGTAGGACATCTTCCCCATCATGCTCATCTGGAAGTTACTCTGCATTAGCTCTAAAAACTTTTCACACAAGATTGGGTTCTTAGAGCCAAAAATAATGTCATCGACATATATTTGCACGAGTAATATGCTTCCTTCATCCTTAATGCGAAAGAGAGTTTGATCAATCTTCCATTTCTTGAAACCATTGTCCAGCAGAAACTTAGACAAGGTCCTATACCATACCCGTGGTGCCTGCTTCAAACCATATAAGGCTTTCCTGAGCCTATAGACTTGGTTTCCATGTTCAAAGCCTGGTGGTTGCTCGACATACACCTCTTCTTTGAGCTCACCATTTAGAAAGACACTTTTCACGTCCATCTTCAGGACTGAAAACTCATTATGGGCAGCATATGCGAGAAACAACCTTATTGCTTCTAGTCGGGCTACTGGAGCAAATGTTTCATCATAACCGATTCCCTCGCATTGCTTGTGTCCTTTGGCAACTAGACGTGCCTTATTTCTGATGATCATTCCTGATTCATCCTTCTTGTTCTTGAAGACCCACTTCGTTCCAATGACGCTTTGATGCTCGGGTCTGTCTACTAGATCCCAGACATGATTGCGCGTGCATTCAGCTAACTCCTCCTGCATAGCATTCACTCAATCTGGAGATTATGGAGCATCTTCAATCTTCGTAGGCTCTTCATGAGATATATAGCATGCGAGCATCGCATTGCCTTGTCGCGTCCTGATTGGATCATTGATGTTGTCAATGACAGCATCTAGGGGGTGATCACGCAGCCATCTTGGTTTTGGGTTGCTGGTTGCTACGGTTGCATTGCTTGCATCGTCTGCTGGATTGTTATCTGCTGGATCATTCTCCTCAGTAATCACATGAGGTACCACATTTTGTACCTCAACATTCTGATTCTCAGCATCGGGAATCTCAGCATTCTAAACCGCAACATTCTGATTCTCAACAGCTAGAATCTCAGCATCTTCCTTGGCAATCTCTTCAGCAATCTGTCCAAGATTTGGGATTTCTTCATCATCTATATCGAGCGATCCCATAATCTCTAAATTATCATTAAAATAAATTTGGTTGGGGGCCTCAACATGATCATTAGCATCATTGGCCAGTTCAGCAGTTTGGTCACCTGCTGAATGCGTCTGAGTTAAATTACAATCATTCATCGGCTTGTCTTCCACTGCTTTGACTGGCATCTGTCTCTCAGTAGGCCACTGATGGTTGTTCAGTGCCATGTCTGCCAGAAGTCTCATACTCTCTGCTCCACTTTTCTTCATCAAGATCCCGCCAGCAGATGCATCCACCAATTCCTTCATGTGAGGGTTCAGACCTTCATAGAAGTGGCAGACCTGCACCTCGAGATCAATTCCATGTCCAGGGCAGAGTCTTAGGAGCTCCTTGTACCTCTTCCAGGCTTCATGCAGTGACTCATCATAGAGCTGCTTGAATATGGTGATGGCAGCTTTCCTTTTCAGCAACAGGCTCGGTGGGAAGTAGTTGGTGAGGAATGCGGCTCGCAGCTCCTCCCATGTCCCAATTTGGCTTTTATCAAGCCCAGCATACCAAGACCGCGCCTCGTCTCTGAGTGAGAACGAGAACAGTCTCATCCTGATGACGTCTTGGGGGACTCCATTCTGCTTTATCGTGTCGCACACCTCTATGAATTGGTTGAGGTGGGCATACGGATCCTCTACGGCTCTCCCCCCAAACTGGTTCTGCTGCACCATCTGTATCATCCCTGTGCGCAGCTCAAAATTGTTGGCGTTTATGACAACCCTAAATCCTACTTCCTCCTGCTATGGTAAAAATCGGTCTAGAATAGACCTCTGTGGCACCATGACCTGCCTTTCATTCAGTTCCGCCAGTCTTGCGTCTTGCTCGGCTTGGGTAGCTTGGGCTGCAAGAAGTTGCGCCCTCAGTTGTTGCACCTCATTCACAAACTGCCTCTGCTCCTCCGGTGTCATGTTCTGCAGAGGGGCTTCTTGATTCGCTTCCATCTCGAAGTTCAGTCTTTTTCCTTTCTTTCTAATGTTTCTGCAGGCTGCTTCGATCTCTGGTATAACGGGCTCGAGTGTCTTCCCTTTGCTCCGTGTGATCATGCACCTGCACAAAAAACGAGGAAAAGATCAGGCTGTCCCGGCCGTGCCAGACGCAATCTCGGCCGGGATGAAGAATTTTGTCTCGACCGTGGTGGGACTCACCTCGGTCGAGACAGACGCGACACAAAAACACTCACGCACACGAAAGAACTGACTCCAAAAATAAAACTCAACACAAATTCGAAAATAAAAAGAAGGAATACAACCCAATCCAGAAGTTCTTCAACTTTCCAGTAACGACTCGCCGTCTGACTATCCCCGGCAACGGCGCCAATTTGATCGATGCTAAATCTGCATACAAATTATAGCAAAGGGCAAATAAATTTATAAACAACCCAAGGGTTGGTCGATCCCACAAGGATAGTGCAACGAGGGAAAATCATGTACTGGATATGATTTTCAGATCTTTTGTTTGGGCAAATCAAATTTGTGGTTTTTTGGTTTTCCAAAAGAAATAATTAAAGAGGGAAATTCAAATAATAAAAAGCAAAGATTCCAGGGAAATCTACCAATCTGATCAACTTGCAAGAATTAAATATTCAAACCCATGAAACACAATTTTGGTGGAAAACCTTTTATTTTGGAGTTAATTCCTTGGTCGGGCAATTAAAACCTAAATTAGTAATTAGTGATCTATGTCCTCTTGGTCTCAAAATACACCAATTAATCAATTTCATAAAGATCTAGAATTTCCTACTATTGAAATCTTCTTGGTCGGACAGATAATCAAAAGTATTAAACTCTTACTTCCTATTATCAATTTTCACCTTTCGGTCCTTCAATCAATAACTAAAACCTATTCTAATTTTCATCTCTCGATCCTTCAATTGAAAATAGATTTGAAATAAAATCAAAGAGTTTAAACCAATACAAGGGTTTGCATAAATAAATCTAAACAAGCATCACAGATGGAGAAACCCTACAACCTGTTTAGGGTTCTAGCCTAACATATTAAAGATAAACATTGCAGGGAAAAATAAAGATTGCATTAAAAAGTAAAGGTTCAACAAATAAAAGTAAAGAGGAATTCTAAAGAAAACAGAAAATAAAGGTGTAAAAACTGTAAAGTGGAAAGAAGATTAAAAAAACTAAAAGAATGTTAAAGATAAAAAGAAGGCTCTCTAATTCTGAGCTATTGAAGAGTTTATATAGTAGTAGGGTTGAGGCCTTGGATGCATATCTTCAAAAGGTATGATTTATTGCTTCCAAATTGATGTATATCTTGTTCCCCAAGCAATTCTCGCCCAAAATATATGAAAATCTCGCCAAAATAGTCTGTCTCGGCCGAGATGGCCCTTGCCACGGCCGAGATGGAAAATTCGGCTCGGTCGAGATGGATTTGATTTCGGTCGAAACAGAGACGTTTTCGCCACTTCCGACCCTTCTGCGCAGTCTCACGGTTTTGGCCATAACATTCGCATCCGAACTCTGATTGATCCGATTCCAATTGCGTTGGAAAGCTAACTCAATGATATTTCAAATGTCATGCTCCATTAGCTTAGATTCCATCGGTGGAAGAATTAGTGACTATTTCTTTGAACATCTGCTGCTTTCAGTACGGGTTCTCCATTGGATTTGGCCTAAAACCTGCGAAATCTTACCATGGCAAGCATAACACCCTCTTATATACACTCATGCTCAGTTTATTCAATTAAACGTACTAAAATGCATTAAAGAAATGAAAAACAATGCGATAAGTGAGTAGAAAAACGAGCTTATCAAACCCCCCAAACTTAAACACTTGATTGTTCTCAATCAACAAAAGAAAGAATCAAAAGTTCAAGCAGAAGAGTAGTGCAATGCCTCACAAGATTCATCACATTCAAACTCAAAAATCCACAAGACATCAACACTTTTGAAAGAATCAGAAAATCTGTAAACTGTGGAAGACTCACATGGGAAGTGTTTCGCTCATTCACTCAAGTGTTTAGGATAATTATGAGATCACACACAAGTCATGAAAATCAAGTTCTACCATAGGCTTGCAAATAATCTCAATCTCCACTGCAAATATATGCACACAAGTCTAAGATCAGAAATGATTTTATTCAAGGTTGTAATGTAGGCTTTTGTGAAGGGTAGGGAATATATGGCCAAGTGACTCAAAATCAAATTCAGTGCATCCATTTCATCAATCTCAACTCACTATCTATTCATATTCACCCATCTCCTATAATATTCAACATCAAAGAAGGCTCTCTTTTCCCCCTTTTTTTTATTTTTTAATTTTCTTTTTCCACACATATCCTTTTATGCTCTAAACAATTTTGATTATACATTTGAGCTTATAAGAATTAACAAACACATAAACACATTTTTTTTTCTTTTTCATTTTCTATTTTTTTTTTCTAGAGCCCAACCTTTTCTTTTGCTTTTACCCTTATAATAATATCTTATCATTTCTCAAACAAATCCCATCCCATTCTCATGGACAAGAGTTGATTCCCCTATTTATGTCCAACTCATAGACAAAGAAAGAAAATATCATAGGCTCAAAAGGGCTGACTAGGGATAACATTTAATTAGGACAGTGTATGGGAAAATAGGCTAAACAAAGATGGCCTAAAATCACTTCCTAAACCTGTGCACACTAGCAGTCTTGAAAGAGAAATAGAGCAAGTTCTAGAGAAACTCAAAATTGCAGACACACTCACAATCGAATTTCATGCTCAAAAACTCACACTTAGGACAATTTTTCTTCCACAGTAAACATCAAATCATCATCTATCTCATGCCAACGCAAGTATCAAAACAAGTAGTCATGTGGTATTCACATTCATGGGCATACTCGACCACTATAACAATCAACGCAAACTAAAGTCAATCAATTCTAATCTCGCATTCTTGTACTAGGGTTCAAACATGCTCAAATTCCCACAATCTCGCGTTTTATTCGAAAATTTATTCATTCAGAAATTTAAACAAAGCAAATAAAAGATAGAAAAGAGTTTCGAAACCCTTAAATCTTCATCCCCCCAAACTTATTCGAAAATTAGAGAGAATAAGTTTGGAAATCGGATTCAGGATTCGAAACTGTACCTCAATTGTTGGCCTCAGACACCAACTTTTTATCCTTCATCTTCAGACCTTGACCAGCGTGGATTTGTGTCTGCTGGCACTCCATCTCGGTCGTGGCGAACATCATCTCGGCTGGGATGGAGCCTTCTTGTCGACCTCCTTCTCGGTCGAAGTGTACCATGCCTCGAGCTTCTGTCTCGGCCGTGGCAAGCTCTGCCTCGGCCGGGACGGACTTCAATTTTTTTTTCAAAGGAAAATAACCGTGACGTAACAGTGATAAATAAAAGAAATCGAAAATACTGAAAAGAAAAAAAGAAAAAAAATTGAAAACACAATGGGTTACCTCCCATTCAGTGCCTTATTTACCATCGTGGCTCGACTCAGCTCAGCTCACCAAGGCGGTCGAGTCCAGACTCGTCGAACCCTTGAGTCTATCATGAAGACCCGCCGGTTCTGAATGACGGTGGTATACTCGGAAGAAGGTAGCTTAATTGCCGATTTCACTGACTCGTTTCCTCGTTCCCACCGGATGGCTTCTTCTTCTTCCTCCGGAGTCTCATCGTCTTCTTCCTCTTCTTCAGTAGTAGTGATCCGGTTGCACTCCCCTTTCCTCTTGTTCTTATCTATGCAGAAGGTAATGGACTCTTCATTACCTCTCAGTGTGATCTCCCCCTTCTTGCAATCGATCAGGACACCAGCTGTGTCGAGGAACTCTCTTCCCAGGATCATTGGAGTGTTGGCATCTTCCTTCATGTCATGTATGACGAAATCTGCAGGAAAAATCAAGTGACCAACACGGATAAGAACATCCTCAACAATACCTTTGGGCTTGGACACAGATCGGTCCGCCATTTGAAGGGTAATTGTAGTGGCTCTCATCTCTCCGATTTCTAGCTTCTTGTAGATGGACCAGGGCATCAGGTTGATGCTCGCCACGGTGTCACACAGCACATTCTGGAACTCTTTGCCTCCAATCTCGATAGGTATTGAGAAGCATCCTGGGTCAGACCTCTTGATCGGGATCTGCTTTTGTAGGAGTAGACTGCATTCCTCATGGATCTTTACAGTTTCGTTTTCCACGAACTGCTTCTTCTTGCTCATCAGCCTCCTTAGGAATTTCATGTATCCCGGTATCTCCCTGAGAGCTTCAACAAGAGGTATATTAATGTTCACCATTTTAAGATTTTCAACAAAATTATTGAATTTAGAATCTTCCCTCTTTTTCGCGAATCTCTGTGGGAAAGGCATTGGAGGCACCGGATCAGTTTTTCTTCCTTCCTTTTTCTTCTCTTTCTCGCCCTGCTTGGCCTTCTGTTTCGACCGGGATGAGTTGATCCCGGCCGTCCTGCCTTGCTTCTGTCCCGGTCGTTCTTGGCTTATCTCGGTCGGGCTCGCATCTTCTGTCTCGGTCAGGCTAGCTTCTGCCCCGGCCGTCCTGCTTTCCTCTGCCTCGACTGGAATAGGTGTCATCTCGACCGAGATAGAGGTGTTCAGCTCGGGATTCTCCTCTCCTGTTTCAACTTCTTCTCTTTCCGAGTTGCTCGGGCCTTCATACTCCCTTCCAGATCGCAACGATATGGCATTGACTGGTTTTGCCTTTGCTGGATTTGTCTCTGTCATGCTCGGAAGTTGGCCCGACTTGTGCTGATTTCCCAAGGTAGCGGCAATCTGACTCAACTGGGTGTCCATCATCTGCAGGTGCTTTGTCATCAGTTGCATGTGATTGGCCATCCCTTTCACTTCATTTTTCACCTTGCCGAATCTGTTGTCTGAGCTCTTTATAAATTTTTCCAGTGTCTCTTCCAGCACAGACTGCTTTTTCTCCACGATTTCTCCTCCAGTACCTACATCAAAACCAGGGGGAGGGTGTTCTACAGCAATAGGGTTAGCATAAGAAAAACCAAGGTGAGATCGCCCATGGTTATAGTGATACCCCTGATTACCTCGGTAGTTATTGTGATAACCACCCCCTATGTAATTTACCTCCGTATTCGCTGCTCCAGATGAACTGTTAGCTCCCCGGTTGATGTAGTCAGCCTCCACCGGAACAATCGCCATGCTTGGCTCAGTAGTAATGGCCGCAACCTTTGTAGTCCCCAGCTTCTCGATTTCCTCTCGGAGCTTCTTCACCTCTACGACCACATCGAATTCTGGCTTCTCTTCCACTGCTTTGACTGGCATCTGTCTCTCAGTAGGCCACTGATGGCTGTTCAGTGCCATGTCTGCCAGAAGTCTCATACTCTCTGCTCCACTTTTCTTCATCAAGATCCCGCCAGCAGATGCATCCACCAATTCCTTCATGTGAGGGTTCAGACCTTCATAGAAGTGGCAGACCTGCATCTCGAGATCAATTCCATGTCCAGGGCAGAGTCTTAAGAGCTCCTTGTACCTCTTCCAGGCTTCATGCAGTGACTCATCATAGAGCTGCTTGAATGTGGTGATGGCAGCTTTCCTTTTCAGCAACAGGCTCGGTGGGAAGTAGTTGGTGAGGAATGCTGCTCGCAGCTCCTCCCATGTCCCAATTTGGCTTTTATCAAGCCCAGCATACCAAGACGGCGCCTCGTCTCTGAGTGAGAATGAGAACAGTCTCATCCTGATGACGTCTTGGGGGACTCCATTCCGCTTTATCGTGTCGCACACCTCTATGAATTGGTTGAGGTGGGCATACGAATCCTCTACGGCTCTCCCCCCAAACTGGTTCTGCTGCACCATCTGTATCAGCCCTGTGCGCAGCTCAAAATTGTTGGCGTTGATGCTAACCCTGAATCCTGCTTCCTCCTACTGTGGTAAAAATCGATCTAGAATAGACCTCTGTGGCACCATGACCTGCCTTTCATTCAGTTCCGCCAGTCTTGCGGCTTGCTCGGCTTGGGTAGCTTGGGCTGCAAGAAGTTGCGCCCTCAGTTGTTGCACCTCATTCACAAACTGCATCTGCTCCTCCGGTGTCATGTTCTGCAGAGGGGCTTCTTGATTCGCTTCCATCTCGAAGTTTCAGTCTTTTTCCTTTCTTTCTAATGTTTCTGCAGGCTGCTTCGATCTCTAGTATAACGGGCTCGAGTGTCTTCCCTTTGCTCCGTGTGTTCATGCACCTGCACAAAAAACAAGGAAAAGATCAGGCTGTCCCGGCCGTGCCAGACGCAATCTCGGCCGGGATGGAGAATTTCGTCTCGACCGTGGTGGGACTCACCTCGGCCGAGACAGACGCGACACAAAAACACTCACGCACACGAAAGAACTTACTCCAAAAATAAAACTCAACACAAATTCGAAAATAAAAAGAAGGAATACAACCCAATCCAGAAGTATCCCCGGCAACGGCGCCAATTTGATCGATGCTAAATCTGCATACAAATTATAGCAAAGGGCAAATAAATTTATAAACAACCCAAGGGTTGGTCGA
Organism: Plectranthus barbatus; assembly: GCA_026898455.1. Lineage (NCBI taxonomy): Eukaryota > Viridiplantae > Streptophyta > Magnoliopsida > Lamiales > Lamiaceae > Plectranthus > Plectranthus barbatus. The sequence goes on along the minus strand of JAPKLW010001340.1, from coordinate 140,559 downwards.
TCCCACAAGGATAGTGCAACGTGGGAAAATCATGTACTGGATATGGTTTTCAGATCTTTTGTTTGGGCAAATCAAATTTGTGGTTTTTTGGTTTTTCAAAAGAAATAATTAAAGAGGGAAATTCAAATAATAAAAAGCACAGATTCCAGGGAAATCTACCAATCTGATCAACTTGCAAGAATTAAATATTCAAACCCATGAAACACAATTTTGGTGGAAAACCTTTTATTTTGGAGTTAATTCCTTGGTCGGGCAGTTAAAACCTAAATTACTAATTAGTGATCTATCTCCTCTCGGTCTCAAAATACATCAATTAATCAATTTCATAAAGATCTAGATTTTCCTACAATTGAAATCTTCTTGGTCGGACAGATAATCAAAAGTATTAAACTCTTACATCCTATTATCAATTTTCACCTTTTGGTCCTTCAATCAATAACTAAAACCTATTCTAATTTTCATCTCTTGATCCTTCAATTGAAAATATATTTGAAATAAAATCAAAGAGTTTAAACCAATACAAGGGTTTGAATAATTAAATCTAAACAAGCATCTCAAATGGAGAAACCCTAGAACCTGTTTAGGGTTCTAGCCTAACATAATAAAGATAAACATTGCAGGGAAAAATAAAGATTGCATTAAAAAGTAAAGGTTCAACAAATAAAAGTAAAGAAAAATTCTAAAGAAAACAGAAAATAAAGGTGTAAAAACTGTAAAGGGGAAAGAAGATTAAAAAAACTAAAAGAAGGTTAAAGATAAAAAGAAGGCTCTCTAATTCTGAGCTATTGAAAAGTTTATATAGTAGTAGGGTTGAGGCCTTGGATGCATATCTTCAAAAGGTATGATTTATTGCTTCCAAATTGATGTATATCTTGTTCCCCAAGCAATTCTCGCCCAAAATATATGAAAATCTCGCCAAAATAGTCTGTCTCGGCCGAGATGGCCCTTGCCACGGCCGAGATGGAAAATTCGGCTCGGTCGAGATGGATTTGATTTTGGTCGAAACAGAGACGTTTTCGCCACTTCCGACCCTTCTGCACAGTCTCACGGTTTTGGCTATAACTTTCGCATCCGAACTCCGATTGATCCGATTCCAATTGCGTTGGAACGCTAACTCAAAGATCTTTCAAATTCCATGCTCTATTAGCTCAGATTCCATCGGTGTAAGAATTAGTGACTATTTCTTTGAACATCTGCTTCTTTCGGTACGGGTTCTCCATTGGATTTGGCCTAAAACCTGTGAAATCTTACCATGGCAAGCATAACACCCTCTAATATAAACTCATGCTCAGTTTATTCAATAAAACGTACTAAAATGCATTAAAGAAAGGAAAAACAATGCGATAAGTGAGTAGAAAAACGAGCTTATCACATGGTATGCAACTTGCTTGCCCCTATTGAAGGTAGGATTTGTTATCCTAGCATTGGATGCACAATGCTCAGCATTCATCCTAGACACTGATGAGTGTGGCCTAGCAGGCATTCTCTGGGTACTTTGCTGAGATCCAGGAGATGCATGCTTTTTACTCCAATCTTTCTGCTTAGTAGTTGACGACTCAGCAATTGTCCTTTCCTTACCTTTTTCAGCATTGACTTTTCCAGCAGAAACGAATGAAATCCTTTTCTACTTAGAAAATTCAGCATTTCTACTCAAAACATCCTTAGAGGATTTTCCTACGACTTCAACACAACCAAGCCCCACTCCAGATTTATCAGAGTGTTTTCTCTGTTAGCTAACAATGGCATTGAGAACTGCCTTGCTGGATGCGTAAGCACAAATGCAATCCTCCTTAAGTTTATTCTTCAAACCAAGATTCTTTTCAATATTTTGAAAATTTTCAGCAAGTTTGGAGTAATCAGCTTTGAGTTTCAAAAGTTCCTCACTATCAGACCTTAGTTTTTTGACTTCCTCGGTCAAAGATACAACTTTGTTTTTTAGTGAGGTGTTCTCTCCCACAATAGCATTTTTTATAGCGTACATATTTGAAAATTCTAATGAAAGCTTAGTGAGATAATCGTCCTCGGAATCTAAAGAAGAATCCTCTGATTTATGAATGATTGCTGAATTTGAAATGCTAGTAAGATTTACCTCCTGAGCATCGACTGCTAGAGCCGATTCAGTATTTTGCTTAGCTTCAGCATCCAAATCAGCAACGATATCCGTCATAAGGACCAGCATGGCCTCCTCATCATCCTCTTTTGATGAATAGTATTCCTCATCATTGTCAGGAATATCGGGCAATTATGTCCTGGTCAGCAGTGCTCTGGTGACTGCTTTGACTGCTCTCCTCTCAAACCTTTGTTTGAGACGCTCTCTTTCCTGTTGGCTCACCCTAGGACATTCGTGATTTGGGTGATCTAGCGAATTACATTCAAAGTACGTCCTTGGCTTTCTTTCAGCTGGTCGAGAGGAGGATGTGAGCTTGGCTTCTTAAGCTTCCTTTTCTGCTTTGGCTTCCAGCATGAGCTTTTGAAGCTTTCTCATTCGCTCTTCAAGCTCACTAATCTTGAGATCTTCTGGTTGTGAGCTTGAGGTTGTACCGACCTCCTTTGCTGGAGAAGCTGGTGCAGATCTTTCATTGGTGCGGAAGGGCTTCCTTGGCTTCCACTTTCCAGCATCTCGCTTAGAAAAATATGCTAAGTCCTCCAAGTTTACAATGTTTGTTGACGAAGTTTGAGCAACAGCTACTTCGTTGTTTTTAGATTGATGTATTATAAATTCGTGAGCTTTAAGTTGAGCGAATACCTCAGATGTAGACATTTTACTGAGGTCTTTCTCACTCAGACTCGTCATCTTCACGAACCAATCTCTCCATGGAAAGAGTTTGGAGATGATTTTATTGTTCATTTCTCCGTTGTCTTACGTCTTTCCTAAGTTCTGGAGCTCTCCCACGATGGTATTGAATCTTTCTTCCATCGCTTGAATGGATTCACCTACAAGCATAGAGAAAGATTCATACTTGTCAACAGCTACCTGGAGTTTATTTCTCTTCATTTGCTCTGTCTCCTGGGAAGATGCGCACACATAGTCCCACATCTCCTTAGCCGTGTCGAAGTCTAGAGCTTTGTCTGCCATCAACGGGGGTAGACAGTCTAGTATGAGCTTCTTTGCTAGATACTCCAGCTGAGCTCTTTTCTTATCCTCGACCGTCCATTCATCGAACGTCTTCTCGACCATTGGAGGTGGTCTTAGTTGCCCCTCAGCAATTGGACCGACGAAGATATTAGGTTTCATTATCCTAATGGGTCCTTTAGAGAGAACATCCACCATCTCCAGATGTATACTTTGAAGCTGGATGGTGGTCATCTTCTGCCATGAGTTGAACTTCTCCTTATTATACTTTGGAAGAGTATGATTCATCTTGGCAAGCTTGGTGTTCTTGAGCTAAACAACAAAAACAGTGCAAGGAAAATATAGATCTAGTCAAAAGCGACTCAAAAGCAGTAAGTCTTACGACCTCCTTCTCTGATACCACTTGTTAGTCCCCGATGAAAGTCGTTGTTAAAGCAGCGGAAGACAAAATTAACAAATGCAGCGGAATGTTTAAGTATCTTGCACTTAGTTTCTTTCACAAATATTTAGCTCAAGGTAGGTGTTAAGATTGTTTCAGATATACTCTAGCAATTTGAGGTTGCTAGGTTTTAAATCAAGCTTAGAAACAATAAAACAGTAATGAACAACACAAGATTTATAGTGGTTTGATCTTCAAGATCTACGTCCACTCCTCAGTCGAACACTGAGAATTCACTAAAAAGATATATTCAAGTACAAGGATTCGCCATTCTCTTGTAGCAGGTGGTGAGCTTTCGAGCCAGCCACTACAAAGCTATCCTCTATTACTTGGATATTTCGGCTGCTGCGGCTAAGTCAAGGGCGCACCTTCGTAAAACTTAACCTTGCTGTAATGGAAGCTTTTATAGTTCCTTCCTGAACTCTCCTGGGGGTTTTGGCAACAGCCCGTCGTAGCCAATCTCTTTTCAGAGATGTGACTGCTGGATGCTTCCTAGGATGGAAGTTATCCCAATAATTGATCCTTGAATAAAGTCAAGGAATCTTCTTGAATGCAGTGTCAGATATTCAATGTTTGACACTTGTTGTTGAGAGCTTTGAGATTCTTCTTGTCTCTTTAATGTGCTCTCAATCGACTACTCATTTTGCTTTTTGTTCGCTTGTAAAGTTTATCTCACAACACTTGTCTTTCGCGAGTTATATGAGCAGTAGTAGTTCGTAGTCGTTAGGGGGTGCTCTCTCTTGTTTGGACTTCTCTTTTATATCTGGAGATTCAAACTTTGAATCTCCAGACCCGTTAGACACAACGTTCACCTTGTCCAAAAGAGCAACTACTTTTTTTGTCCTTTCCGGCGTGGTACAGTGTCTTTTTACCTACTTCGGGAAGGCTATTCGTCCTTGGTTGTACCTTTTGTCAGAATAGTAGTCTTAGCAGTCGTTGATGAATATCTTCTTGCTTAGCATTCTTTCGGAGAATGCTGGGAACAATCTCCTAAGTACTTCGACCTTTTGGCTGCTGAGCTCTTCTTGCAGTCTGCTTTGTATCCAACTGCTGACTCCTTAGCAGTTGCGTATTCAACACTTGGGTCTTGATTCCTTATTGCTATTGCTTCTAGCAATCTTATGAGTCTTAGCGAATGTTTACTCCTTTAGAATTCTGCTATCTCTTTTCTTCTGACTGTTGAGTAAGTACTCCTAGCAGTCATTCTTTCTCAGCACTTGACTGCTATCTCTTTAGCAGTCATTTCTGTCTGTTGACTTCTCTAGCAATCTTCTTGACTGTTGAGAACGCTCCTAGCATACAAAATTTTCGAAGTTTTCGTTTCAATTGCTGAATCCTTCAGCAATCTTCCGCAAGTACTTCTAATCTATTACAACTCGAAATATTTCCTAAACAGGACTTTACAAAGAGTTGCTAGACTATCTAGACTTCAGCAATGATCGACCAAACTAACTAACGCTTTGATTCAACAAAACCTTTACAATTTGATCTAAATGAAGATTTACAAAATAAATCTAAGAATAATTCCAACAATTTCCTGAATAATTCCCAACGGTTCTCTTCTTCTAGACTATTACAACTCGATCATCTTATACAAGGATTGCATGATGCAATAACTCTAAGGCCTAGACTTTGGTACACAATTTTGACATCAAAACATCAATTTTAAAAGTGGGATTTCTACATCAACACCTAACAAGCGTTCATAAACCTATCAAAGAACTCGATATCGGCCTTCATCAAACTACACCAGCTATTGTTGCGGCAGTATTCCAGCATTCAGAGGCTTGAAAACCACCCTGATGATCTATGCACCATGATTCAAAGACTGGGCGAACCACTGAGATCTTATCTTTTAAGTGGTGACGGTGCCAAACTGCGGTGCGCATTCACCAAAGGCCTAGATATCGATTTCGATCCTTATCGGGTACAGTCCATCTACCCATTCTACATGATGGACAACGCGCTAAGTAGAGCACGAGCCTTTATTAAATGGGAGGAAGAGGAGCCCTACAAAAAGATATGCTGAAACAACGAGAGACCAACACCTAAGGAAGATAATCGTCATGAGCCACAAGGTATGCAACCTCCAAGACCACACCCGTACACCAGACCTGCCCACGTCAATCACTTGGGGCCTCATGAACAAGAAATATACATTGTCCATCAAACCGGCGGATCTGGTCCACAACGTGCTCCGCTAAATACCCGACAAAGTAAGGTGGCCTCAGAAGATGAAGACGGATCTAGAAATGCGGGATGCACAAAAGTTTTGTGAATTTCACTATGACCATGGCCACACCACGGGAGATTTCCAAGCACTTAGGCTGGAAGTCTTGGAACTTCTCAAGAAGGGACTGCTATCAGAATACCTTACCAATAAAGGAAATAAAATGTGGACGTGCTAGAAGCAGTCTGAAGTATAAAAAAAAGGTACAAACGTAGCATCAAAATCTCCCGTACTAGTTGGAACGATGAACTGCATCACTGGTGGGTTGAAAATCAACGACATAACCCACTTTGCACACAAGAAAGCTTAAAGACTTACACGTGAGGAGAGCACGACACCACGAAAGAATCCGGAGCACATCCCAATCTAGTTCACAAACAGCGAGTACCAGGTCTGTACCACCCACACGAGGATGTATTGCTAATATCCTTCTTGATATCTAACTGCCTCATGAAAAGGATCCAAGTGGAAAATGGGAGTTCAGATAATATCCTGCTCTTGCACGCCATGAAAGAAATGAAAATACCGGAAGAGAAGATAGTCAGGAGTCAGATGCCCTTGATCGGTTCAATGGAGGAGTTCAGATGACCCTAGGGATGGGGATGTTGCCTACTTACGCTGGAGGAATCCACTAGGACATCTCGTTCATGGTAATAAATGCACCTACCCAAAGCACTGCCCTCCACTTACCACCAAGTTGTTAAGTTCCCAACTTCGCAAAGGGTATACTCCATCAATGGAGAGCAGCATGCAGCCAAAGAATGCTAATACACGAGCTCCAAGGCCGTGTGCTTGCAACAACATCTCCCCAACAAACCAGCCCTACTAGCACCAAAACGGTTCGAGGAGATGGAAGAAATCTCCATCGCTAGGTCAGACCCTGAGAAAAAGACCAATATTGGGAGCGGATTAGACCCAGAAGTACGGAAACAACTCTCAGAGTTCTTGAGCCAAGAAAAACAAGTTTTTGCGTGGTCCCATAAAGACATGACAGGGATCGACCCAGAAGTTATGACCCATCGTCAGCAGGTCGATCCATCCCTGAAGCCTGTGTAACAACAAAGAAGAATTTTTTTGTCACAAAAGAATGAAGCAATCAATAAGAAGATCCATGAGCTACTTGAAATCAGTTCAGCACGGGAAGTGAAATACCGTACATGGCTTGCGAACATAGTGGTGGTGAAAAGGAAGAATTGTAGGGATTTTCAGTGAACCGAATCACAAAAACCCATGTGAACCGGATCGATTTATGGATATTGCATATAAACACAATTCACAAAACCTTACATGCTCCTATGAATTTAATGTGTGGATAATAGAGTTTATCTGAACTCCGTAGATTCTATACCGATCTTTCGCGTTTGAATTCCAAAATTTGAATCAACCACGCGATATTAATTAAATCAGCGGAAAAAGAAATTAGATAGGTTCTAACTTCAAGATTTAATTAAACAAAAGAGAAAGAAAGATAATTTGTTCTCCAGATTAGATCTTCAGGGTTGTATCCCAATGTTGTTCAGATCCGCTACTGGTGAGGATTCCACGGATCTGTAGTTGTAGGCCAGAGTCGAAATTCCTTCTCCTCCCTCTACAGTGTGCGCCGCCCAGCTCTCTCTCTCCCTAGGGTTTTGACTGATTTGAATTATGATCAAGGTGGCTAGGGTTTCAGAGAGAGAGGGGTCTATTTATAAACCTAGGGTTTTATCCCTAATGGGCTACTGGGCTTCATTCAGCATATATTACTTGGGCCAAACCTGGGACCTAATGCAAATAATAAAGTGGGCCTATATATTAATTAATTCTCATGTCCACAATCCAGGACAAAATTAATTAATTAATATTAATTCTTTTTCACCACAGAATTAATACTGACCTACCCCTTTATTACCACGTTATGAGAACGGGCTGCATTAATTGAGAATTCCCATATTTAAGGTTACCGGACATTCATTAATTAATTGGATCTTCTGACAAGCTCTATCTACAATTAATTAATATCTTATTATTCCTGAGTAGTACAACTCAATCCTTATCACTCGTGCCTGAACTTAATCAGCCTACAGGACTTTGGCACGATGAATGTCATTGAGCTCCTCAGGGAATGTCCCCATCCTATTACTCGGATATGGTTATCTAAACCCAGTCTCAGGCGATACTACACGAACTGTTGTTACCCAAGATGCGGATATACGAGCACGTTACTCAGGCTCTCCACCATGGCAAGTCAAAGCAACAGTCAACCCGTGCAAACCCCTGAACCTTTATTAGGGTTTGGACTCAATCAATAACGAGATCTTGTATTCGCTAATGTCAGACAGTCGAATACATCTCACTGTGGTCCATCAATACGCCACCCTTGCGTACCAGCATGTCAAGTAACCAAGAAAGACTACTTATTAAGACAATACTGCAGCCATCCGGACAGACGTATCCTCATACGCTGTCTCGGTTGTGATCAGGTTTTTGTATCACTAGGTCAAGTGATCATACTATCTTCAGCGATCTACTACACGTCGCTAATGTCAGACAGTCGAATACATCTCACTGTGGTCCATCAATACGCCACCCTTGCGTACCAGCATGTCAAGTAACCAAGAAAGACTACTTATTCCGACAATACTGCAGCCATCCGGACAGACGTATCCTCATACGCTGTCTCGGTTGTGATCAGGTTTATGTCTCACTAGGTCAAGTGATCATACTATCTTCCGTGATCTACTACACGCCGTATGATCGTCCCTATCGATGAGACAAGAGGATTACATACATGTAAGATTGTTTAATAGATAGGAGAAATAAACTATTGTATACTCATAATAATAAATGCTTTCAGTATACAAAACCCATCAATCTCTCACTTATACTCAAAGCATAACTAAGCTATTACAGAGTATACAGTCCGTCTATCTAGCCTGCTATCTCTTTAAACACTGTTAGTGGTCGGCATCAACCTCAGACCCAACTCACAAATATATCTTTCATTAACTTTTTGCGGCAAGCTCTTTGTAAATGGATCAGCAAGGTTGTCCTTAGTGTCAATCTTCTTGATCAGCACATCACCTCTCGATACAATTTCTCATATGATATGGTACTTTCTCTCTATGTGTTTGCTTGTCATGTGAGACCGCGGTTCCTTTGAATTTGCCACTTCACTAGAGTTATCACAATAAATTGTGATGCTCCTCGGTTTCTGAGCCATACCCCCTCTTTCGAAGCTTCGGAGGCGGTGACATATTCCGCCTCCATGGTGGAGTCATCAATGCATTTCTGCTTTGAGCTCCTCCAAGATACAGATCCACCTCCCAGGGTAAACACATATCCTGAGGTTGATTTCTTCTCATCCTGGTCCCCTTGGAAATCCGCATTTGTATAACCCATAGGGCACAAATCCTCACTTTGATAAACTAGGCAATAATTCCTAGTTCTCTTCAAGTACTTGAGGATGTGCTTTACCGCAGTCTAATGCGCCTGTCCAGGGTTAGACTGATATCTTGCTACCATGCCAACGGCATAACAAATATCAGGGCTGGTACACAGCAACGCATACATGAGGTAACCCCAGCCGAAGCGTATGATACAAGACTCGTCTCATCTTTCTCCCGCTGTGTCTCAGGACACTGCCCACTAGAAAGATGAATGCCATGTCTGAAAGGTAGCAAGCCTTTCTTAGCGAGTTGCATGCTGAACCGGGCTATCACAGTATCCACATAGGATGTCTGGGATAAGCTCAACATCCTTCTCATACGATCTCGTAAGACCTTAATCCCAAGGATGTAGTCAGCTTCTCCCGAATCCTTCATTTGGAACTGTTCGGATAACCAAACCTTGATTTTCGACATCACTCTCTCGTTGTTTCCAAATAGGAGTATGTCATCAACGTAAAGTGCAAGGAAAACCACGCTCCCACTAACAGAAAGTTAGTAAACACAACTTTCGTTTTCCAACTGTGCAAATCCATAGGATTTAATCACATCGTTGAAACGTAAGTTCCACGACCTTGAAGCTTGCTTAAGTCCATACAAGGACTTCCTAAGCTTCCAGACAAGAAGTTCTTCGCCTTTGCGTATGTAACCCTCGGGTTGCTGCATATAGATGTCCCTACCTTCTTCAAGGTAACCGTTTAGAAAAGCGGTTTTGACATCCATCTACCAGATCTCGAGTGAAAAAGTTTCGTCATAGTCAATGCCCTCTTTCTGACTATAACCCTTTGCCACCAGCCTGGCTTTAAAAGCCGTGACTTTTCCATCTGCCCCTTTCTTTCTCTTGTATACCCATTTGCACCCTATGGCCCTAAAGCCATCCGGCAAAACAGTTTTCTGGTATACATCCATAGCAGTTATGGATTTAATCTCAGAATCCATGGCGACACACCATTTTTCAACTTCCTTGTCCTGCACTGCCTCTTCGTAAGTCAGTGGGTCAGAGTCCTCATGTCCGTCTTCCGGGCTCAAGTCCGAAGACTCACCCACGAACATGTACCTTTCTGACTGGAAAATAACTCTCCCACTACGACGAGGCATCGGTGCCGTGTCAGCAGTAGGTGCACTAACTTGTGGTTCTGTACCTTGCACTGAAGAACGTGTCTGTGGTGCTGAACCTTTCACAGGTGCACCCACAAGTACACGTTACCCTTCCCTTGGAATCACATTCTCGTTTTCAATTTCTTGAAGAACGATATCACTCTTGACTTGTGATTACTCACATACTCGTCCTCCAAGAATCTAGCATTGGTGCTAACAACGACTCTCTGACTCTCAGGACAGTAAAAGTAACCACCTTTTGTTTGCCTGGGATACCCTATAAACAACATTACCTTTGACCTGCTTTCTAATTTATCAGGTTCCTTCGATGGTACGTGTGTCGGACAGCCCCATACTCTAAACTTGCACAAACTCGGTTTGCAACCAAGGAAGAGCTCAGAAGGCATCTTAGGAACTGATTTAGAATGCACCACATTTAACACGTAAGCTGCTGTTTCCAATGCATAGCCCCAAAATGAATTTGGTATGTTTGCATAACTCATCATTGATCTTACCATTTCTAGAAGAGTCCTATTTCTTCTTTCAGCTACACCGTTTTGATGGGGAGTACCTGGTGCAATCCACTGGGATGTAATCCCGTTATCTGACAGATATTGCAGGAACTCGTTGATGGATTTATATACTGAAAGCATTATGATTGGTATATTATGTACAAGTCGATTGGTTAATATACTGGGAATCATAAATGTTGTATGTTCATCTCCTGTCTGAATTAACAAACATGTGTTGCAAACGCAATTATCCTCTTATCTCGTCGATAGGGAGATCATGCGGTGTGTAGAAGATAACGGAAGATCGTATGGATCGTTTGACCTAGCGAGATATAAATAGTTACCCGGTGAATAGTTGGTCGGGACTGCCTCAGTTGCGATGCTTGCCCAAAATGTAGAAATCTAAAACTCCTGTGGCAGAAAGTAGGAGCCCCCTGGCTCACATCCAAAGATTGTGTCCATCTGGATACGGGACAACATGTGCTGTCTCCCGCGAAGCTGAAATTAAATCCCATTCAGTTTCTTGTGGCGCAGTCGGTTGGGCTCTATGATTCGGAGAGAGGAGAAGAACTCTAGGCAAAGAGGCTTGTAGTAGGCCACTGCTCCCGAACAAAATGACCTCATCTACATCTCCCAAAGAGTGTCAGAACATCGTCCCCAAAACCCAAGTCAGTCATGCATCTCATATCAGGGTATCGGGTAGGACAAATCGTATACTGCTGGAGCCGCCTATATCGAGTTATGTTCTCGTGATCCTCAAAGGTAGGAACCTAGTTAGGGAGCTTCTCTGGCATCGGAGTGTTATCATCATCATCGGCCTCCAACTCAGGTTCTTCCTCAGTGTCAGCCCCCTGCTCGTCCTCAGATTGCTCATCCTCAAACGGGTCGTCGTCACTGGGGTTGTATTCTTCATCTGAAGCCATGGTACCTAGTCTCTGCAAAACCCCATAATATACCAATTTAAGCCTAAACAAAGCAAGAACAAGCAAATTTTTTCCCAAACTTGCCCTATGGCCATTCAACAGCAATTCAACCCCAAAAAGTCATGCCCATATCAAATTAACCTCCCAATCATGAAACTCATACATGTTCCAAGTGTAAAATGTTAAGTCAAAGCTAAGAAAATAAAAAATCACAATTTGGAATAGTACAAATCAAGCAACAATAAAGGGGGTGCAAAATTCAAACCAAAATCCAACAATTTCCCACAAATTGATCAACAAAGCCTAGAGGAACTTAAATCGACTCACTCAGAATCTCTATCGACCCAATTCAACCCAAGTCATGGAACAAAATTGACAAGTAAGCATAGACATGAAGTAGATAGCAATTAGGGCTCAAATTAGTACAATCACATGAAAATAAGAGCAAATAAGATAAATAATCGAAAGGAGAGAGTAATAGGAGGCTTACCTCGTGTGGAATCGATGGAAAGAGGCAAGGACGTTCGAAAGGGGGGTTGGGCGAGTTTGGGCATGCGTGAGTTTGTATAAAGTGGGAAAAGAATGAGGGTTTTATGTTTAAAAGAAGGAAACCCGTGTTACCTCTGTGTCAATCGACACCCGCGGTGTCGATCGACACCGAGGTACTTTTTTAAATTTTTTATTTTAAAGATATAAAAAATACGAAATATGAATTACGGATTGACAACATGGTGATGATCGACACGCATGTTGATCGACAGCCTTGCTCTCAACCAATACAGCCGACAATGCGAAAAGATCAAATTTAAGACTGAAAATTTTTCTAAGGCATGGAAGTACTCTAATTGACTACTAAACTCGAAAATTGACTCCAAAACTGAAATAAAGTGATAAATCATTGGGTTACCTCCTAACAAGTGCTTAGTTTAACGTCGTTAGCTCGACGATACCTCAGATCAAGGCCGGTCAAGATAGTGCACTTCTACAGCTCCAATTTGAAGCGGGCTGTAGTAACGCTTCACATGATGCCCATTAACTCTGGAGATTGTGCCATCCTGGCCAGCCAACTCAACTACCCCATTGTTGAGGATGTTGACCACAATATATGGTCCAGTTCACTTGAATTGCAGCTTTCCGGGCATGAAGCGGAGGCGAGTGTTGAAAAAGCAACACTCTATCCCCCGTATAGAACTGTCGCCTCTTGAGGCCTTGGTCATGAAACCTCTTTGCTCTCAACTTGTAGATCATAGAGTTCTTGTAGGCTTCTTCTTGGAACTCGTCCATCTCGTTCAGGTACATGGCTCTATTATCGGTAGTTGCTCTCTAGTTTCGGTTCAACTCCTTCATGGCCCTCCACGCCTTGTGCTCAAGCTCTACAAGAAGATGACAAGCTTTACTAAAAACCAATTGAAATGGATACATACCAATTGGAGTCTTAAATGCAGCCCGGTAAGCCCACAGTGCGTCATCGAGCTTGAATACCCAATCCTTCTTCATTTTGACTGTCTTCTCCAAGATTCCTTTGATCTCCCGATTGGACAGCTCAGCAAGGCCATTCCCTTGAGGATGGTATGGAGTGTTAACCCTGTGTTTGACACCATATCTAGCAAGCAAAGCAGTTAGAGTGCGATTACAGAAATGAGAACCACCATCGCTTACCAGAGCTCGCGGAGTACCATAGCGAGTTACCACATATATTTGAAGAAAGTTCACCACAACCTTGGAATCGTTTGTGGTGGTAGGAATAGCCTCCACCCATCTGGAAACGTAGTCGACAGCAAGGAGGATATAAGTGTAGCCTCCTGAGGGTGGGAAAGGTCCCATGAAATCTATCCCTCAGACATAAAAAATCTCCACCTCGATTCACTGGGGTAGTGGGCATCTCATCCTTTTTCGATATGTTGCCCATCCTCTGGCATCTTTCACACTTTGATATGAAAGCTCTGCAATCTCCATGGATAGTCGGCCAATAAAAAACACTCAAGAGAACCTTGAAGGTGGTTCGGTTCGCTGCAAAGTGTCCACCACTAGGGGAGGCATGGCATGCCTCAATGATCTGGAAAAATTCTGTCTGAGGAACACACTGGCGGATAATGGAGTTGGCACATCGATGCCACAGGTATGGATCCTCCCAACAGTATAACCGCACTTCCTTCATAAATCTCTTCCTTTCCTGTGGGGTAGACTCTGGAGGAGGCACTACACTGACCAAAGTAGTTGGCACTAGTCAGCATACCATGGGGTTTTGTTGGTGTAGTACTCCTTGAGGTCCCTATCCTTGCATACATAGACTTGCTCATCTGGAAAGGTCTCCTGGATCCTCAACTTCTGATCATCCCCCTCAACCTGGCAAGATAATCAGCAATCACATTCTCACAGCCCTTCCTATCTTTGATCTCCAAGTCAAACTCCTGAAGCAACAAGATCTATCTGATCAACCTGGGCTTTGCATCCTGCTTAGCAAACAAAAATCTAATAGATGCATGGTCAGTAAAAACAATAGTCTTCGACTCTATCAAATAGGGGCGGAATTTATCGAAAGCATACACCACCGCCAACATTTCCTTCTCCGTGATAGTGTAGTTGCATTGCGCAGGGTTCATGGTCTTGCTGTCATAGTGAATGACGTGGAAGAGCTTCCCCTTCAGCTGTCCTAGAATCACCCCAATCGCATAATCACTGGTATCACACATGAGCACAAAGGACTCATTTCGAACCATAGAAGTAAGGACAAGAGCAGTCACCAACGCCTTCTTCAGCTGCTCAAAAGCCTTCAGACAATCTGCATCAAAAACAAAAGAAACATCTTTTTCAAGTAGATTACAGAGAGGTCTGGAAGTTTTAGAAAAGTCCTGAATAAATCTTCGGTAGAACCCGGCATGGCCAAGGAAGCTCCAAACTCCCTTTGCATTCAATGATGGCGGCATCTTCTCAATTGCTGAGATATGGGCCTTGTCTTTCTCCAAACCTTCAGAAGACACACGGTGCCCTAGTACAATTCCCTCCTTCACCATGAAGTGGCACTTTTCCCAATTTAGGCACAAGTTGGTCTCTGCGCATCTCTCCATCACGGTAGCCAAGTTCTGCAAGCATATATCAAAAGAACTACCAAACACAGAGAAATCATCCATAAAGACCTCCATAATATGTTCAATAAAATCATGAAAAATGGACATCATACACCTTTGAAAAGTAGCAGGTGCATTACATAAACCGAAGGGCATCCTTCGGTAGGCAAAAACTCCGTAAGGGCAAGTGAAAGCGGTTTTGTGCTGGTCTTTAGGAGCCACTGCAATTTGGTAATATCCAGAATAACAATCAAGGAATCTGTAAAAGGGGTAACCTGATAATCTGTCAAGCATCTGATCAATGAAGGGCAGAGGGAAGTGATCCTTGCATGTGGCGGCATTCAGAGCTCGGTAGTCGATGCAGAATTGCCATCCTGTGACGGTTCTAGTTGCCACCTCCTTGCCATCGTCTTTTTTCACTATCTGCATCCCCCTTTCTTGGTGATAACTTGTGTCGGGCTCACCCACTGACTATCGGAGATAGGGTAGATCATCCTGTTGTCCAGAAGCTTCAGTACTTCCTTCTTCACAGCCTCTTGCATTGTTGGGTTGAGCCTCATTTGTGCTTGTCTCTTTGGTTTGGCTTCCTCTTCTAGAATAATCATGTGCTCGCAAATGGATGGACTAATCCCTTTGATGTCTGCCAATGTCCACCCAATGGCTGACTTGTGGTCCCTTAACACTCTCAATAGCTTCTCTAACTTTGTAGAAGTAAGAAAAGAAGACACAATGACAGGGTAAGTATCGTTAGGACCCAAGAAATCATATTTAAGATGAGAAGGGAGAGGTTTCAGCTCCAAAACAGGTGGTCTGGGTTGAGTTTGAACCTCTATGGCCCATGTGTCGACCGACACTGCGGTGGTGTCGACTGTTACAAATGCTATCTTTCTGTGCTTTTGTTTGGAAGGCTTGTCGACCGATGGTGGTCATGTCGACCGCCGTGTCGATCGACAGTCGTGGAGTCGATCGACACGCAGGAATGTTCTGCACGATCGACACCGAGGTAGAGTCGAGCGTCACACAGGCCTCTGCTCGGTTTTTTCTTTCTTTCTCCTCATATTTGCTTGGTAGAGACTCCCTTTTTTTTTCCTTTGCCCTTGGCAACTCTTCTTTCGAATCTAGTTCCAAAATGAAGTCAAAATCTCATCACAAGCTTTATCCAACTCTGAAGAAGATGACAAAGAGTGGTGAAGGCACTTTTCTAAATAGTCAAGATTAGAATTAATAGAAAGTACAGGGGAAGAAATCACCGGTTCAAAACTGTCAATCATACGACATTCTTCTGATAACTGCCATCATCGTCCTTCTGCATAGACTTGTAAATTGAGAATGTCACGGACTCATCGTTGACTTGGAAAGTCAGCTTCCCATCTCGAATATCGATCAGGGCTCCTCCAGTCCTCAAGAATGGTCTCCCTAGAATGAGCGGGATATTGTGGTCCTCCTCCATATCTAACACAACAAAATCAGCGGGTAAAATAAAATCCTTTACCTTTACCAGGACATCTTCAACAATCCCCCTTTGATAGGAGATTGATCTGTCAGCCATCTGGAGGGTGATGGTGGTTGGATTGATATCTCCAATATCCAGTCTCTTGAAAATTGATAGCAGCATGAGATTGATACTCGCTCCAGAATCGCAGAGTACCTTACCGAACGTCTCCCCACCAATAACACAAGAGATAGTAAATGACCCTGGATCTTCTCTCTTCAGAGGCATCTTCTTCTGAATGATGGCACTGCACTCCTCGAACAGATTCACTGTCTCGTGCTCCAACAGTGGTTTCTTCTGAGAAACCATTCTTTCAAAAACTTTATGTATCCCGATATCTCTGCAAGGCCTCCACGAGAGGGATATTTATGTGCACCCTCTTCATGTTCTCCAGAAAGCGTGCATATCTCTCGTTCATCTTCTTCTTTGCAAATCTCTGTGGAAAGGGCATCGGGGGCAACTTAGGAGATGGGATTGGCGGCTGTGTCAATCAACACGCAGACGTGTCGGTCGATACAGATGCATGTACGATGTCAGGTGTTGAGCCTCCGTGTTGGTCAAAACCCTGGGTGTTGACCAATATAGAGGTATTAGCTGCGGGATCTTCCTCCTTGTCACTCCCTTCTTCGGCCTCAGATTCAGCTCCCTTCATCTCGGGTCCTTTTCTAAGACTTACCACCCCTCAAGGTGATGGCATTAACCTAATTTTTCTAGTTTTTCGGATTCACCTGAGTGTTGCTCGGTAACTGCCCTTGTTTGTATTGAGCTCCAATCTGGCTGACCTGGGTCTCAATCATCTGGACATGTTTTTCTACCCGGTCCACCTTGGTGTTAATTCCTTGCACATCTTGCTCCAACTTTCCAACTCTTTGATCAGACCCTTGCATGAACTGGGCTAGGATCTCCTTGAGATTCAGCTTCTTCGGATCCACAATAGCCCTGTTCTGCACATTGAATCCAGCAGGCGTTTGCTCGACAGCAGCAGGATTTGAATATGAGAAACCATGATGGTTCCTTGCATTGTTGGGATTGTAGCTTTGATTATTGTAGTTCTGATTATAGTCCTGATTTTGTGAATATCCTCATCGGTAGTTGTTCTGATAACCACCTCATTGGATAAAATTGACATTTGTAGCATCAGCATCACAAGAAGATGGGGTTGGATAGACAGCAGCAACGGTTCGTCCAGATTCCATCTTGGCAAAGTCCTCTCTCAGCTTCTTGATCTCTCCCAACAAATCTACCTCTGATTTCGCTACCTTCTCAACAACTATGACTGGTTCCTTGCGAATATTAGACCATATTTGACTGTTGTTTGCCATCTTCTGAAAGAAATCCATGGCTCTCTTGGGACCCTTTATCATAATAGAGTCCCCCCAATGTCGAATCCACCAATTCGACAGTCCTTTCATTCAATCCTTCATAGAAGGTCTCAGCTTGCTTCCCCAAAGATAGACCGTGGCCAGGACACACTTTCAGCAACTCTTTGTATCTCTCCCAAGCCTCATGAAAGTTCTCATCATGCCTCTGAGCAAACTTGGTGATATCCTTCCTCCTTTGTCTGATTACACTGGGGGGAAGAGAAGTGCATCAAAAACTCATTCCTTAATTCTGTCCAAGTACTGATATTGCTCTTGTCCAAAGCAGAAAACTATGATTGAGCTTTGTCTCGCAGAGAAAAGGCAAAGAGCCTCATCCGGATGGCACCCTTGCTGACTCCATTAATTTTGACAGTGTTGCAGAGCATGATAAATTTGTCAAGATAGGAATAGGGGTCCCCAGTAGCTCGGCCCCCATATTGGTTCTGCTGAACCATCTGCACCGAACCAGTCTTCAGCTAAAAATTATTGGCATTGATGCCAATGCTGAAATCAGTCTCCTAGAACTTCGGTCTGTATCTTTTCTGGATAGCATCCTCATCCTCATCAGCATCAAATCTAGGCTCGGCCTCATCATCTTTGTCATCCGAGGGGTCTCCTGGCGGGTTATTGCCCCGAGGATTTCTGTTGTTAGCTCTTTCCTGCTCCAGTATCCTCATGCGCTCCCATATGGCGTGCATCTCTCTCAAAAGCTCAGTTGTCTGCTCTGGAGTAAGGTCAAGGGCATTCTGTGGATTCCCGTCAGCCATCTTGATCGTCTGACTGCTTGAAGTTTCTTCCCTGCGGCTTCTGTCTTGGTTGTTCCTTCAGCACGTAGCTTCAACCTCTGGGTCGATCGCAATCAGCTCATTTCCACTCCTCCTCGTGTTCATAAACTACCTAAAGTAAATCAAGGGAAGGGTGAGAATCATGAAAACACAAGAAAATATGAAGACAAAAAAACAAAAAATTGAAAATGACACGTGTGTCGATCGACAACCTGGTTGTCGGTCGACACAGAGGTAAAAATTAAATTACTTCGCGAAAAATAAAGGAAAATTAAAAAATACTACTTAAATCAATAACCCTAGAACAAAATCAATAACAAAATAATTCTAGACAATCCCCGACAACGGCGCCATAATTTGATCACTAAATTTTTAGTAACACTATAGTTTAGTGGCAAATAGAAATTATCGATCCCACAAGGAATGTAAAAACGAACTATCTTATATGCTGAAACATAGTTTTTTGATTTATTGTTCAAGAAAATAGAAATTTTAAATGTTTGTAGTTTTGAAACCAGATTCAAAAGTGAAAATTTAAAGGAACAATATTAAAAGATACTTTTAAGAAAATCAGGTAAAAAGTTCAGATTCCAGGGAAAGTTCATATCTTGGATAACATGCAAGGGAATTAAATCGATCAATAGAAATATAAATTACGGTGGAACATCAGAAAAGTAATACAAACTCCAGGATTGGCAGTTTAAAGTTGATTTTTAGTTATCTATATCCTCTTGATCTCTAGAATAATTAACAACTCCCCAAAACATTGTACTTATTCCTATGGGTCAAATCCCTCTTTTTAGAGAAGATTAAAAACCATATTATCAATTCTTAAAACCCATTAATCAATCATTACCTTTCAATCTCAAATCATATAATTATGAAATCCAATTTAGTGGCCAACTATCTCAGATTGGAAAAGGCACAAGAATTGATAAACCAAGATAATTATTTGATCGATTCAATCACCTAAACATGCATCCAGATATTCCCTAAAACCCTATAATCTGATGATGGAATTACCTACTCATATTCACAATCAATAAGCAGATGAAAAGATAAAACCTGGAATCAATAATCATAATATAAATCTGAAGTTGAAAGGAATCCAGTCTTGAGAAGTCTCGTTCCCAATCTCCAATAAAAAGCAGGAATATTTGAAGAATGATAAAAACCCTAAGTCTGAATCTCAAAAGTGACAAAAGTCCTTAAATTCGAAAAATACATGGTATTTATACTAAGTGTACAAGGTTAAATCTGAAATTGGGCCTAAATATGGAATTTCCTTCAAAATAACATGTGTGTCGACCGAAATCCGTGTTGTCGACGGTCCCCTCCATCGATCGAAACATCAATCATGTCGAGTCACCGACACCCCGGGTGTCGATCAACACGGGGGTCACATGTCGCCCAAAATCCTGACTCTCAACACATTCTCTCTCAACCTTCGTGTTGACTGACATGCGTGCATGTCGACCATCACAGAGGACATTGCCAAATCTCCAATTGCATACTTAGTTAAATTCTTGCCCCAAAACCTGCATTTTTCAGCACAACCACAACATGAAGCATAAAACGAGTACAGTGCACGAAAATGATCTTAAACAAAATATGAATGCAATAAAACAACCCAAAAATCCATTGATAAGTGAATGAAATAATGTTCTTATCAGAGTGAAACACACATAGGAAGAAAAAGGTGTACAAATTGGAGAACGATATTGGGATTTGATGGTCTGTTTATTGTTGACTTTAGAGAGAGGAAGGGTCGACTGAATATGTTGTGGCAAAAAGGATGGAGCCTTGATGTCGGTCATACTCACAAGGACACATTGACTATATGGTGGAACGTGAAGGCATGAAGTGGAGATTCACAGGGTTCTATGGGAATCCTGAGCAACATTACCGCAAATTTTGTTGGGAACTTCTGAAGAAACTTGCGAATGAACAGATGCACCATGACACTTCTTGGCTTGTAGGAGGAGATTTCGATGAGATTCTACTTGAGTCAGAGAAACATGGAGGTCGGCCACGACCAGTTAGACAGATGCAAGAGTTCTGTGACACACTTGAAGAATGCCAACTGTTTGAACTCCAAAACAGAGAAGTTTCTTTCACTTGGTTTAACAAAAAATCAAGTGAAGATGTAATTTTTGAGCGGCTCAATTGTTTTGTCGGAAATCAAATTTGGCAGGACATATTCTACAATGCAGAGGTGCAAGCACTTTATTTCTTTAGGTCGGATCATAGACCCATGCTCTGCCGATTGAAGACAAAAAAAAGAAGGAAATTAAGGAACAGGGGAGAGGGAGATTTCACTGGGAGGATAAATGATTGTTGGAAAAAAATCTAGTGCTAGATTTTCTACAAGCTTAGAGCCACCATAATGGGAGCTGCACGGTACCTAAACGATTGGAAGAATGCAAAATCTTCCTGGAAAGATGGGTTGGAACTCGCTTTGATAGGCTAGGATAGAAGATTGCTGAGATGAGAAAGAGACGATAAGCAATTATGGCAATAGATAAATGTTCTAGCTCGACGCAAGAATTATCTAGTCTCTTTGAAAATTTGAAATTGCAGTGGAACAAGAATCATCCCACTGGAAACAAAGGGCCCGGATGAACTGGTTAAAAGATGGAGACCGAAATACGAGGACCTTCCACAATCAAGCTACAAAAAGAAGCAAAAGAAACTCAATCATTGGCCTTTTTGATGCAGATGGGAATTTGCATGAAGAAGAAACAACAAAGGCACAAGTTATCTTGAACTACTTCAACACATTGTTTGAGACCTCTAGCCCAACAAACAGAGAGATTGCACAAGTGACAAAACATATCCAAAGAAAAGTTAGTGAAGAGCAAGTTGAGTTCCTTAGTGCACCATTTACAACAGCTGAGGTGAAAAGAGCAATTTTTTAGATTCATCCAACCAAAGCCCCAGGGCCTGATGGATTTACGGGGAAGTTCTTCCACAAATTTTGGCCAGTTATTGGGGAGTTCATGACACAAGGGATTCTACAAATTTTGAATGAGGAAGCACCGATGCAAGAGCTGAATGAGACCACCATAGCCCTCATCCCAAAAAAAAAAAAAAAAAAAGAAAGAGCCACCAATATGAAGGACTTTAGGCCAATCAGTATGTGCAACACAAGCTATAAAATTATCTCAAAAGTTATTGTGAACCGACTAAGAAGGGTTATTCCCACAATCATTGATCAAGAGCAGAGTGGATTTGTTCCTAGCCGATTGATTACATATAATGTTCTTATTGGTTTTGAATGTGTTCACTAGTTGAGGCGTCAAAAGAAAAGTAAGAAAGGAACCGTTGCACTCAAACTTGACATGAGCAAAGCCTATAACCGTGTCGAATGGTCGTACCTCAATGCTATTATGAAAAGATGGACTTCCCGGTTTCATTTTACAGCATGATTATGCGATGTGTGACATCAGTCTCTTTCTCCTTTATTCTGAACAGATGTGTATTTGGTAGAATTACCCCATCAAGGGGACTGAGTCAAGGAGACCCATTATCCCCATTTCTTTTTGTGATGTGTGCACAAGGTCTCTCGGCCATGCTTACGGCGTATGAAAAAAGCCAAATAATTTAGTGGCATTCCTATTGTTCGTGGAAGGCTCTCAATTTCTCACTTATTCTTTGCGGATGATAGCCTGGTTTTCTTTAGAGCTACAAGGGGAGATTGCACTGCCATTATGAATTGCTTGGGTACCTATGAAAAAGCTTCAGGCCAATTGGTTAATTTTAAAATCGGCGATTACTTGCAGCCCGAGCACATCACCGGATGACGCAAATATGGTTTGACAAATGATGAATATCCCAATGGTTCAAGGGCATGCAATATACCTTGGACTACCCACATTCTCCATCCGAGAAAAAAGAATCCAATTTGGCTACATCAGAGAGAGAGAGTTCAAAGAAAACTTGAAGGATTCAAAAACCAAACAGTCTCAACTGAGGGAAAGAAGTGCTTTTGAAATCAGTTGTTCATGCTATTCCAACGTTTACATGTCTTGCTTTCGTCTTCTGAAATCAATTTGCCAAGACGTCAACTGTTTGTGTGCTAATTTTTGGTGGGGAGATGAGGAGAACCATAGGCGAATGCATTGGACAAAATAGAGCAATGTTTGTCAACCGAAAGAAAGAGGGGGTCTTGCTTTTAGGGATATATGTAGCTTTAATAAAGCAATGCTAGCAAAGCAGATCTGGAGAATGCTCAACAGCCCCTTTTCTCTTGTTGCACACGTCTTCAAGGCTCGATACTTCAAAAATCGCAACATTATGGATATCAAAGTTCACTCTTCAGCTTCTTATGTTTGGAAATCGCTGGCATGGAGCAGAACACTCCTTCACAAATGATTAAGATGGCAGGTGGGGAATGGACAAGCATCAGAGCTTTCGAGGAAGCTTGGATCCCAATGGTCCCGAATGGAGTTCTTACACGTCCGGTGGTTAACAGAGAGAATGTACTTGTGGCAGACTTGGTTAGCACAACAAGAGAATGGGATAGAGAACAACTAGAATCACTCTGCTGGCCCTATGAAAAGAATATCATTGTTGGTTTGAACAATATTTGCATAAATAGAGAAGATAGAAGAAGTTGGAATTTTGAGAAGAAAGGGGATATTTAGTGGAGATTGGGTTCTATAAACTACCACAAAATGCTGCTGAACATGAAAAGAAGTTTTGGAAGTCCATGGTGTGGTCTCGCAACTTACCACCGAAAATCAAGATCTTTATGTGGGAGCTCTCAAAGGTTACATTCCAGTTGAAGCAAACTTGTTAAAGCACCATGTGCCAACAAATGACATTTGTCAGCAACGTGAACTCTTTGAGGCGATCACGGAGCACTGTCTGATTTACTTCAAGAAGAGCAAAACCACATGGAAGAGAAACAGTTTCTGGACAAGTCTTAGAGAATGGAAGCACATGGGACTTAACAAGATTTGTGAACATGTGTATAACAAACTCTCAGGTTTGAAATTTGAGATTTGGATTATTTTGCTCTAGAAAACTTGGGCATGTCTTTGTAAGCGTACACATGAAAAAAAGAGGACTCCACGGACCCATCTCGGAAGAACAAGCACATAATTTCTGGAATCTGTTTCAAGAGGCTCGAGAATGCAAGAAGATCAACATCTTCCTTGGATTACAACCAGGAGAGCACCGGTGGCAAGCACCAAAACATGGTATTTTTCGAGTTGATGTGGATGCTATGTTCAATGAAGAAATGAATAAATTCGGAATTGGAGTCATAGTCAGGGATAATGAACGACAAATTGTGGCTGCATTGGCGCAACCAATTGCACACCCAGGTTGTTGTTCGCGTGGAGAAGTTACGGCCATTATACATGGAATTCTTTTTTGTATGGAGCAAATGATTCATCCAATCACAGTTCACACAAATTCCATTAGTGCAGCGAGAGCATGATGGGTCTACATGAGGATGACGAGCTGATACCAAGAGACCTCTATAATGCAGCTCAAATGGCATAAAAGGATGGTTCTTTGTTTATTTTTCTTGCTTTTAGAAATGTCACTATGGCAGCTCATCATGTAGCGCAGTTTATAGCGCAGATCTCCCAATCGATGAGCTGGAGATCACACTGGTTAATTCATGTAGCTAGTCATGACAATGCTTAATCTATAAAGTAAGGCATCTTCTCAAAAAAAAAATTGGGACCAACAATTATCTCCTTATTTAAAATAAAAAGTTAATATACACTAACTAATAAAATACTAATTGCCTTTAATTTTATTCATATCGATTATCGTGCCAATTCTTTGGTAACAAATGAGTCCGACTGAAGAGAATATTTTTCTATTCCGTCCCACTTGAATTGTCATACTTATCAAATTGGGCGTCCTAACCAAATTGTCATATTTCTGAAAATGATAACTTTTTCACACTCAACAATAAAATATTAATCCCACTAACTTATTCTACATTCATAACACTTAATTTCCATACCGAAAAAAAACATAACAATTGTAATAGGACAGAGGGAGTATTATTTATTGATTTATGTAATCTTCATTGTCTTTTGTTTTCCAATCTCCATTTTTCTTATGAGAAAAAGGAAGAAAAAAAAAAAAAAAGGCGTTAAAAGAGATGTGGCAAAGGAAACGACTGTGAGTGAAGAGGTAAAAAGTAGATGGGGAATAGAGAAAATGGCATGGGAAAGAGTAAAAAGAAGATGTGATCATGGAATAATGAATTTTATTTAATATAAAATATTTATTTTTATGTAAGCGCATTTTACCACTTTGGGTTTGTTTATAAAGTTTCCAAACCAAAATTAAATAAAACTCCATTTTTGGTCGATCAAAATCTTCTATCTAACTCAATTTTTTATCCAAGATTGGATTATGCAAACCGCACGAGTTTTGAGAAACAAAAATGCAAAATAATTCTTGTTAATAACTTCAAAGGGCAGAATCGTAAAAGCACCGAAAAAGAGATGGATTTAACCCCAAATCCGCAACGCTGCGAATCGTCACCAGCAAAGAAGGGAGTAATGAGGGTTTCGGAGAGAGAAATTTGGCGAATCTTCAAGGGCGGTTCGCCCTCTCTGTAAACCTTATGATTTCTCCCCAAAAATTCAACAGCCCTTTCATGGATACGCATACGCATACGCTTCCCATTTCCAATCATCACCATCATCGCTTCTTGTCATGCAATCAACTGCTTTTCAAACACCCAAATGCATATATTGCAGCAAGCAGTCACTGCTTCATCAACATCTTCAATCTTTTCTTTCTATCTTTTTCTATACTGCTTGCTACTGGGGCTGTGATGCTATTTCTTCAATTCTTTCTTTGCTGATGACTCGGGCTTTGAGAGAACCCGGCCCGTATCTTGGCGGGGCGACGCGGACGGCCTGTGATCCTCACTTTCAACCGCTGATTCGCAGCCATGGCGTCGCCGGAACTCTCTCTGCCCGCTCGCTTTCTCCAGATCTGAGCCTCTTCCACTTTACTTATTATTATTTTATCGGATTTCCTAATTCATCCTATGTTTTCTTTTTATTTTTGATAAATTTACTGAGTTTTAGTTATTTTTTTTATTCGATATTTATTTGACTGATGGCATTTTGTCCTTTTCTGAAATTGCAATCAATGAAAGTTGACGTTTGGATCATATCCTTATAATTATCATGTATTTGAATTTATTAGTTTTAAGTATAATTTTTAAGTTGCTTAATCATTTGGTTTAATAACTTAAATTAATTATTTATAAATTAATTAACATTTTAGATAATAGAAAAATACAAATAAAGAAATAATGAGTTTTGACTTGATTTGATTTTTGAATTAAATGTGTTTTGATTTTACTGCCCCCAAGAAGTAAGTAGTCAAATCTGTTGTATTAATATGATATGACTTCAAATTAATATTCCCTTTATGCCGTCAAATTGCACTGTGTAAAAAATTTGTTATTTTAAAAAAATTGATTAATATCATGAATAATTTACTTGAGATAAAGGAAAGGGAGTAGTTGATATTAGGATTTAGAAAAAATAGTAGGCATTCTTACACGGATTATTGTATTTTAAATATTTAAAAAAATATATATATATATATATATATATATTAAATATTATGTATGATTCAATTATGTTATATTTTAAATACAATCATATTATCTATATAACAATTGTGTATATAAAATTATTCAATAACTAAAATGAACTATATATTACATTTTTCAAGCATTTAATGAAATAAAATGAAACTAAAATAATTTGTGTAGGTAAATTATATTGAGTAAATCAAATTTGATGTTCCATTTGGATTATTTATAAAAAAAAATACTATAAAATATTTAATTAAGTTGAAGTAATAATTGATAAAGCACAATCTAATCATGTCTTCATATTTAAAAATATTACTTAATAATTGGATAACGTTTGAGAAATATGTGCCTTTAAACTAATTCGCCATATTTATATAATAGAAAATTCAAATAATATGATGACAAAATAAAATGAAAAGTAAGCAACGAGTGTACAATAAAAAAATTAATTGCAATGTTTTTTTATATCTAAAATACATTACTTAAAGACTCACATAATAATTGAGGATATTTAAATTCTAGGAAAGTACACTTATTTATATATTAATTATTATTTACTGCAATGTCAAATGCAACAATTATTTTGTTTATGTTCAATCTTAAAAAACTGATTTTATAATAAAATAAAATAGTTTTAGTATTTACAATAAAGTTTGAAATGGAGAACTGCTAATAATCTTACCAAATCAATATTTTATATATTAGTGAAATAAATAAGGTTTTTTTTTTTTTTTTGAGTGAAAAGGAGTAAATTACTTCATCAAATCTTTGGAAGCAAGTGAGCATATCCACGTGGGAAAGTCACTTGTCCAAGTAATACAATCAGTACAGGAAGCTCCAAAAAGAGCTAAAGAATGAGCGACACTATTGGCTTCTCGGTACATATGAGAGATACTTTTAATATGATCTTCTTTTAGCTCTCGTATTGTTCTTGCAATATCTTCCGGAAGAAAGTCGGAGTCCCCCTTGAGATTAGTCAGCTCTTGTAGTGCTTTGGTGGAATCTGAGAAAATGTGAATAGGGCTGATATTAACCTGCAAGCTAAGTCCAATCCCGAGAAGTGCTGCGAGGATTTCAAGTTCCAGCACACCTGTGGCTTTGCAAGTTGGCTTGGCGAGTGCAGCCTTAATCTCACCTTTGTCATCCCTAATGACTGCTCCAACTCCATACATCTCTTTTTCTGAATTGAAGGTTGCATCCACATCAAGCCGAAAATGGTTCGGTTTTGGAGGGAACCATATATCGATGAGCACCCAGGACTACTTCTTCCAATGCATCTAGCAGACAACTATTTCTTGCATCTTTGTAGTTTTTAAGATGGCTTCTAGCTTTTTCCAATGAAGCTTCAAATCTGACTTGGTCATTTCCATGAATAAAATCACAAATAGAGTTCCAGACCATCCAAGAGAGAACAATCCACTCCTCGTAGTCTTCGTGCACAATTTCTTTTTGGAGTATTTCAGCAATATTCTTCATGGTGGAAGTTTTCCACTTCTTTAAGAGCCTCCAGTAAAATGTATCTTTCCAAACTGAAGTAGTAAAATCACAGAAGAAAAGGAAATGCGTTGTTGAAGCCCAAGTTTTATTACACAGCTTACAAATACCTGTAGTGGGGAGGTGGTGTCTGCGAAGATTCAGCTCCATAGGAAGAAGATCTCTCATTGCTCTCCATGCGAAAACTTTGATCTTTGGCGGGATGTTGAGTTTCCAAATCAGATCGTTCCAGGCTTCCTTCGAACTACAACTCTTGTTTTCCGGAGGGAGAAAATATCCTCTATCAACTAAATAAGCCGATTTGACCGTAAACTTCCCATTATCGTTGTATTTCCAATAGAGGGAGTCTTCCTTTGCGTGGTTTGTCAAGATCAAATGAAGTGATTCAGTGGTGACTGGCCAAAACATGCTTTTAAGAAGGTCCTCTTTCCACTTACCTTCGTCTGTCAAAAGTTCTGCCACCTTGGTGCTGGTAAGATCTGTGATTCTTGGCATTGGCAAGCCTGATTCCCATTCAGTGATGTAGGCATCTTCAAATGCTTTGACTGTTTTTCCGTTCCCAATATTCCATCTTCCTCCTTTTTTAACGAGTTCCTTGCTCCATAAAAGGGATTTCCAAATATATGAGTCTTTTGGTTTTGGTTCAGCTTCCATAAGTGACTTATCCCGGAAGTATTTAGATTTGAGAGCCTTGGCCAGGAGGGTGTGAGGATCCTTCCAGATTCTCCAGAGTTGCTTCGCAAGTAAAGCTTTGTTAAAGCTCTCCAAGTTCCTGAAACCAATACCTCCTCGGTCCTTAGTTTGGCATAAAGCTTCCCATTTAGTCCAATGAAGAGAATGTTTTGAGTCTGTGCTTCCCCACCAAAATCTGTTGCAAGCTCGATCAATTTCTTTGAAGATGAATTCAGGAACTTTAAAACAAGCCATAGTATAAGTTGGAATTGCTTGAATAACCGTTTTGAGAAGAACTTCTTTACCACCAGCTGAGAGCAAACTATTCTTCCACGAAGAGAGCTTTTTGATAATCCTGTCTCTAAGAAAACCAAACTGAAAACTTTTATTTTTTATGGAGAAAGTAGGCAGACCCAAATAGATTGCATGACCATTCACTTCTTTGATTCCCATGATATCAGCAATGTTTATCTTATCCTCTTGTGGGACTGCTGGACTAAAGGTGATGGCAGACTTCTCGAAGTTGATAGATTGTCCTGAGGCAGTTTCATATTTTTTGAGGCACTCTTTGATTACTTTGCATCCTTCCACTGAGGCTTTGAAAAAAAAGAAGGCTGTCGTCCGCAAATAGAAGGTGTGAGATAATCGGGGCCGAACAACCTAACTGAACTCCTTGAATTCTTTTGGTTTCAACTTGACGATGGATAAGAGATGAAAGTCCTTGAGCACAGAGAACAAAAATCAAAGGGGAGAGTGGGTCTCCTTGGCGAATTCCCCTCCGAGGAGTGATGCTGCCATAAATTTTATTATTTAAAATGAAAGAATATTTGACAGTGCTGATGCAACTCATGATCAGCTCGATAAATTTATCCGGAAAGCCCATTCTTTTCAGGATTGCCTCGACGTAGCACCATTCCACTCTGTCAAATGCTTTACTGATATCAAGCTTAAGTGCTGCAAAACCTTTGACTTTACCTCTTTTTCCTTTGATCCAGTGCATACACTCGTATCCAAGAATAATATTGTCAGTGATTTGTCTGTTCGGAAGGAAGGCGCTCTGGCTCTCATCAATGAGTTTATTCATGATCTTCTTCATTCTAGCCACAATAGCCTTGGAGGCAATTTTGTAGATGGTGTTGCAGAGGCTTATAGGACGCAAGTCTTTCATGCTTTTGACAGATGGAACTTTCGGAATGAGAGCGATGATGGTGTCATTCCATTTTGGTGGATTCACTCTCTCATTAAGGAATCTCAGCGTCGTAGTAGTAACGTCATTGCCGATGATTGGCCAAAGTTTTTGGAAGAATCTTCCTGGAAGACCGTCTGGGCCTGGTGCTTTTGAGGGATGGAGAGAGGATAAGGCATTAAAGACTTCTTCTTTTGTGAATTTCTTGTCGAGAAGGTCCCGATCTTCGACACTCAATTTAAGATGAATATGCTGTGTAATCTCCTCGATGCTCTTAGTTGAGGGATTGGAGCTAGAAAAGAGTTTATTGAAATAATCTTCAATTACCGCCACTTTATCTTTTTCTGATGAGCTCCAGTTCCCCATTTCATCTTCGATCCCTCTAATAGTGTTTCTTTTCCTGCGTTCTGAAGCACTGGCATGGAACATGGCAGTATTTCTGTCCCCTTGTACGAGCCAATTAACTCATGCACGAGATTTCCAATGGCTTTCCTCAATGCTTATGAGTTGCTCCAATTCTTCGTCGACTTGTCTAAGTTTTTGCTCTGTTCCTTTGTCATCGATCTCTTTTAGCAGGAGGCTTCTAGTTTTCCTTAGCTCTCGGATTTGCTTGGAGAGTCGGTTGAATCTGGTTCCTGCCCACCGCTTAAGAAAATGGCTACATTTATCAATTCTTTTTTCCCAATCTGGTGTTTGGTCATTTTTTCTCCGGTGCTCTGTAAAAACTTGCATGAAATTCTTATCGAGCATCCATTTTTCTTCGAAGTAGAATCTTTTCCTTCCTTGTAACAGGGACATTTTATTTGTATCTTCAATAGCCATAATTAGAGGCCTATGATCACTTCCATAAAGGTCCAGGGCTTCAACAGTGGTAACAAAAGAGTCTTTTCCAGATCCTGTTGCAAAAGAAACGATCAAGCTTTTCACAAATAAGTCTGTCTTCACATCTCTTATTCAACCATGTCCAGTTTCTATTATGGGGCTGCACATCAAAGAGACCACAATCAAATATAGCATCTCTGAACTCCTGCATTTGTTTAAAGTTGCGGATGTTGCCTCCAATTTTTTCATTTTCAAAAAGGATTTCGTTGAAGTCTCCTCCAATGAGCCAGGGGGTCGCTGAGTTCATGTTCTCTTCAGAAAGTCTCCTTAGTAACTTCCAAGAATGACTACGTTGACTTGCGTGGGGGTTGCCATAGAACCCGGTGAATCGCCAGGTCTCTTTTCCTTCATTAATGAGGACATCAATATGACCCAAAGAAAAGGATCTAACCTGAAGATTGATAGAATCAGACCAAAGAAGAATGAGTCCTCCCCTTCGTCTTTCAGCTTCGACAATGAATAAACCCGCAAAACCGAGAATGTTCCTCCATCTTCTACAATCAGATTTGTGTAGTTTTGTTTCACTAAGAAAAACAAGTTGGGGAGATGTGTCAGCAATAAGCCGACGAAGCTCACTGAATGCTCGAGGACTCCCCAATCCCCGAGCATTCTAAATTAGGATTTTCATTGGGCTGGGCGGGGTTGCTGTGCAACCTCCGCCGGTTCCGCCATCGAAAGTAAATGTTTTTTGTTGTAATCCCTTTCAGAGTCCGTATCCACCGAATAAGCTCTTTTCAGGCCCAAACTTGCATCCAAGTTGATTTCATTAATGATGGATTTTGAGTTGCAATCTGACTGAGTTCGAGCTCTTCTCTTCCATTTGCCTTTGTAAGGATTATGGCTCTTAGCTTTTCCTTGACTGCTGTTTTGTTTTTTAGTACCTTTGTCTTCTGGAACATCTTCTATTTCCATTTCTGAGGTTGGCTTGCCATTGAGGATGACCATTTCTCTGCAAGGATTAATGGTGGTAACTAGAGGATCCTTGAGAGTTTGTGAAGCCTCTTCTGAATGGATTTGTTCAACAATGACTTTTTCTGGGGGATTTATTCTAGGGGAGCCTGGTAGAGTTGAAGCTTCATCAATGTGGTGCAGAGTATGGTTATTTTGAGTAGAGGCAGAGGAAGTGATATTTTGAGATGTGATTTTTCTGGTGGGTGGGGGGTTTGAGAGAATGTTGTGGGCAGGTTTGATTTTGAAATTTTCATTTTTGGTAGCTCTCATCCATGCACCATATTCAAGTTTGCTTTTGTTGACTGTGGTGTCTGAACAGTCCCTCATGATGTGATTCATTCTACCACAAAAATAGCAGAAGTCCGGGAGTCGTTCATACCTGAGAATAATGAGAGTTTTTTCTTCTGAACCTTCCATACTGAACGACACGCATCTTTGTAGTGGCTGCGATACTGATCTACTAATCCGCACTCTCGCATATTTTCCATAACAGGAACCATCAGCTCCCATGTCTATTTCTTCAACTGTGCCGAGCCTTTCTCCTATTTCTTTGATGACTGAGTGATGCATACAGATAAGAGGGAGGTTGTGTAACTGCACCCATATTTTGATAGTGTCGAAGTTCATTTGTCCTGCGCTACGATTGCTTGAAGCCTCTTTGAAAACCATAAGAGAGTTGAAGAAGTGCCATGGACCGTCCTTTAGAATTCTACTGCGTTCTGATAAAGAGCTGAACTCTGCCATAAATATATTGTCACTGATAATCTCGACGTTCAGGGTACCACTGACTTGAAGGATTTTGGGCATCTGTGTTATGAGTGTTTCTCGATTGACGGCTTTTGAAGAATAAATCTTACCTACCAACGTGAATCTCAGTTTCTCTATACTTTCTTGGATGGCTCTGTGAGAGGCTTTGAAGACTTCTTTGTCGGCTTCTGGCGTGAGGGAAAGTTTATTTACTAACCTCGCTATTTCGTCCGGATCCATGGGGAGGGAAAATAGAATGACTGGTGAGGGGGTGGGATAAAAGAGAATAGAATATAGAAGAGAAAAAAGAAGCTGCTTTCACCAGTCTGCCAAATTCAGGAAGAATCTGATGAAAGAAGACAAACTTCCAGGCGGCGGAAGTAAAACTACTCTCATAAACCCTAAAAGGAATTAGAGAGAATTTTTGTGAAATAAATAAGTTTTAAATTATAGTCCATAAAAACTTATAGATATTATCAATTGATTGGTGTATACATTAGTAAATAAGATATTTATAAGTACAGAGAGCATAAAATTTGGCCCATAACAATTAGTTATTTTTTAATGAAAATTAATATATTTCAAAATCAAAACAATTAAAAAATTTAACCCGTTACTCAAAATTGTGTGTAAATAATCGGCTACATGCATAGATAATAAAATGTACTAAATTAGATATATGGGCATAATTTGGGTTGGTTAGATGAAACATAGTATTGGGTTTGGAGGCCCAAAATGATTGGTTCAGTACACAAATAACTTAAAACAAAAAATTACAATCCAAACTCATTTAATATAAGTATTGCTCAAATTTCACCTCTCTCAAAGAAGCTCTCCACCAAATCCAAGGCCCTGTATTCTTCTTCTCTCTTAAACCTAATGTTTAAGCTCAGCGGCCAACCTTCTTTTAGTTATCTTATATTAATAATTTTTTTAAAGAACTTTAAAACAATTATTGATGATGTCAACAATTTGGAGAAATTGGTGGTTTGTGGATCTATGCCTGCCCGTTGCGATATGATGAGTCTGGATCGAAACATGCAGTAATTAGGAGAAATGTGAATTTTCTACGAGCATCCATTCATCCAACTTCTGATGAACAACCATCAAGCATTGTCATACTGGTACAAATTTTAAATTTTTATTTGGATTCTATATAAATTAAAAATCATCAGTCTATACTCATAATTATTTTTAAAAATAATTGATAATTCATTTTTTTCATACTAATATAACCTATCTCATACTTGAATTTTATTAAAATACTTATATGAAATATTTAAGCTTTAGATTTTATATACAATTTTTGAGTAAAATGACTTTTTTTTTTAGATTCAGATCTTTACGGCCATTTTGTTCATTATCCTATAATCCCGATATTCTCTCGTTTTCGTTTCTTCAATCCAAATAACATCCTTTGGTTGTTTCACGATTGTATATTTTTAGTGAAGTTTTCCCTTTAATTACCAAGACTTAAAGCAAAAGTCAGATTTATCAAAACATATGATATTTATGTTTTCTGTTTTAAATTTATGAGAGATATACAATCCATTGCTATACTAATTCACAAATACCCCAACCATCTTGATCCTCCCTTGTTTGATCCTTATTTTCGATTCTTAAATACCCATATACATGTCTATCATTTAAAAAATATAAACTCATAGTTATATGTCTACGAAAAAAAAGTTACTCGTGTACATGCAGCTCCATCTTTAGTATATTAAATGTACTCCCTCCGTCCCACCTCAATTGTCACACTTTCCTTTTTCGTCCGTCCCACCTCAATTGTCCCGTTACTTAAAAAGACAACTTTTTGGTATCTCAAAAAAAAAAAAAAAAAAAAACTTTTTCACACTCAACAATAAAATATTAATTTCATTCAACTTACTTTACACTCACACTCTTTGGTTATTGTGTTCGGTCAACCCGGGACAATTCAGCCGGAACGAAGGGAGTATTTCTCATCAACCACATATACACTTCTTAATAACATTCTCGATTTTGTCACTATTTTTCTTGGTTGTATTGCTTCTCTTGGTTGTATGTCTCACATCTCTTTATGATTACCTCTTTTAGTATTTTGCCGAGCCTTGCCTAACTTCCAAGCTTTATTTTTAAAGAATGTGTTGCTGTTAAATTTTGTGGCTCAATATTTAGAGATCTTGTAACTATGTTGAAAAGGAAAAAAACTCATGTTGTTGTGAAATAGTTATATTCTCCATATTTATATTTTAGTTACATCAACCGATCACTGCATTCATAATATGCAAGCTTCATTCATTACATAGAGAAAATAATAAATTATTATCTACGTTTATTATAAACAAATATCATTGATTACCTCTTAGTACACATCTTCTTGATTTGCAGTTGCTGAAACTAATCTTCTTAATTTACAGGTGTTGAAACTGAAAGAAGCAGCTTGATAATTGATGATTCAGCAAGAGATGTAAAACCAGAGCCAATTCTTTATCCTATTATAGGAGATATAAAATTAATATTTTTTTAATACAGAAGAATAATTTGATATGCAAATTAAAATGAAAAATTTACTCTAGATATTTGTGGAGTTGTGATTGTATTTATAGATTGAATGACTCAGAAAGTAGATTGAATTCAAATTTTGAAAATTATTGCCAAAAATGTGCAATTTTGGACAATAAATATTTTATGTGGATTAATTTGGGCCATATTTTATGCATGAATTGGTGGGAATTTACCCGCCTTAGCTACAGCATTTAGTATTATTACATGGCGTCAAATCTTATTCACACACATGCTCAACAAGATCATATATATTCAACTTTAAAATAAATAAATTAAATACAAACATATATTTTCAAGTTGATATGTAATTTGGTGAACATTAAATGTTGTTAGGTTAGTTTGGTCAATTTTTTTATGTTGAGTTTTTTTTTAATTAAATAATAATTTTAGAATACATAAATTTTATTTTTAATAAATATGTATTTTTTCAAAAAAAAAAAAGGAATATTACAACTATAATCTAAATTTCAAAATTACTTAAATGAATAACATTACACGTGTTCTTCAGAGAAAAAAATGACAGCAAAAGATCAAAAATGAAAAAAACCCTGTTTATTTACATGGAAGCGAGATTCTCATAAATAAAGAAAATTGCATATTATATTAAGGGGCAACTTGCAATATCTCATGAGTTGTGGGGTAAGAAATGAGAATAAATAAATACATAAAGAGGAGGTGCACGCGAAGGAAGAATGAGGGTGTGTGGATGGGATGGGATGAGAGTAAAATTGGAATTCTCCAGAAACCCACAAACTCAGCAGCCCTTTCTGGATATGGAACTTAATTGTGCTTGACGATTTCATTCTGCATTCCCGGCACTGCATGGCATTCTCTTTTGCTCCTTCACCTCACTCTATATTTAAAACATTTTAATAAATACCCTCAAGTTTTTCTTTCAAACTATTTTGTCTCTGGAAAAATTAATTTTTAGGGACAAACACAGAACTAGAATGAGGCTTCTGATTTCGCCTCAAATCTGAATACGGAAGCAAGATTGCAAGTTAGAACCCAGTTTATGAACAAAAAAGTATAGCAGAAATGAAATCAATAAACAGCTGAAAGAAGTTAATTTTTTATGTTTATAGAATCAAAAGAAGTAAACTAGCATGAGCCTCAGGGGTTTGGTTAAGACATCAGAATAATGACTTAATCAACATTAACTATCATCAGTCATCACATTCACAGCCTCTTATTATTATTACAGTTTTGATTATTATATCAGCTTCAAAAACAAACTACACGAACAATAAACTTTTATCACAAGGCTTTTATTTGTTGTTGATCGATCGAACACGAATCAAAAATGTTGGGTGATACTGGGCAAACTTGCCTTGATACACTTTTTCATTAGATGGATAAAATTATTACACTACTAAAACTGCAATCCTAAATTTTCTTTTCTGAATACCAAAAGGTTTTCAATATAATTCTGAATACCAAGAGCTCGTTGCATTAAACAAAAAAGATGAGATTAAAAATAAATTCAAAAGATTTCCTACTTATTCCCTTTCTCACTCTGCTTTCCATTTCTACTTAATCGATTTATATTCAACCAAAAAAGAAAAAAATGGCAGATAATGGAGGCTCAGATTCGCCTTTTTTCATCAGATGGAGAACCAGCCATGGCTGCGAAAACCAGTGGCATGAGCAAGAGATTAACAAACACATCTCACACGCACACCGATTCCGCCACGCCAAGATGCTGGCTCGCTCGGGATCTGATCTTTAGATTCCAAAATCATCACAGCCTCTCTGTTTTTTTTTTTAATCAGGGCACTAGTCGCCGCTGATTAGGGTTTAGGGTGGAGGAATTGGGTAATGATATACTACAAGCACATCATCATCATCATCGTCAACATCTTAGCTTCATTCAATCCAGAAGGGTTGTTGAAAATATAAAGAGACAGATTGAAATCATCGGCTGAAGAAGCACACAGAAAGGGGCAACCACCCTTAGAAACCAAACCTTTCCGCACCTAAGCAACAGCCTCAGACTTAAACTAATGAGATTTTAGGGTTTCTTCTGCAACCTCTCCGCATTTTATATTGCTTGGGCCCAATAACATTGGAGCGGGCCATTGCTCTTTGACAAAAAAAATAAAACTGATCAGACCAATTTTTTTTGGATAAAAATATTATATTTTAAAGAAAATAAAATGACTCTTCTATTTATTGATATAATGTTTATTATTTTATTTTATGTATAAACAATAACTTTAGTTTTAATTTTTTTGATATTATATCGTCAAATGTAGTTGAACTTCACTATGTTCAAAATGTGAATCGGCAGTCATACTATTAATTCTTTTTTACATTAATTTAAGTGGAAATAATTTGAAATACACATTTTGATAAAACACATCATGAAAATGTCCAATTCTTATAGCATATTTAAAAAATACCAAAACATACAATTTTTACATGATAATTTGTTTTAGTTCGGTATCCAATGCAATTATTGGTGTGATGATTGTGAGATAATGGCCTAAAATGTATATTAAATGTATTTTATAATCCATTGGATACATCTAATTCACCCATCCTGCGAGATGTCGCTGCCATACTCGATCAGGAGTTGTCATAGGGTGTCATGTTTTGGAGTAGAGATGATTTGTTCATCGCTGTTGGTCTTTGGCATATGGAACAGAGACAAGAATTTAAAATGGCACGGTCTGACAGTACTAGTATTAAGTACAAGTGCAAACGAGAAGAGAGTTGTTCTTTTGTTATACATGTGACTTGCAAAACTAAGTGTTGAATCTTGCTGGAACTGGATCACGGAATGTTCGTTCAAAATATGTGGCCGCTTATTTTGCAAGAAAGATGCGTCAGCAAGGCTCACTAATCAAACCAAGGGAGATTATGACTGAACTGCAACAGACTTTTGGCATCCAAACAAGTTATGGTGTTGCACTCAAGGCTCGGAATGCAGTCATTTCTATGTTATATGGTGGTGTCGAAGATTCATTCAAGATGCTCCCGCAGTACCTCTATGTTGGTCCTGATATATCAGAGTCGTCGTGCTTAACAAGAACATGAAATACATCGGAATGATTAATCGTCACTTACACTTATGTTTTCCTTTGAAGATTATTTAAACTCAGGAATAGATTAAGGTTCCTTTATAGTTTTACACTAGCAATATGATTGCTAGGTTTTAAGTCTCGTGCGTAATAAAGCAGTAAATGAACACGATGTTTATAGTGGTTCGATCCAAATGGATCTACGTCCACTCCTTAGCCGAAACGCTAAGAATTCACTAAGTAAGTATACAGAGTACAAGGATTCGCCTTTGACGTTAAGTAGGCAGTGAGCTTTCGACCTGGCTACTTGACAGCTATCCTCCGATATTTTGAACTTCTCAGGTGTAGGTCTGGCAGAGCCAAGGGCACACCTTCGTAAAACTTGCCTTTCCTAATTTGGAAGTTTTATAGTTACTTCCTAATTTTTCTTCAGATGCGGCTAAACGTTCGTCTTAGTCTAGAGCTTTTCAGGTGTTCGACTGTTGGATTCTTCCAGTAAATGAAGGTATCCCAATGATTGAAGAATCTTGAGTAGAATCAAGGATCTCTTCAATAGAGTGTCAGTGATTCAATGGGGACACTCTGGTAGTTGAAAGGCTTTGAATATGTTTCGAATATTTGCTTTTCAACTGACTGCTCTTGTGCTTTTCGCTTTTGTCTTAGGAATCTCTTGAAAGTATGTTAGAGTATTGAATGAGCAGCACTTCTCACTCTTCTAGACTTGTCTATTTATACTCGAAGATCCAAACTTTGAATCTTTATATCCGTTAGACACAACGGTCTCTTTGTTCGAGAGTGGTTTGTTTTTCAACTCGCTTTCTGGCTTTGTACACTGCTTTTTGATCTGCTTCTGGAAAGTTTTGTCCTTGCATGTACGGTTGTCAGAACGTTGGTATAGCGATCGGTGTTGTCTGTCTTGCTCTGCTAAGCTCTTTTGACACGATCTGCTAGATGAGTATCTTTAGCGCTTTGCTGGAAGTTAGCAAATGCTAAGTCTTTATCATTCTGCTAGTCACGTATCTGACTGCTGAAGCCTCAGCAAAGTTAAGCCTTTTCTTCCTTATGTTTCTGATTGCTCTCTTTAGCAATCTTTTGGGTGTTGGCAAATGCTAAATCTTTAACATTCTGCTATCACACCTCTTCTAGCATATAGTCTTCTGTGTCTGCACGGAGAGCTCCTAGCAAACTAGTCTATTACAACTCAATGCTTGACCTATACAGGACATTACAAGATATGCTAGACTATACTAGAATTCAGCACTTGATCGACCAATCTAGTAAGGTTTGATCCAACAAAACCTTTTACAATGTGATCCTAAGGGAGATTCAGGAATAATTTCCCAACAATTTTCCCCTTTTTGGTGCGATCAAAGCTTACTATCACGTTGCTGAATCTAAGAGAAAGAACGTCTTTGTTTACAAGAACTTCTCTAAGTACAAAGCTATGCTAATCTAGCAATCTAACACAGAGTTTATCCATCTTAGTTCGAGCAGAATTGGTTGTAATGTAATTCCCCCTCAATAAATGCTGGGAAAAATTTCTCGTTTAATCATATAAGTAAATGCTGCAAAGGTAATATGCTGGAAATTCTAGCACCCAAATAAATCCGCAGGCATTTTACTTTACCAATCTTAACATGATTGTCAAAAAAAATGTAGATGTGCTGAGTACACTGATAGTGTAACTCAACCAGGACACGCAGTGAAAGTCAGATATTGACAATGAGAGGTTGTCTAAGTCTGATCAATTTTCATTCATATGTTGTGTTCATTACAAGTACAATGAAAATGATAGACTAAGGAGAAATAGAGATAAGAAGAGATAGGATACCAGAGAGACATCATCAAGAGTCTGGAGCAGGCTTCTTTAGCTTGTCAAATTTGTCGAATTTGTTCGATGCTAGCTGCATGAATTTATCCAAAAATTCTTTGCTTGCTTTGCGTTCAGCGGCCTCCATCTCAAGTTCCTTAGCAATTCTCTCGTTCTCTTCTTCAAGCATCTTGATTTTCAGCTGCATTTCTCTCTATCTTAGCTCTTCCAGAGCTTTTCTCTTTTCTTCTTTAGCAGCAGCGCGAGCTTCTTCTGCTTTCTTCCTCTCAGCAGCCTCAGCAATCC
This sequence comes from Plectranthus barbatus, assembly GCA_026898455.1. NCBI lineage: Eukaryota > Viridiplantae > Streptophyta > Magnoliopsida > Lamiales > Lamiaceae > Plectranthus > Plectranthus barbatus. Next base: position 100,944 of record JAPKLW010001340.1, on the reverse strand, counting down.
TCCTTGTTTCCCCCTCTTTGATTGCATCCAAAAAGGTGGAGGAGAAGGCATTAAACTTGTTATCGACGTGCTGCTTGTGTTCTGCTACATCTTCCTGTACTTCTTTTACATCGGTCTTCACAGAAGTAATATCGGTCTTGATTGAAGCGACATCAGTCTTGACCTCGGCAATTTCTCTCCTTATGTCCGTTGCTTCCATCACCATTCTCTCAGACATGGTGGACACAACATTTTGGGCAACCATTTGAACTACTGAATTTAGATATGATGGGAAGTTGAGAGAGCTAACCGGAGTAGCAAAGAAGGATGAAGTAGTAGGAATAATGATTGCTTGACTCCTAGCAGTGGAAGTGGAGATTTCTTCCATTTCTACTTCTGTGCTTACTGTATCAGCAGTATCAACTCTATCGGTAGTAGCTAGCAGATATACTGCTTCCTCAATTTCTTTCAGATACTCTGCTTCAGCAGTGGCAACTTTAGCTTCCTCTAGCTTCCATGCTTCTGCTAGTGATTGTGCCAACATATAGGTCCGCAACTCCTCCTCTCTGTTCCGGTACGTGACCATCTCAAGCTTTTGAGCGTTGCGCTCTTCTTCCTCACGAATAGCAGCTAATCGAGCCTGCAATATTTCTTCTTTGATTCTTGCATATTCGTCTTGACGCCTCTTATATGCAGCAGATGCTCTGGCTTGACGCTTTGATAATTGAATGTGGGCATCAGATAGGCCATCAGGAGCGAATGTTGATTTTGGCAAGGAATGAGGAGAGGATGTTCTTCGGTGAGCCTTGATGATCTGAAGTCTCGCAATGACTGCCTTATCATGATATTGCTTGGTACAAAGGGATTGATCCATCCATTCGTTTGCCCATAGCTCCTCACGCCGCCAGAAGTTCAGACCCTTCCATGCCATCATTATCTCTCTTTCCTCCACGCAGAGTTCTCATGAAATATAGTCATATTTCTTCCATCTCCTTAACTCGCGTCCCAATCTCTCTCCATCTTCAGTTCCTTCCTCCAGTTCTCCAGCAAAAACTTCTTTTATATCTTTCTCAATCATCATATTCACGAATTCTTCAATTTCTTGTCCAAAGAATTCAAAATCGGAGCTTACATGTTCCTCATGTGAGATCTCAGCACACCATTGGGAGAATTTGCTCAACTTAAATCTGAGACCAGGAAGTCCATTGAATGGCAATCGAAGTTGATCACTGCATTCTGTGGAGATCTTCCTCAATGTTTTGCGTCATATAAATCTTTGGATTCTCCATCTGAATCGGTTTCAGAGAAGCATGTGGGGAGGGAGCCTTCATCTTCTTCGACAGGATTGTTAGCGACAGGGCCTTCCTCAGGATTTGCTTCCTCTATCCTAGCAGATGATCGTACCTCAGCAGTCTTCGGAGAGCTAATTACTTGCTCAGCGTCTAAGTGCCCATCCATGTGAGTGATTTGCTCAGCATATGAGTCCTCAGCACTTCCTGCTTTATCATCGACTTGCTTCTTTGCTCCAGAAGGGCCGGCTTTTGGATTTCCTGGTAGTCTTCCGGGTGATCTTCTAAGTGGCATCTCCTCATCTGAACTACAATATAGCTCGTCAATAGGGTAACGGATTTGAACATTTTTGCCTAGGAGCGGAGAAGGCTCACTGAATCCGCCAGCTTGAAGTACTTCCTCAAACTCCTTATCTGAGATGGCCTCTTGTTCTGGTATGATTGCTCCTTCAGCATCAACTGGGGGAATGGAAATGGTGATCCGTCCATCCTTTATACCTTTCCCTTTCTTTGCGACATTTCCTTTTGTAAATGCCTCTGCTAGCATCTGAGCAGCTTTCTTTGGAGCCGCACGTTCCTCAGCAGCTTGTTTGACTTGTTCAAATCTTCGATCTCTTGCTTCGAATGTCAACTCATTTACAAACTTTCTGTATTCTCTTATTTCGATCTCATTTTTCTTAGCATCACACTTTCTCTTGGTTTTCCTTACGCCTTTTAGACGCTCATCTAGACATCTGGAGGACAGAGGGGTGTTGTCTAGATCCTCTTCTGAGTGACAGCAGTATTCTTCTCTGCTACGGCTGTAGCAGTCTTCTTCTCTGCTGTGGCTTTTGCTAATTCCTCTTTCTCTGAAATTAGGACTAGCTTTCTTCTTGTTCGCTTTCGTGCATTCTTTTCTGGGGAGGTGATGTCAGACCTCTTTTTCGTCAGAAATTCAAGTGCTAAGGCACCTAGGACAAGAGAAGGTTGTTGTGCTTCCTTTTGTGGCCATGATCTCGTTGATCTGATCCGCTGGTAGATCCCCCGATTTGACAATCTCCTCGAGATTTTGAAAGCAATGCTCTGTCTCGACATTCTTCTTCAGCAAAGCAACTTCTTCAGCAGACATAGGGATGGCAGCTTGCAGCACTTAACATCCCAGACTTCTTTCATCTGATTCATCAGGAGATGTAGGTTTATCCTTATCCACGTTTGATTTTCCAGTCAGTTTACGAGGTCTCTTGAAACTTAAAGGTTTGGCCTCCTTCATTGTCACTAGAATGTAATCCGTGGGTAGAAGCTTCACACCTCGATCAACTCCTTTGTTTGTAAACAACATCTCAAGGTATTTGTTGATCTTCAGGCCAAAGTTAACATTAGATGAAAACGTCCCATCTATGAACATGTGATCATTCTTCCGAGCATGTTCAGCCCATCGCTCGAAGAAGAATTCAACCCAATTGCCTTTGATGTTGTCGTTCAACGCCATCATAACATCATACTTCTTGGCAGATAGTTCTGAGTAAGATCCAGCATCACATTGGAGCATCTTAATCACTATCTCTGCAAGGATCTTGTAATCATCCGTCAGTGTGTTAATAGGGGTTGCAACCTTGAAGGTGATAATCTGCCCCTTCTTGTCATTTAACTCTCCAAGGTTTTTTTCCATAGATTCCAGCGCCTTTCCATTTCAGCAATATCATTCACCTTATACTGAGAGATTCTTTCCCCATAATTTCTAAGCCCAAATGTCCTCGAAAGGAGTTCAACACTTACTTCTATAATGTTCCCATAAACAAAAGTTTTAAATGACTTATCCTCATCATTCATCACTGCCCTTGCATAGAATTCAGAAACCATATGGGGATGGAAATGATCAGGTTCAGCAGAAAGGTATTTTCCCAGTAGTTCGGAGTCAAGAATCGTCATGATCCATTCTGGAATGTGAGTAGCGGCAAGGGGAATATAGAGAATCCTGTCCTTCATGATTTGAGCCTGACGCCGCTGTTCCTTTGAATGATCGGACAACTCCTTCTTCCGGGCCATAACTACTAGTTGACCATAAGGGATAGATTCATCAATATCTTCCTTCTTTACTATCCCAGTGAAATCGGGTGCATGTCGCACATGTAGTGGTGAACCCGTAATGGGTGGAAATATGAAGGTGGGTGGTTGAAATGGAGATGTAGAACTGCTGGGTTCTGGATTTGCGGTGGAAGGAGAGTTGGGATTCGAAGAATTTGTATCCATGTTTGAGAATGGCGGATTTTTGAATGGGAATTTTGAGAGAGATTTGAAAGAGTGTGAGAATTTCAGAGGGCTAGGGATTCAAATTTTCTGTAAAGTGAAGTGAGTCAAATGTTGAAGTATATTTGATTGACCTGTAAGAATCCGATGGTTGGGATCACTTGTTTTCAAAAGTAATTGACGGTTGGATTGTATATAGCACGTTGTAGATGTACACGTTCCAAGAACTAGAGTACTAACGACGTGGCGTATCCAGATTTGTCGCCGCCGTCTGCGCGCATTAAATGCTCCTCTCTTGAAATTCAAAAACATCCCGCGTCTGAGTAGTGTGAGTCAGCAGTCAAGTATATAGGCTTAATAGCAAGAGATCCTAATCTTGAATGATGATTGCAGACTGCTGAGTAATCCCACTCAGTAGATAATCTCACTCTCTTGAAATAAAATATTCGCAATCTCTCATCTTCTGTTTAAACTTGAGTGATCCTGCCTCCGATAAAATATGTACATTATATGACGATTTGTTCCTGTGAGCGACTGCTCGAATTTCAAGAGGCATGATGATCTTACCTAATCCACCAAAAGAATATGTCTCTTCTATTAATTAGTAAAAAGGATATTCGAATGTGTTTATAAGTAGCACATATGGAGACCCTCATAGTACACTTACCCGCTTCCCTTAACTTTTCACTCAAGCTCGTCATCTTTGTGAACCAATCATCCCTTGGATGTAGTTTGGAGATAATCTTGTTGTTCATCTCCCCGTTTCCATATTCTTTGCCCAGATTGCAAAGTTCTCCTATGATGGTGTTGAATCGTTCTTCTATGTCTTGTATGGATTCACCTGCAATAATAGAGAATGATTCATATTTGTCAACAACTACCTGTAGCTTATTGCGCTTCAACTGGTCTGTCTCTCGGGATGATTCGCAGACATATTCCCACATTTCTTTAGCAGTATCAAAGTCAAGCGCTTTATAAGCCATCAACTTTGGTAGAGAGTCATAGATTAGCTTCTTTGCCACGTGTTCTAACTGGGCTCTCTTTTTATCCTCTGTTGTACATTCTTCATAGGGCTTTAGAACCATTTGAGGTCTTGGTTCTTCTCCAGCAGCAGGTCCTAAAAAAGTGTTAGGTTTCATAATTTTAATAGAACCTCTTTCAAGTACATCAGCCATTTCAGGATGTATGCTTTGAAGCTGTATTAGAGCAAGCTTCTTCCATGACTTGAAGTTCTCCTTTGAGTACTTCCCAAGTGAATGATTCAACATTTTGTTCACGCCTTAAGTAGTTTCCTGAGCTAGACAGACAAAACATAGAAAAATAGGTAATAGTGCAAGGAAAAGATAGATCTGGTCTTAAGCGACTCAGAAGCAGTTGGTTTTTCAACCTCCTGCTCTGATACCACTTGTTGGTCCTGATATATCAGAGTCGTCGTGCTTAACAAGAACACGAAATGCAGCGGAATGATTAATCATCACTTACACTTATGTTTTCCTTTGAAGATTACTTAAACTCAGGAATAGATTAAGGTTCCTTTATAGTTATACACTAGCAATATGATTGCTAGGTTTTAAGTCTCGTGCGTAATAAAGCAGTAAATGAACACGATGTTTATAGTGGTTCGATCCAAATAGATCTACGTCCACTCCTTAGCCGAAACACTAAGAATTCACTAAGTAAGTATACAGGTACAAGGATTCGCCTTTGACGTTAAGTAGGCAGTGAGCTTTCGACCTGGCTACTTGACAGCTATCCTCCGATATTCTGAACTTCTTAGGTGTAGGTCTGGCAGAGTCAAGGGCACACCTTCGTAAAACTTTCCTTTCCTACTTTGGAAGTTTTATAGTTACTTCCTAACTTTTCTTCAGATGCGGCTAAACGCCCGTCTTAGTCTAGACCTTTTCAGGTGTTCGACTGTTGGATTCTTCCAGTAAAGTAAGGTATCCCAATGATTGAAGAATCTTGAGTAGAATCAAGAATCTCTTCAATGGAGTGTCAGTGATTCAATGGGGACACTCTGGTAGTTGAAAGGCTTTGAATATGTTTCGAATATTTGCTTTTCAACTGACTGCTCATGTGCTTTTCGCTTTTGTCTTAGGAATCTCTTGAAAGTATGTTAGAGTATTGAATGAGCAACACTTCTCACTCTTCTCGACTTGTCTTTTTATACTCAAAGATTCAAACTTTGAATCTTTATATCCGTTAGACACAACGGTCTCTTTGTCCGAGAGTGGTTCGTTTTTCAACTCACTTTCTGGCTTCGAACACTGCTTTTTGATCTGCTTCTGGAAAGTCTTGTCCTTGGATGTACGGTTGTCAGAACGTTGGTATAGCAATCGGTGTTGTCTGTCTTGCTCTGCTAAGCTCTTTTGATACGATCTGCTAGATGAGTATCTTTAGCGCTTTGCTGGATGTTAGCAAATGCTAAGTCTTTATCATTCTGCTAGTCAAGTATTTGATGCGGCTAAAAGTTCAATGGAATTAAACTCTCAACCACACAAAGAATAAAATATCAAATCCAGGTTCTTCTCCGTTTCGCCTGCTAGAGTACCGGGATACTACGACAAAGATCTTATAGCTAGGCAAAATCAATCGTTGAGTAATTTTTATCAACTCGGCAAGTAATGTAAACCTATGCTAACAATGTAAGACTAACATGAATCACACAATCAATTCCTTTCTCACTTTGGTAAATCAAAACACACAAATGCTCAAATTAGGAAGATAGGATGTTGAGATGAACTTGGATGCAATCAACTTAGGTAAATCATTGATGTAAACACATTTTAATTCCTAATTGGATGAAATCTTACCCTACACTAGTCAATCCCAAGTCACGGTGAACCAACCGTAGATGATACTAACGTCCTCAAACCATCACGTTATCGGACCCTAGACCACTCCTAAAAGCTCGTAAATCATTGCCCTA
>JAPKLW010001340.1:66667-94511 GCA_026898455.1 Plectranthus barbatus | reverse complement strand
CTATCGTATGTGAAAAATGACAAAAGTTCTTCAAATAACCGCCTCTTTCCCTTTTTATAATGAGTAAACAGGGCCTCGGATCGCCCGGTCGAAGTTTGGCTCACCCGGGCCATCAATAACCGCCAAAATCTCCCAAAAACCGACTTGGCTCGGCCGAGCAAGGCATGGCTCGACCGAGCCAAGTCTCTGTCCGCTCGTGCTCGACCGGTCCTGCACCTGCTCGGCCGGTCCTTCTGCACGATCTCACGGTTTTGGCCATAACTTCCTTTCCCGAACTCCGATTGACCCGATTCCAGTTGCATTGGAAAGCTAGCTCGAAGCTCTATCCATTGCCATTCTGAAAACAGCTAAGTGCTGAAAATTGCATTTTGGCTCGGTCGGTCGAAGTCTCTGTCCAGCTCCAAAACACGTGCGATTTTCCTCCAAAACTCCACCAAAATTGCTCGTTTATGCCCAAAACCTATCCTACACACATCAAACACACAAAACACAAAAACACAACCAAAATACGACAAAAACATATGATACGGGAGTAAAATAGCCACAAACAATCATGTACACACATCAAAATATAGGTCATTTTAGGCACGTATCAGTATCTGTCAGCAAAGTTAAGCCTTTTCTTCCTTAGGTTTCTGATTGCTCTCTTTAGCAATCTGCTGGGTGTTGGCAAATGCTAAATCTTTAGCATTCTGCTATCACACCTCTTCTAGCATATAGTCTTCTGTGTCTGAAGGGAGAGCTCTTAGCAAACTAGTCTATTACAACTCAATGCTTGACCTATACAGGTCATTACAAGATATGCTAGACTATACTAGAATTCAGCACTTGATCGACCAATCTAGTAAGGTTTGATCCAACAAAACCTTTTACAATGTGATCCTAAGGGAGATTCGGGAATAATTTCCCAACACTCTATGTACTTAAGCAGTGCAATGGCGGGACGATCACAAATCTTGATATTGCACCTGATGGACGTTTCTGACACTTATTTGTGGCCCTCAGTGTTTTCCGAACTGCTTTCGAGTATTCATTAAGACAAGTTATTGTTGTCGATGCCACCCATCTGAAGGGAATAAACAAAGGAGTTTTATTTGTTGTTGTTACCAAAGATGGCAATGAGCAGGTCTTCCCACTGGCGATAGGTTTTAGCCGGATTGAGAATGATGAGTCTTGAATCTGGTTGATGACTCAACTCCGGATAGCTTTTGTCTGCAATGATTAGTTATTGATTGTCTCCGATCAGCACATCAACATTTTGAATGCTATGAGCATCGTATATTCAGGTACCACACACGGACTTTGTTTTTATCATCTATATAATAAATTGACTAGCTTCCGTCCCAACATATTCCCGTTGTACCATCGTGTTGCATATGCCTACCGTTCGAGGATATTTAAGCAGACTATGGATCAAATTAAAGATTCCAATGTGACAACTTATTAACAAGCTAATCAATGTAGGGCCTGAAAAGTGGGCGAAATCAAAGTGTCCAGTCTGTCGGTATAGTTTCTTGACTTCAAATGCAGTCGAGGTGTTCAATGCAAGATTACTGGATGCTCGATGTTTTCCAATATGCTCGCTCATTGAAGCTTATAGGAGTATTGTAGAACAGTGGTTTGATCAGAGACGAGCTTAGGCTGTTAATCGAACTGATGAGTTAACTGAGGAGTCTATAGCGAAAATGACACCTTTGGTGGAAAAATCATACACATACACTGTGGTTTCCACATCCAAACATGCCTTCAAGGTCAATGAAGGAACTCCATCTTGGAATGTGGATTTGCAATCTCATTTTTGTGATTGTCGTGAGTTTTAACTCGATCTCACGTTGTGTGCTCATGCAGCAGCTGCAATTCGGTATGAAGTACATCATACTTTTGTTTTCAATTGTAACCTCTAATAGTTTGTAATTTTGTTTATTAGGGCATATGACGAGAATCCGTATGACTACATTTATCCATACTACAAGACCGAGATTTGGCGTGCGATATATGGTGGGATTGTTAATCCTTTCCCCCCTCAAGATGGATGGGATGTTTCATCGGAATCAGCATCAGTAGTAGTTTTGCCTCCAATAATAACACATCAAGCAGGTCGCTCAAGAAACAGTCGACGTCCATCCGTGCAGAGAATTCTCAATCTTCTATCAGACGGTTGATTATATGTAGATCAGATGGTTATACAAAACGAAGTTGTCCTGATAGTCCCGGACAATCAATAAATTGTCATGTTTGGTTATCAAGTGTATGCTTATTTCATAATTTTAATAAATGTATGTTTGTATGACAAATAAGTGAGATGATTTAATCATAAACTAAAAGAGTTAACATAAATACAAATGTTCTATAAAAACACTAAACAAAACAAATCTCAGGTCGAGGTCGAATAATCAAATATCCCTAATGCTAGAAATGTCCGATATAGATAGGTGCCCGTATTGCTCTCAATCCACGCCCATGTTGGACGTCAAAACATCAATATGTGCTAGCGAATATGTTGCAATTTGATTCGGAAGACGCCTGTGAAAAAGTGATGTCCAACGAACCTCTAACGGGGTGGTCGGGCGAATGGTAAGATCGAGAGTGTTCCTTTCCCAATATCGTGCGACTCTAGGTAATGCTTCAAATTATTTATCATTTTCGCCAATTCTTTGGCCAATCTCTTACGTTGCTCAACATCAATCTGCACCAAATAGGCATCATATATGTGTATTGTATGGTCTCGAATGCTGATTTTCATAGCACACCAGTGAGTAAGCAAGAATACATGTAACCCAATCTACAAAAGAAAAGAATCATAAACCGATGTTAAATAAAACTTAATTTAAAGAATAATAACACCGAATTGTAATATTAAAGTACTTACCGTATCTGCGCCACACCAATCTTTTTCTGACAAACAATCTTTGCCTTTATAGAATTCCAAGAGGTCGTCTGGCTCAAGGCTGAGTCCACGGTTTAGACGATAATGACGCCTCATCAAATACTTATAGAAAATAGGAAAACAGTATTAAATATTTATTACTAAAGAATATAGAAAATATTATATGGTTGAATACTTCACTTACAAAGAATCTTGGTAGAATAACCCGAACAGTCCCTTCAGTCATATATAATCTCCTTTGCAGTACTTGAATATATTAATCAAGTACATCTTGGGATACATCTATGCTCATACTCTCCAAATAGCTGAAAAAACTTTGCGAAAATTGCCAAACTCCATCCATATGTATTCTTATCGCACCGGGATCAGTTGCTAATAATTCAAATGCACCTCTAACCCAATCCTCCATGGTCGTCCATCATTCGGCTGTATAAGAAAAACTAAAAACATAAATAAGATAAAAAATACATTAATGTTAATTTAATTAATAATACTTACATGATCTGTAATATCGTATGCTACTAAGGATACAAAATCACTCCGATCAGTAGTACCCCTCGGCTGGTTGCTGGTCTCTCCGGGACCAACAGGGTGCGAGGTAGCATCATCAGAGTCAGAATTGTCTGCTATAACTACTTGTCGAAGACCCAGATCACCAGAAACACTCTGACCCTCCTCCTTAGGGAGTGCATGTCTCTTACCCCTACTAATATTCATATGCCTCTTGTGCCCCTCCTGCTCCTCCAGCTTCTGTCTGGCCTCACCATCGGATACACTCTCCTCCTCTCCTGCTCTGGCTGAGGCTCTGCCTCTATATAAGCCCTACGACTTCAATCACGACTCCTATCACGAGCTAAGACCTGTCTGAAGATTGCGCCATCTACATCTGTGCAATGACGACATCTAGATGCACATAATAAGTCAGTAACTAGGGGGATCACCCTCTTCGTTAGTGCCTCGTGAATACTGGTCTGGATACTATCCAACATATTCCTAGATCGACGATGTCTCCTAGTATCCTGGGAATCCCCACTAGAAGAAGATGTATGATACCTCTGGCGAGTACGTCTACGTTATGCTCTAGAGGTCTCCGGCTCTGGTTGTGATCCTCCCACATGTGGTGGTTGTGATCCTCCCACAAGTGGTGGTTGTGATCCTCCCTCTCTCTCCCCACCAGCTCCACTTCTCACACCCCGTCCTGCACCCTATCCTGCACCTTGTACTGAATTCTCAGGCAGTCGGAACTGTACCCCAATCGGATTGTCCATCTGGAAAGAAGTAAAATACAATAATTCTCTTTCGGCAAGAGAAGCCACCAAATTCGAACTCACTTGAAGCTGTGGATCAAAGAACTAACAATTAGAAAAATATAAAATATTAAAGGGTAATCTAAATACTCGACAAATTATACCTCTTCTTGAATAAAGAATTGCCCCCAATTAATCAGCTCTGGCCTCGTAAACTCCCATTTCACAAATCGAGGGAGTGTATTAGGCCTTCGCAGAATAGCGCATGCAACACCCAACTGAGGAATGACCTCATAGACCCACACCTACAAAATAAGCATAAAAAATTACACTATTTTTTAATTATTATTTAATAAATTATTTTAAAAAATAAATTATACCTGTAACGCCCAAATGGGTCCGCCTAAAGTAAAACTCCCTCTGCTGATGCCATCTGCTCTGGTGGGGGCTAGGTCTAAATAGTAACATAAATACTGAAAAGCAAATCGAAATCGATGGGTGGAGGAGTCGGCTTCGTCATTGAAACGGAGGGACCAATTTTGCCGATAGATGAATTGGTAAAAAATCATGTTTTCACATGTTGAAATATAAAATGTTCAAAATCTTGATCGGGTCGAAATCGATCGGTATCGTCAACACCAATTCCGACCCAGGTCGATTTTGGGTAAAAACAACGGGTTTGGGTCTGATCGGAATTGGGTTGGTTTCATTAATAAAGAAACGGACTCGGTCAGATTTTGTTCAAATTTGAGTCTGAATCGGGTTTGATCCGGTCGGATTACCCTTTTAATTATTTTTTTTCCAAAAACCTAAGTCAGTAATATTTTCTAATTCTATTTTTTTTACATCCAAATATTATTTAAATCATAAAGCTAATAAAACTTATATCGATATTCTTTGTTGTTTGAAAAAAGAGGACTGACACCTGATTTTAACAGAAAAGTGTACTTTTGAGTATTTTTTATATGTGTTATAAAAAGTTGGTATTTTTGAAATATCAATTAGTGTAAATGTGTATTTTGTGACTTCTCTCTTAATTTAATCTCACACATATACCGATATCCCAAAAAAACTCGAACCTATGACCTATTAATTATAAATAAGATATTTTCACCACTACACCCCCTTTTGGGACAACAATCACACTTTTACTTGTTCACCTTTGGAATACCCTGTTTTTATATAATCATTCATAAGGTAAAGTGACATTTTCAACCTAAGTGGAAGTTCGGTAAGTCTTGGAAACCTGTGCATTTTATTAATATCAAAGATCCCATTGGTAGCCTAATTTATTTATTGAAATTGAATTATAATAATAAATTAAAATCAGAAATGATTAAATCTTAAGTTTCACCCACTTAAAAATTTAGATCGCCGTGTTACATCTTTGATAGCCTAACTCATATTTGATCAATACTGAAGTCGATGAAAAAACACCTCAACAAATATATAACTAAAAAAGCAATATTATATAAAGTTGAATGATAGTAGACATATATTTAAAACCAAATTATTTTGATAAATTAAAGTGATAAGAGAATTATTGGATTTGAGACCTAAGCATACCCAACTCAAGTTATTGAAATACGGAATTGGGTTAAGACTCAAATCGTGGTCGTATACCAAAGTTTCACAAGATATACGGGACCAAAAGGAGCATTGAAGCTTCAGACTAAGCCCAAAAATAGCCCCCCCCCCCCCCAACCATGAAGTCTGTGCCGACTTGGTCCTCGGAGACGACCCTAGATACAGTGGAAAAAAAAGTAAACCCCTCTCACCAACCTCCCATGGAGTTTGCCAAAAGGAGTTTTCCTTAAGAAGACCCGCTGAGGAGGTCGGCTAAGGAGTTCAAAACAACAAGGCGACAGAGGAGTTCGGTTAAGGAGTTTAGAACATAAAGGCAACAGAGGAGTTCGGCTTTAACAGCTCAGACTTGGTAGTTTCAGAAATGAAGCTAAAGACTCACCAAAGTGGTTGTAACTTCCCTTAAAAACACAGAGGTAGCTGCTAGTAGGTTTTTTATAGTGTTTGTTACGTATTTTGGGTTCCCTATCATCTATAAATAGAGGATGCATTATTATTTTTGATACATTCAATTTTTTTTTTCTTCATATTTTCACGCTTATTTTAGCTTGGGCGACACTTTGCCGACTGCTACCAAACTGCCTACACATTCAGACCAACTGTCGACACACTACATCCATACTTGTATTGCTACTTAGTGGAATAAATTCAATTTCCAATCCTTTCTTTATCTTGTGTACGTTTACAATTCACCTGTTATTTATTTGTTTATTGCCTATTATTTCTAATTATTTTTTATCAAATTTCTTGAGTCCTGTATCTGTTTCGAACCTCAACATAAAATATGTTAATAGAGTGTCATTTATTTTATTTGATTTTAAAGTTTGAATAGTTTTCAATCTCTAAGTATACTAATTAAAATATTTTATTTATAATCAATTGATCATGAGCACAAACACAGAAATAAATATTCCTATCTATTTAAATTGTGTAATCACAAAGTTAATCTTATTTTATAAAATAAAGTCTATTACATTTTTGTTAAACTATTGTCTCATCTTTAATCAATTCAACCTTGTCAATATTTGTAATACAACTTTCTCTTTTCTAGTTAACCACTTTTCGTGTTCCTGATTTTACGTTGATATGAGCTATACTATAAAATGATTTTTGGGAGGGGCTAAATCCCCACCCAAGCTAAATATATATAACTTAAATTGTATTTTTAAGTTAAAAAGTGTCTCTTAATTATTGGGTGTAGGGATATCAATAAAGCCCGAAATCGATGGGTCAGCCCGAAACCGGAGGGTTAAAATGCGGGTTAGGGTAAAAAATTTCCAATTCGAAATTATTTTTAATCGAACGGGTTGAACCCGACGGGTTGGCGGCCCGAACGGGTTGAGCCCGGTGGGTTGCGGGTCGGCCCGTAGGTCTGACAATATTTAATTATATATATATATATATATATATATATAATATAATATTTTGTTATTCATTATTTCTAATATTATTTATATACTACTATACCCGAAAACCCAATTCTCTAAACCTAATTTTTCGTCACACAAAATATCATCTATCTCTCACAATGACGTAGTCCATTACCCTCAAATCGAAAAATCCTCCCTTTCTTCCTCTTTCACTGTCTACCACTCGTCACTCTCCTAATTATCGTGCCTACTCATTTCTTCCTTTAAGCACCTTTACAAGCCTCTCGTTGTTATGTTCACCCAAGTGAAAACTACATTTAATTTTATAATCTCTATTTTATCATTTAATATGTTGAAGAATGTACTTCTATTACTTAAAATAGTTCGCATACAAGGATTGATATTTTTTTTAAACTATGATTGGCCAACCTTTTATCTACTTATCACTATTTTTTGACGAAGATATTGTTGTCTGATGTCTTTTATTTATGTTGGTTCATCATTTTTATTTTTATTTTGTTTTAGGGGTTGTTACAATATTTTAAGAAAATCTTTATAAAAGTAAACTCATAAATTTTGCCAACCCGACGAGTCAGCCCGAAAACCGGTTGGTTAGGGTTAGGTTCAAGAATTTTTAGCCCGAAAAAAATTCAGCCCGATTCAACCCGGACCGAATAGCCCGAAACCCGACGGGTTAGTCCGATTGACATCCCTAATTGGGTGTCATGTGTACACAATTGGAAAAAAAGTTGGACGACCTTGTTCAACTTACAGGCGTAGTCATGATTTTTAATAAAATGTACACTTTTATTTATTTATTAAACAACCAACAACCTAAAATTATTTACTTTTCTCATAAGTAACCTAATCCAATCTAACTTTTAAGTTAAAATATTAATTTTTTCTCTTTCAATATAATTTAAATATTATATAGTATTTTAAATTTCTAATTAAATAAATAAATAAATTATTATGCACTAAGAATTCATAATTACTTAAACAAATAATTGCAATAATTAACACAAAATAAAATATAAAATAACGTAAGTACATGAAATATAAATTATACATTCAATTATTAGTGCTAAATTTCTCTCATATGAAAATCTACAAATTTTTTTAAAATAATAAATAGTTAGAATATATATATATATATATATATATATAGGGATGCGATCCAGTGAGAACCACTCTTACCATAAGAAATAAGAACCAATCCTCGCCATTGATTTTGATGAATGAACGCTCAGGATTTTACTAAAATTTTCGATCATTATATCTCAAAAAACTTGCATTATAGGGTATTTTTGTCATTTTGTACTTATTTAAGATTCCGTTTGCATATTCTATCTAGGCATTCATTATATATCTAACAAACTTGCATTATATACCTAGGAAACATACATTATATACATAACATTCATTATATACCTAACAAACATTTTCATGCATTATAATATGATATTACTCTTATTTTAGAACCATATTACTATCATTATACAACATTGTTTCCTCTATTATATATAATATTACTTTTATTTTAGAAAAAAATTATATTGCCTTCATTATAATGCATATGTTATTATTATATAATAATAAGTGTAAATATAATGATGAATGATGATTTCGCTGAAATAAACATGTTGCATTTTATCTATCATATTCTGCATTATATACTATAACTTCATGCATTATATTGTACAACTGCACTCATTATATAAGAATTCGTGTACTGTTACGAAAATTATGCATGTTATACATGATATTACTTTTATTTTAGAGAAAATTATATTACTTTCATTATAATGCATATGTTATTACTATATAATAAATAACAAGTGCAAATATAATGATGAAATGATGATTTCGTTGAAAAAACATGTTGCATTTTATCTATCATATTTTGCATTATATACTATAATTTCAAGCATTATATTGTGCTATTGTATTCATTATATAACTTCATGCATTATATTGACCTCGACATGCATTATATACCTAGCAAACATTCATTATATACCGAACAAACATGCATTATAAAATATAGTAATATACATTTATATAATATAACAAAAATACATAATTAAAAACAAGTAATATATGATCAACTTTTATAACAACTATGGTATTATCTACAGTATGCAAAGATAATGAATTTTTTTTTTGATCTTGCAGGAAAAAAGTTATTGCATTTTATCTATCATATTCTGCATTATATAATATTACTTCATGCATTATATTGTGCAACTCCGTTCATTATATAAGAATTCGTGTACTGTTACGAGAATTATGCATATAATCACTAATTTTCATTTTTTACGATGATTTTTAAATCGAAACATATGCAATAGGGATTTCGTTTGAAAGATAATTAAATTACCTTTAATTTGATATATGATTCATTAAAAAATAATCTAAATTGAAGGAGATATGATCATTTAAATATTTAGGATGATCATATGAGAACTCCCCTTACCATGTGAAAATAAGAACTTATCTCGGCCATCCAATTGGTGATCCAACGCTCAAGACTAAATAAATTTCGTCTGCATTATAGTGTAGTAAAACATGCATTAAAGGGTAATTTTGTAATATTTTTTCTCTCTCCTCTAAAATCATCCTAAATCTTTAAATGATCATATCTCATTCGATTTATATTATTTTTTAATGTATCATATATCAAATTAAAGGTAATTTAATTATCTTTGAAACGAAATCCCTATTGCATATGTTTCGATTCAAAAATCACCGTAAAAAATGAAAATTAGTGATTATTTGCATAATTCTCGTAACAGTACACGAATTCTTATATAATGACTGGAGTTGCAAAATATAATGCATGAAGTTGTATTATATAATGCAGAATATTATAGATAAAATTCAATATATTTTTTCTTGCGAGATCAACAAAAAAATTAAAATTCATTATCTTTGCATACTGTAGAAAATATTATACTTGTTATAAAAGTTGATCATACAATACTTGTTTTTAATTATGTATTTTTTTTGTTATGTTATATAAATATATATTATTATATTATATAATGAATGTTTGTTAGGTATATAATGAATGTTTGTTAGGTATATAATGCATGTCGATGTCAAAATAATGCGGTCCACGGAGTATCGGTATATCTTAAAAATGAAGTTCACATGATAGACATTCAAATATTCATTCTAACAATAATTTTAAATAGTTTGATTCACGAATAAGAATTTATATATGACAATAATCTTTGAGAAAATTAATAATAGATATGTTTCAATCTTAAAGATTAGAGAATTCTCCTTATTTATAATATTCCATATTAATTAAGATATTTTCCATATCAATTTTGATATGAATATCTTATATTTAGTGCATATAGTTATATTTTTCTCTCTTAAAATTATAAATATCATAATTCTCTTAATTTAAAATTATTTTTTAATGTACAAAAATAATATGATTTTATTATTTTTTAATTAAATATCTATTGCACATGTTTAGTGGGAGTAAACTATGTAACAAATGAAAATTATTAATCTTATGCACAAATCAAATAACTTATGTATTATAATGTAAGTAAAATAATTTTGCTCTAAAATAAAAGTAATTAATATACTATAGTTTCGATTAAAAAATCATCGTAAAAATAAAAATTAGTGATTATATGCATAATTTTGGTAACAGTACACGAATTCTTATATAATGAATACAATGCACAATATAATGCATGAAATTATAGTATATAATGCAGAATATAATAGATAAAATGCAATATATTTTTTCCAGCAAAATCATCATTCATCATTAAATTTGCACCTGTTATGCATTATATAGTAATAACATATGCATTATAATGAAAGTACTATAATTTTTCTCTAAAATAAAAGTAATACCATATATAATGCATGAATTAATACCGTATAATGATAGTAATATTGTTCTAAAATAAGAGTAATACCCTATTATATTGCAGGAAAATGTTTGTTAGGTATATAATGAATGCTAGGTATATAATGCATGTTTCCTAGGTATATAATGCATATTTCGTATGCATATAATGCATGTTTGTTAGATATATAATGCATGTCGAGGTTGAATATGCAAACAAAATCTTAAATAAGTACAAAATGACAAAAATACCCTATAATGCAGGTTTTTTGAGATAAAATGCTCGAAAATTTTAGTAAAATCCTGAGCGTTCATCTATCAAAATCAATGGCAAGGATTGGTTCTTATTTCTTATGGTAAGAGTGGTTCTCACTGGATCGCATCCCTATATATATATATATATATATATATATATGTGTGTGTGTGTGTGTGTGCGCGCGCGCGCGCGCGCGGACCCAGTGAGAAAGGTCTTTACGTAAGAGAAAGGTGTTTGAAAGTGTTCATGAGGTTGCTTGATTGCATTGAGGTCGTTGCTTGATTCCAACGTTGCTTGGTTGTGTTTTAGTTGTTGCTTGATTGTGTTTTAGTTGTTGCTTGTTTGAATATCAACCATTAATTTTTTTTAGATTTAATGGACATGATTCATTCTTTTTTCTTACATGAAGATTTTTTTTACATGATCTTCTCCTCTATACGTGTGTGTATATCTCTATAGATTTAATGGACAACGGTTGCTAGAGTTTGGTAGGTGTTAAGAAATGAAATATTTACCATGGATTGAACGCCAACCGGCGAAGTAAGAGACATCAGCGGAGGGAGAGAGAAGCCATCAACAAACTTCATCAGATCCTAACACGTGAGAAGAGGCACAATTTGGGATCGTCATAGCAGGAAATTAGAGGACGATAACTTTATAATTATCATATGAATAAGGGCCGATAGTTAAAGCGTGTCAGAGTCAGGGGCCATGGCGGGTGAGAGAGGATGAAGGACGATCGGGAGAGGGGAAGAAGACGATCGTGAGTGTTGATATGGTTCATATATTAGCAAGGAAGATGGCAGGCAGATGCTTGTGGAGCGGAGGAGGCATCTACTCATTGTTCGCTGCGAGTCGATTAGTAGGACGGGGGTGCGGGGGCGGAGGCCCTGCGGTATGGAGGGGTATTTTAAATTTTTTGTACCTCGTAGGGTTTTAATATAAATACTTGATGTATTCATGTATTGGTGTGTGATTAATAATAAAAGTTCAAAAGCTCCTCCGCCGTGGACGTAGGCAAATTCCTGAACTACGTAAATCTTGTGTTCTTTACTTTCTCGTTTACAATTCGTATGTCAATATTGTCATCGTATACAACAGTGAGAGGATCGAAAGATTAAGCTGATACCATGATAGGATATGAAATATTGGCCATGAAATTGTATTTCATTCATGAGGAATATATATAGAGATTACAAAAGATTAAGATAACTACAAAAGATATAGAAAATCCTAAATATATCTAAAGTGTATCCAAACTATATGCATATTCATATCTTGTCCATATCTTCAAGTCAATAGTAAAGGGCAACAACTCGACTTCTTCACCAAATTTCATTTATTTTTTATTTTTTTATAATTATTGTTTGTCGTTGCTATGCCCTGGTTGGCTTGGCCACACAATAGCCTTAGACTATCCTCGTCAGTGATTGACGATGACCTAACGTTTTAAAAAAATATTAATTTTTTTATTCACTACACAACTAGCATAACTTTTTAATCAAAATATTAATTTATCTCTAAGTGTAATATAAAAATCTTAAATATCATAAATTAACAATAAAATAAATATATTATTATGCATAGGGATGTCAATAAAGCCCGAAACCGATGGGTCGGCCCGAAACCGGTGGGCTAAAATGCGGGTTAGGGTAAGAAATTTTCAACCCGAAATTATTTTTAACCGAACGGGTTGAACCCGACGAGTTGGCGGCCCGAACGGGCTGAGCCCGGTGGGTTGCGGGTCGGCCCGTAGGTCCGGCAATATTTAATAATTTATTATTTATTATTTATAATATTATTTATATCCTACTATACCCATTAATTATATACCTAATTCCCTAGACCTAATTTTCCGTCACACAAAATCTCATCAATCTCTCTCAATGACGTAGTCCTTTACCCTCAAATCGAAAAATTTCTCATTTCTTCCTCTTTCACTGTCTTTCACTCGTCACTCTCCAAATTAGCGTACCTACTCATTTTTTCCTTTCGAGAACCTTTAGC
This sequence comes from Plectranthus barbatus, assembly GCA_026898455.1. Taxonomy (NCBI): domain Eukaryota; kingdom Viridiplantae; phylum Streptophyta; class Magnoliopsida; order Lamiales; family Lamiaceae; genus Plectranthus; species Plectranthus barbatus. The sequence continues at coordinate 81,283 of JAPKLW010001340.1, read as the reverse complement.
CACTCATTGTTATGTTCACCCAAGTGAAAGCTATATTTAATTTTTTAATCATTATTTTATCATTTTATACGTTGAGAAATGTACTTCTATTACTTAAATTAGTTGGTATATAAGGATTGATATATTTTTTTCTTTTCAAACTATGATTATCCACTTATCACTATTTTTTTGTAAAGATATTGTTATTTGAAGTCTTTTATTTATGTTGGTTCATCATTTTCTTTTTTTATTTTGTTTTAGGGGTTGTTAAAATATTTTAAGAAAATCTTTACAAAAATAAACTCCTAAATATTGCCAACCCGACGGGTCAGCCTGAAAACCGGTGGGTTAGGGTTAGGTTCAAGAATTTTTAGCCCGATAAAAATTCAGCCCGATTCAACCCGGATCGAATAACCCGCAGCCCGAAACCCGACGGATTAGCCCGATTGACATCCCTAATTATGCACTAAGATTCCATAATTTACTAGACACATAAAATAAGAATTACAACAACTAATACAAAATAATATATTAAATAACAAAATTAAAATACAACACGTTAATATTTAAATTTCAAATACATGAATTATAAATTATATATTCCAATAAATTTAATGAAAAATTAAGCTAGTTGTGGAAATGTAATTCATCTAGCCTTATATATATATATTTTAAATTACATGTAATTAGAATTATATAAAAATAGATAAAAAAATGATATTCAATGAAAGTGTGACATATGTACTCATTGAACGAAAAGTTAATGGTTGTCAATGGGCGATTACTGACCAGACAAGACAAGGTCATTACATTCTATAATTCTTTATTTATTTAAAATTGTCTTAGTTTTCGTGTGATCAATTCAATGTTGAATTGTTCACCGCATGATAGTCTTACATTTTTGTCGGAAAGAAACTATATTTTCTTAAGTCAAATCAAAGTTGTTGATATTTGTTATGCAACTTTTTTTTTTATAGTGTAATTGCCATTGTCAACATAACAAGCAATGGAAAGAACGTAATTTTAAAATCGGATCCAAGACTTATGCCAACACCCTAAAACACACATTTGGAAGTAGGGTTAGAAATGCAGAGAAAGAAGAGAATGGAAATGCATAACTTTTCTGTTCATTTAAGACCATGGAAAAGTGAGAATAAGGACATGACTTTTCTGTTGTTCATGACCATCAACAAATAAATATATCTCTCATCATCACAACAATCTGCCAACTCCAGAGGCCACTCTGTCACAGAATCCAACTGCATTGTGTTCCATCGCCTTCTCTTACAACGTGCGACTCTCCTACGGCTCTATGAATAGATGGTAAGAAGTAGCAGCAGCATTGCAGCAAACATTAGGCCTACAGCATTCACTCTCATTGTTGAAGCTGCTGAGTTTGCTTTCGGAGCTTGCTTCGAGGAATCTGGTGCTGGAGCCGGAGGGCTCTTGGCTACAGCCGGAAGTGGCGGATCAACCACCTCCTCGGAGCTGAGCATGGGGGGCTGAGCTAGTGGTTCCGTGTGAAACAGGAAACCCGGCTGCACCGGCTTTATAAGATAAGGAGATCCTTGGCGAGTGCATGATGATCCTGAGACATCATGTGATATAGCTCAGTTGGTTAGAGCGTATGGTTGTTAACCACATGGTCGAAGGTTCAAGCCCTTCCTCTAGTGCCTATAATTCATACTATGCTTAAAAAATAATTATTGTCCCTTCACTCGGGGTGTAATTGTTAAAACACATTGCCTATGACCGAAAGCTCATGGTTTCGAGCTTTCGGGGACATCTGAGGGTGTGTTTAATTGTTGTATTCATATTCAAAAAAAAAAAAAAAAACATATATCTACTAGTGTTAAGAATAGAACTTCTTGTTCAAAATGCTTACTGGCAAACATATCTGCTGTAGCCGGGAATTCGGTGACGAAGCCATCGACGTGTTGGGAATACAGCGTGCTGAGCTCGACGTAAGGATCAGACAAGTAATCGAAAGCCAAGTTTTGAAACTCATTCTTGAGAATTCCAGTGTATACAGAGATGTTGGCAGCGTAGAAGGCTGGGACAGTCTTGGTGAAGTTGGAGAGGAAGTCAGTGGCTGTCACAATCGCATTTCTGTGCACGAAAACTGAATCGGCATATTTCTTGACCTCTTCTGCTACTTGAGCTGGTGCGCCATCTATAGGCTGTTCGACGTAGAACACTCTCTCATAACTTGGGGTGCCTTTGAACTTAGCCAGCACCGAGGTGTCTTCTGACTGGATCAAGACTTTCTGGAGTGACTGCTTATCGAAGGTCGCGTTGCTGAGTGCTGAGGAGACTGTGCCCACAATGTCAAGACCCTTCTTTGAAGCAAGGTATGCAGCATTCTGAGGGAACAATGCATGAGGAAAAATCATAGAAGAAAAGGCACATTCCTTTTTTAGCTAAATAAGTTCACCTGTATGAATATAAGTATGCCATGGACTGCCTTTGTCTTAGCCAGATCCAAGAACTCGTGAAGGGTCACAAACTTCCCACTGTACTTGTTTGCAGGATTTCTAACCAGTTCCGCTTCGAAAGAACTCTCGAGTTGGGCTGGAATCAGGAAAGTTTCAACATAAATAGGTATGTATATATATATATATATATACAGAGATAGATGTGGAGTGGGGAGAAGCGTACGCCTAAGAGTTTGGATTTCGCTCCATGTTAGATCGAAAGAGAAGATTCCATCGGTATAAGGTTGAATCTCTGGGATATTTGCAGATCTATCAATAAAAAGTGTGGCTGCTGTAGTAGTTCTCATGAGGTCAGCTCTGTCTGAGCAGAAGGCAACTCCATCTTTAGACATTTGGACCGCGCAATCAATTATATCAGCACCGTCGTCTATTGCTTTCTGATAGGCAAGATCAGTAGACCCCGGGTAATCTCCACTAGCTCCATTGTGGGATATGATCAAAGCTATCATACAAAGGAAAACACATCTTAGTTTTTGACACTACATTCTTCATCAAAGGGGAAAATCTGAGATGAGTTCCTTACCTTTTATATCTCTGGCAGCCTTCTTGTCCTGATTTAGACATCCTGCGATGAGAAAAGAAGACAACAGGTGTAAATGCGAAGCAATCTCAACGTCATTGGATATGGCCAAATAGTCTCACCAATTGCCTCTGAAGCAGTTGAAGGAAACTCAGATATCACCCCATCAACAGAAAATTGGGAGTTGCTAACAAACTGGAGGTACTCTAGAGCAGGGTCATAGCTATAATTGTAACTCAGAAAGCGATCATTTGCAAATCCCGAAGCAAACACTTCAAGACCAGCTTTGTGAGCATCTTGCACGAGGGTTGTTGCCGGTTGCAGTAACCTGCCTTTGCCAATAGGCCAGATATAATCTTTTGGTACAGCAATCCCAGATGCAAACGACTTGATCGCAGCCAGATTCTTTATGAGCGCACCATACGGAGTTTTGGTCGTCGGCTCAACCTCATCTAGTCCAAGGAATGTGAAAATGAGCTTTGTTTTAGACCTTCCCAACTTGGGTCCTAGAGACTTCAAGAAACCTATCTCCGGTGATGAGATGTACTCCGGCAACTCTTTCAATCTATCGAGGAGATAAGCTTCAGCACTGATGTTGTGCTGGTTATAGAACATGTCATTCTGCAAATCAACATTCAGTCAGTAACAACAAACAAACGAACGAACCCTTCAAGCAGAGTCAGATAGAAATGAAACCTCAATGTTTATCCATAGTCTTATGAGGTTTCGATTCGTGTTCTTGATCTCCAACAACTGGAAAGGTCCGAGGATAGGTAAACCATCATATACCCATGGCCTTGTGAAAATGCTTTGACGCACTGAACCACAGCAACATACATACACAGACTAAGACATTTATTCATAATACAAAAATCATGCATTTCTAGAATGTCTTACGCGTGACATTCTGGAAAATAACATCGGAGGGGTAGTCCAGACCGAAATATCCATGGACTTGTTGCCCATAGATGTTGTAGGTCTTAGCTCCATGATGATCAAACTCGTCAATAGTTGTTGCATTCTGAAGATTCATTCTCTGAACACAGAAGCCATCGTTGTCCTTGCTGAAATGCAGGTTGCAATACAGGATCGTTCCAGAGAGGCTCATATCAGCAGCATAATCATAAGCAGCCCGGCTGGAATCAGGGAAGAATCCCGAGAATCCGCCGCGTGCTACAACCACCGGCTCACCACCTACACCAACAACAAGGCTCATTCATTCATAATTTCATTTCAAGCATCTCAATCTTGTAACCTTCATCCTACCGTTCAGAGTCATCCATTTCTTTGGGCCCTGCGGCGGCAACCTAGCGCCATCTTGAGCTTCTATGGTTTGAAAAAGTAAGATACACAAAAGCAAATGCCCAACCATTTTCCCCAGAACTGCATCAAATCAAACAACATTTACAGAAAAAAAAGAAAGAAAAGCCAAGGAAGCAAAACACATGAAATAAAAGACTTACATTTCAAATATATACTACCTCAAAATCAACCCAACTATATAAAGATCACATTTTTATTTTATCCGAATATGGAAGCAACATGCATATTAAGTGCTTGTAATTATGTCCCAGATTCTGCATGCATGTCGAATCATATTCATCTCACCCAGAATAACCAAAACCATGAAAAGATGAAAGAGAAAACACTCACATGGCTATAGATGGTCTCAAATGGAGGAGAGTGGTTTTCCCTTCTGGGAAAAGGAAAAAGAAACAAAGAACAGAAAAAAGTGAAGCTGTCATGAGAGAGCGTGGGAAGGAAGGAAAAGGGAAACGGATGAGGGGAATTGGAGGAGAATGGAAAATGCAAATCAATAGCATTCACTAATTCTTCGGATTAATTGCTGGTTCATGAATTTGTTTCTGCTAATTATGTTGGACTCGTTTCTAATGTTCTACATTTCCCCATTTTTTTCCGACAATATTTCCACTTACTTATTAGTTGCAAATACTAATTTAATCATGTAATATTTTTTTAGTTTTTCTTAAATTATGACACACTAAGATTCCAAGCATAAATACGGACAATTATGGGATATAGGGATTCAATCATGTTTTATAGGATTGTGTCCTATAATTTTATTTGAGCTGGTTTCTACGGTCTCACAATTTTTTATTATGAGACGAATGTTAATATATTATTTTAATAAATTAAATACATCATTAAATTCGTCTTACAATAAAAATATGAGACTGCCTCATCCGAGAGTTTGCCATTTTATTTTTATTTTTTAAAAATAACAAATTTTTAAGTTTGTGGGAGCGACTGCCCCTAACTAACAGGGATGTCAATTTAGCCTGGGACCGACGGATTGACCTGTTGGAGATGCGAACCTGACCCGGCCCAGTAAACGTGCCAGGCTAAAGCCCAACAGCACCCTGGGCCCAATAAGAATGAAAGATCCAGTTCGAGCCACGAGCTGATGCTGCAAAAAAGTGGTACGAATGGAAAACAGTTCGACAGTCATCCAAAGCAGTTCGATCAAGGCTATTCACGTTCCAACGAGCTAAGGAGAGGTTCGATATGAAGATCTCGAACCACTACCACAACCATTCAACAATCAGAAACCAACGGACACATCAAACGGCTACTTCACAGGAATATCGGAGCCACCAAAACTACCAGGTTGACGAGCTGCTCCGAGATTCACGACCTCATCACCCAAACAGATGAGAACGGCGCGGAAACCCTAGAGCTAGCAATTTCTTATATATATCTCCCCATAGTCAAGAACAGCGGATGGTTAGATCCGGGAAGGAAATTCTTATCTATCAAAGCTCACAATTCAAAAACTTCTTTTATTGCCAATTTAATTCGTTATAATTGTAGTTAGTTTTTCAGTCATTTTCAAGTCACGTTATGTCATTTCCTATTCGTATTTCTCTTTAGTTCTCGGGGCTCCGTATTCTATACAAATTCACCCTCAACAGTTTGGCGCCCACCGTGGGGCCTCGGGAACAAAAATTTTTTCGTATTTTTCTTCCACAGGAAATGGTAGACGATCCAGGCAAAATCCGCACCACCAAAATCGATGGCAAGAAGGTTGCCCCACCAGAGGGCCAAGGAAGAGGATCTAACCCGGGAACGGGACGGGGCACTCCAGTGGCACCTGGGAAAGGGTGAATCTCCCAGACCAGCAGCGGAGTCCCGCGCCTTCCTGGTTCAGAGGGGACAGTCGACGATCTGATGAAGGCGTTCGACGCCACACCACTTGGGGAACTGACATTCCCGCCGCCGCCACCAAATATTCTGGCAGATCCGCATGTATCGAGACTGGTGACACACGTGCACAGTGCGCGGAACGCGATAGAAGAGATGGCGAGGAGGAACGAACTCCTCGAAAGAGAAAATCGAAGACTGCAATTGCAAAATAGCAGTAAGCCACCCATCGTCGAGGAGCCTCGAAGCGTAGAAAGGAATGCCACAAGGAATCTGGAATCAGAGTTCGATCATACTGAAGGGAGGTTCACCGAGAGGACCTTGGAGAACCCAATAACCCCCCGGCCCAATTTTGGAAACCAGACCGGTCAACTGAGCTAGCCGGAATTGCAAGCTATCCAGCAGATCGAGCGGCGGTTCGAACAAAGGCTCGGCTATTTCGAGTCCTTACTCTCCAGAATCCCAGGACTCCCAGCGCCGGAAAAGATAATTTCTCGTGAGAGCTACGCGGAGTCCCCCTTTTCGCCGAATATCGCCGAAGCCGAACTGCCACCTAGGTTCGCCCCGCCTAGCTTCAACCTTTATGATGGAACTGCAGATCCAGAGAATCACATCGCTGTATATCGGCAGAAGATGTTGGCACTAGCAATTCCAGGAGCTCTGATGGAAGCCTGTATGTGTAAAAGCTTCGGATCGAGCTTGATGGGGCCCGCCCTCCAGTGGTTCATCAATCTGCCCCGTAGTTCGATCTCCACATTTGCAGAGTTGCACCAACTATTTCTACGTCAGTACTCAAGCAGCAGACGCCTTGACAAGCACCCGGATGACCTCTATACGGTGATCCAGAGACCGGGCGAATCCCTGAGGGCATACTTATCCCGATTTAACAAGGAGTTGGTTGCGGTGCCCAATTGCCCAAACAGCACTGCCGTGCAAGCCTCCACGAAGGGTCTTGACGTGGATTCTGACTTATATCGCAAACTCTCCATCTACCCCTGCCAGACGATGGATGACGCTCTGAACCGCGCATGGGCACTCATCAAGTGGGAGGAAGATGAGCCCTACCGGCGAGCACGCCGTAGCAGCGGGAGGCCCAGCGTACGAGAAGAGGGCCGACGAGAACAGCGGGATAGGCGTCCTCCTAGGCTGCAACCCTATAACAAACCACCGCTGGTCAATCACCTCGGCCCATATGTCCCGGAATATACACTTTCGATCGCACCCGCCGATCTAGTTCAGAATGTGCTCCAAAAAATGCTTGAGAAGGTGAAATAGCCTCAAAAGATGAAGGCCGACCCTACCTCGCGTGATGTGCAGAAATTCTATGAATTCCACAATGACCATGGACATACCACCGCGGACTGCCGGGCCCTACGCCTCGAGGTGGTCAAACTTTTAAAGAAGGGTTTCCTCTCCGAATACTTGTCGGACCGAGGAAAGCGGACTTGGGCTCGAGATAAGCAGGCTGAAGAGTCAGGACCCTCGAAGATGGATACAAACAAACCCACAGTTCTGGTCTGGACCATCAACTGTATCACCGGGGGATCAGAAATCAGCGGAATCTCGAGATCTGCCGCCAAGAAAGCCAGACGATTGACTCGCGAGGAGGCTATTGCCCCACGCAGAAACCCGGCTCACCATCCGATTGAATTCACAAGTGAAGAGGTGTCAGGGCTCAGCCATCCCCATGACGACGCCCTAGTAATATCACTATTGATATCAAACTGCCTCGTGAAGAAGATCCTAGTCGATAACGGGAGTTCCGCAAATATCCTGTTTATGCATGCGTTAAGAGAGATGAAGATCCCCGAAGAGAAGGTTCTGCGGTCACAGACCCCGCTGATCGGGTTCAACGGGGGTATCTAAATTATCGTTGGGACAGTGGTATTACCGACCTATTGCAGCGGGACACATTACGATGTGTCGTTCATGGTCGTCGACGCTCCCAGCGCTTACAACGCCCTGCTAGGCCGACCATGGTTACATCAGCTGAAGGCTGTTCCATCAACCTTCCATCAAGTGGTCAAGTTCCTAACCGCAGGGGGAGTTTGCAGGATTCGAGGTGAACAAACTGCCGCTAAGGAATGCTATTATGCAAGCTTTAAGGCAGTATGCGCCCAACAGCACTTCGCTAGGAGCGAGCCATTACCTCCAGCAGGAGAATCAGAAGAAACAGAGGAAGTCGAGCTTGACCCGACAGACCCAAAGAAAAAGATGAACATTGGTGCCGGGCTTGAACCAGTAGTTCGAAACCAGCTAATTGAATTCCTCAGCTCTGAGCGAACTACTTTCGCATGGTCACATAGGGATATGGTAGGAATCGATCCAGAAGTCATGACGCATAAACTATAGGTCAATCCGAACCACCGACCCATACAACAACGGAGAAGAAAGTTCCCGACCGAGAAAAATGAGGCAATCAATGAAGAAGTACAGAAGCTGTTGGACGTTGGGTCCGTAAGAGAAGTGAAGTATCCGACATGGCTCGCCAACGTCGTGGTAGTCAAGAAAAAGAACAGGAAGAATCGCGTATGCGTAGACTACACGGACTTAAACAGAGCGTGTCCCAAATATCCATACCCACTGCCTCATATCGACTACATCATCGATGCAACTGCGGGACATAAGCTGCTGAGTTTCATGGACACATTCTCGGGATATAACCAGATTCTGATGCATCCCGAAGACCAAGAGAAAACCGCCTTCATGACCAATAAAGGAATATACTGCTACAAAGTCATGCCATTCGGTCTCAAGAACGCATGATCCACTTATCAGAGGCTTGTAAACAAGATGTTCGAGCCACTTATAGGAAAAACAATGGAGGTTTACAGAGATGACATGCTGGTAAAGTCCAAAGACGCAAAGGACCATGTACACCATCTACGGCAAGCCTTCGAGGTGCTCAACAAATACAATTTGAAATTGAATCCGGCGAAGTGCACCTTCGGGGTGTGCCGGGAAATTCCTGGGTCACGTAGTGACCAGTCGAGGAATCGAAGCTGACCCATTACAGATAAGGGCAGTCAAGGAGATCGCACATCCTAGAAGTCCGAAAGAGGTTCAGAAACTCACGGGCAGATTGGCGGCTCTCAGTCGTTTCATTTCAAGATACTCCGATCGAACTCACGAGTTCTTCCAAGTGCTCCGGAAAGGGAAGAAGTTCGAGTGGACAGAAGAGTGCGCGAAGGCACTTGAACGCTTAAAAGACTATCTGGCCAGTCCGCCGCTATTGAGCAAACCCGAAAAAGAAGAGACTCTCCTACTCTACCTGTCCGTGTCCGAGCACGCCCTTGCAGCAGTCCTGGTCAAAGAAGTGGCAGGGAAACAACATCCCGTGCACTATGCAAGCAAACCGCTACTTGACGCAGAAACGCGATACACGGCACTGGAGAAGCTAGCACTAGCTCTAGTAGTAGCGACGAGGAAGCTGCGACCCTACTTCGAGTCGCACCCCATCAAAGTAGTGACGTCCTATCCACTACGAACGGTGTTTTCAAAACCCAGCCTGTCAGGCAGATTGTTGAAGTGGGCAGTAGAAGTAGGGGGCTACGGCCTCAGTTTTGAGCCTCGAACAACGATCAAATCACAAGTGCTGGCAGATTTTTTAGCAGAGTTTACATCGGGACTTCAAATGGATGCTGAGAAAGAAATCGCAAGCTTAGAGATTGGCGAATCAGCGAAGGAGCCATGGATTCTCCAAGTAGATGGATCGAGTAATATGCACGGTAATGGAGCAGGCATTAGGCTACTAAGCCCATGGGGAGAAATGTTTGAAAGAGCCATCCGGCTAAATTTCGAGGCAACCAATAATGAGGCTGAGTATGAAGCATTAGTTCGAGGTATGCAGCTCGCAAAAGAACTGGGGGCTCGACGCCTCCAAGTACACGGGGACTCACAATTAGTGGTGATGCAAATGGAAGATCACTTCCAAGTCAAAGAGCCCCGACTCCAAAAATATCATGACCTGGCACGAGAAGTGAGGAAAGAGTTCGACGAATGTGAAATTAAGCACATTGCACGAGAAGAAAATGCAGAGGCCGACGCGCTAGCGAACCTAGCCTCCACCAAACCAACAAGGCAATGCAAGTCCATCGTCATATCTTGGGCTAAAGAGCCGGTCATGCCTCGAAGTCTTGGACATTACAATCGGCGAACCATGGACATAACCGATCATGAAATACCTCGCGAATGGCATCCTACCAGCAGATAGAATAGCGGCCGTGCGCATTACCCGAGCAGCAGCCAAGTACACTATCTATAAAGAAAGTTTATATAGGAGATCCGTCGAAGGGCCACTACTCAAATGTCTCGAGCCCGCCGCAGGGCAAGCCATCCTCATGGAGATACATGAAGGCGACTGCGGAAACCACCAAGGGGCTCGACCATTGGCACACAAAGTCACATCCGCTGGGTTCTATTGGCCTACACTACGGAAAGACGCCAGGGACTACGTGCGAAGTTGCGAGGCTTGTCAAAGGTTCGAAGTAACTAACCAAAGCCATGCAGAATCACTCCACGCCACGATCGCGGCCTGGCCCTTCATGGCTTGGGGGATGGACATAGTGGGGAAGTTTCCGAAGGGAGTCGAGCAAAAAGAATATATTTTCGTAGCCACCGACTACTTCACGAAGTGGGTCGAAGCTGAAGCTTTTGCCAACGTAAGAGAACAGGAGGTGATCAAGTTCTTGTGGACTCACATCCTATGCAGATTCGGGGTGCCAAAAGAGATAAGGACAGACAACAGAACTCAGTTTACGGGATGAAGAGTACAAGAATTCTGTGACCAGTACAACATCAAATTGGTATTTTCCACACCAAGGTATCCCGAGGCGAACGGACAGGCCGAATCGACAAACAAGACGATCATGGCCACAATGAAGAAAAGGCTCGAAACTCATAAAAGGAACTGGGTAGAAGAACTCCCTGGAGTCCTATGGGCATATTGGACCACCCCCAGAACTTCAACTGAAAGTTCGCCATTTGCACTCGCCTACGGGGAAGAAGTGGTTATCCCAGCGGAAGTTCGAGGTGGCAGTATACGGGTACAAACCTGCCAGGAGGCAGAGAACAGCGGGAAATTGATAAGAAACCTGGAGTTGATCGACGAACAAAGAGATCAGACACTACTAAGCATGGCCCAGAGAAGAATGCAGGTCGAAAAGTTCTTCAACAAAAAGGTCCGTATGCGCACCTTCAGAGAAGTCCTACTTCTAAAGGAACGAGGTCGATGAACTCGACCTCCCAGATACGCTCTTCTAAAACCCTATCCTTGCAATTTCAATACCCATTAACTTTTTTAAACTTACACTGACTTGAGCGTCGGAGGGGCGATGCTTCGGCATCGCCCAACCCCTTACGAATTTACTGACAGGTTCGCACTATAGAGGGCCTCGACGATGAAGAATGGCCTGAATCCACCTCAGATAACGTTTCCCAACTTCGCCCTATTTTCCTTTATTGTTTACTTATTTTCCTAATATGATTACTAACTTAAGCATCGGAGGGGCGACGCTATCTCATCACTACGTTTTGCAGGATAAATTTATCAAGCAAGTCATACGAACAGACAAAGAGTACAAGATCCATTCACAGGCATGCTTCAGAAACAAAAAGTAACATAAGAAATAAAAAGCTGTTCGTGCCAAATTTAAAAATATTCATGCAAAAATAGAAGTTTTTTCTGGAATCAGAAATGGAAGCTAGGCGGCGCCAGAATCGTCCGGGGTCGGGCCCGTGCCTTCGACGAGAGTCAGGGTCGAACCAGAAATCGGATCATCCTGCGTTTGCCTGCCGTCGACCTCCCGAGTAGAGTCCTCAAGCAGCTTCTGGTCCTGCTCTGCAATTCGCTGCTCGGACTCTCGTTCTCGCCCCTGATTGCGCTCGAACTCCCCTCCGGCTCAGGTTCGTCCAGGAAAGTGAGGCCAAGGTCCGGTAACTTCCTGGCAATCTTTCCCCGGACCTCGCTTTCGATCTGTTAAGAGAGAATCTACTAGGAGGTTAGATAGGAGCAGACAGATAAAGTTAAAAGACCAAGCTCGAGGAATACCTCATATGTCTCGGCGAAGTGCGGAGAGGTGATGATCGCCCCGAAGTCCAAGCCGTCACCCGCTTGCAACAGAGTAACCTTCTCCTCATACCTCCGAACCTCGGCTTCGTAGCTCTCACGTTGAGCCTTGAGTCGAGAGTCGAGGGAGATGAGCTGGTCATTCCTCGTCTTCAGGTCAGCCTGCAGCTTGGCCGAATCCGCCTCCGCCGATCAGAGCTTTCTCCGCAGGTCATCGAGCTCCGCCTGAGTAGCTTCGACCTCCTTCTGAGCCACCCCGAGCTTCGACTCCGCCACGGCAACCCTTTCCTCTGCCGCATCCACCTTCTCATTCAGAGAATCTACATACTTCTTCGAGGAGTCGGACTCCTTCCGAAGCTGATAGATCTCCTCTGTGCACTTCTCAGCGAAGACGGTGAGCTCTCGATGAATACCATCGAGCTCCACCTGAGCCTGCAAACCATGATACGATTTGAGAAAGTGACAGTAATGCATAAAGGGCGAATCCGAGACAATACCTGCAACTGTCGAAGGCCATAACGCTCCAGATGCACAAGCGCAGTACCCGCCTGGTCAACGGAGGAGGGGTTCAGAAAAGGTGGCGCACACGAACTAAGAACGGGTCCACCAGCGAATCTGGAGATGCCGAGGTAGTAACAACGGCCCTTCTAGACTCCTCGTGGCGCGTCCCGCGTTCCCTGGATCGATGGCGCCTGCGACGTTCGAGCTGCTCAGGCTCTTTCTCCTTATTTCTCCCCCTATCATCGATCCGCTGCTGGGGATCTTGATGAGTCGAAGGATGGGAGGACTCGGTCCTCGTCTCCTGAGTAGCCCTGAAAGGAAGCGGGGGGAACGGGGGAGGTGGCGGAGGAACTGGATGCTCGGGCTCTGCGTTAAGACGCTTCGGAGGGTTTGCAGGGCGACAACGAGCCTCTTCCTTATCACGTGCCCTCTTCTTTTCGCGGAGGGCCCTGGCTACCTGCTCTGGAGGGACTTGGGGGCGTCGGCGGGTCATCTCTACAGGCAACTCAGTGAGAACTCCTTGACGGTTGAGTAGGGTGGTTGCAGTCACGAATCGGCCGTTTTGAACAATCGGCCACTCCCTGTTCTCAACAGAAACGTCGTAGGCTCTATCCACGCGAACCTGCTCCTCGGGCATAAGCTCAGTTCTCGGATGATCTGCGAAAACAAAACAAGTCTCAATAACACCGAAAATAGTCACGAGTTATCACGGTAACAAGAGATCGGGAACCCACGAATCGGCAATCCGCCATGCCTAAGGAATTCAGGCCTCTCCTCGTTCAGCTTAAGATAAAAGTAGGTGGTCCACCATCCGGGCGAATTCGACGGAGGCTTCTTAACAAGAGTCGATCTCCCCGTCGATCACCGAGTGAAGTAGTAGTAATGCTTGTCGGCACACTGAATAAAGCGGTACATATAGTGCCACTCTCGAACTGTCGGAAGTCCAAGGCCCAGGTCCATCTACACCAGGAGAACACCAACCAGATGGCACCAGCAGTTCAGGGCCAGTTGGAACGGTGATGCGGCTAAAAGTTCAATAAAAATTAAACTCTTAGCTACACAAGAATAAAATTTGTCAAATCCAGGTCCTTCTTCCCTTCGCCCACTAGATTACCGGGATACTATAGCAAAGTCTAATAGCTAGATACAAATAAAATCGTTGAGTGATTTCTATCAAACTAGGCAATCAATTTAAACCTATGCTAACAACATATAACAAACAATGAATTAAACCAACAATCAACATTCAATTAATTCTCTCCACACATTGGTAAACCAAGACATACAAATACTCAAAAAAAGGTAGATAGGATGTTGAAATAAACATAGATGTAATCCAATTAGGTTAATCATTGATGTAAACACATTTTAATCCCTAGGAGATTGAGCAATCGACCCTACACTCGTTAGCCACTTGCTACGGATAACTAACGGTTGATGATGCTAAGACTTGCAAACAGCTACGTTATTAAGCCCTAGACCACTCCAAATAGAACGTCAATTATCGCCCTACGACCTAGCACCGCACAGGGATTGGAACTATAATCGTATGAATCTACACTATTCACGACGATTCCGCCCTCGTGTTGGCTGCAGCGTTCACGTCAACTACCCCCTAAGTTGGCTATTACCTACACCTAAGAGGTAAGGAACAAGTTCTAGTGCAATTCAAGCTCTCAAAGGAAAGTAAACAAACAATTCTCAAACCTAATCTTCATGCATCCTTGTTCAAATCAACATCCAAATTGAATTAGAGCAACATACCTCTCAATTGTAACAATACAAAGTTGAAATCAACTACATCCATTACAATTGATAAGTAGAAAATGAAATCTTCCCCAATTAGATTTGTTTGGTCTTGATCTACCCCCTTGGATCTTCAATTCTCCTCC
>JAPKLW010001340.1:29861-66657 GCA_026898455.1 Plectranthus barbatus | reverse complement strand
TGAGCAAACAGGGCCTCGGATCGCCCAAGCCAAAGTTGGCTCGCCCGAGCCATGCTGAAAACTGCCAAATGCTGAAAACTGCCAAATGCTGAAAATCACGTTCTGGCTCGGCCGAGCCACCTCTCTGAAGGGCTTGGCTCGACCGAGCTAAGTTTGGCTCGGCCGAGCGAAGTCTCTGAACAGCCCCAGCACCCTTTTTGCACCGCTCGGTCGATCCTGCTTCCCTTTGACTCCTAACTCGGGCGATTTCCATCCAAAACTCATCCAAAAGTGTTGTTTTATGCTCAAAACACATCCTACAACATTTCAAACACGAAAACACGAAAACAAGACAAAAGAACAACAAAAACATATGATATGAGGGTAAAATGACCACAAACATGCACGCGCACACATAAAAAAATAGGTCATTTTACGCACATATCAAACGGCGAGAGGTTGTAAGAAGCTAGGATCTCCGAAAAGAAAGGATGAGCAGGCAGTCCGACGCCATTGTCCATCGCTGCATTGTAAAAAGCCACAAAGCCTGCAGGAGGATCGAAGCAACAATTCTCCGCCCTCGGGACACGATACCTCACGTCCCTAACCGGTACGACCTCCGCTAGGGCCGACATAGTGCTCTGGGTCACCGTCGACACAGCACCCAACACCCTATGAGTCCGCCAGTCCAACGATAGCACGTAGTCTCCAGCCAACTCAGGCTCGGTAGTCGCACCTTCAGGACCCGCGGCCACATCATCAGCGGTCTGGCCTGACCCGCCAGCTTTGCCACCGGTCAACATCCGCTCCACCCCCCGGAGCGCCTCAGACAACACCCTGTTGTCCGCGGAATCCGGATCAGAGCCCGAAACTGAATCCACCCTGCTCGTACCCACATCAGACCTTTCAGGGCACTGAATAACCAGATTCCAATCCGGTCCTACAGTTACGCGGTCGCCGGGAGCCCTAACCGGGGAAGGAGTGAAATGAGGTGTTGAGTGTGCGGATTCAGAACCTCGACGATTCTGGGAATCAGAATCAGACGAACTCATAGCTTGAATAACAAACAAGGTCTTGAAGAAAAAGAAGGGTTAACCTAAACATAAAAGGGGAAAGAAAGAGCCCCGGTCAGCCCATCACTCCCAGAAGCGACCAAGAACCCTAGAGAACCCTCGGGTCACGGAACAAAAGAAGAAAAAGCATAAAGAATATAGAGGGAGGTACTACCTGGTACGTGGGGAAGCGCCGAAGAACCTCTGGAAAACTATCGACCACCGAAAATCCCAAAAGACGCGAACGATTCACCGGAAATCGCAAGAGAGAGAAAAGAGAAAAGTTTCGGGAAAAGTAACACAAATGACGCATTGATGGGAAGTTATACTCAAGTGTCCCTTCAACTGCCTCGAAACTACCCAAACCGCCCATGGCTATTACGAAACTGCCATCGGCCTTTTGTCGCCAAAAATTCAAACCCTTGCGCGCAAGTATTTTGCCAGCTAAGAGTTCGAAAAGAACTGCTCAGAGGCTCAGAGACCTCGAATAAATTATCAGGGGCTAGGCACCCTAAAGTCTTGCAACAAGACCCTAAACCCGGACCCTCCGAGTTCGCTGGGGCTCGCCAGGTGGCCAAAGGTTAAAAACAGGCAGAACCCGAACTGCCCTAACTCACACCGCGGATTCAGGACCGCGGTGATCGGTACCCGCAGCAGCTTCCCGGGGCTGCGCGGGTGAGGACCCCCACAGAGAAACTGGTCCTCCGAGCCGAGAGGTGCCCATGAGCACCCGAAATAAAACCGGACCACCCCTGAGGTAGTCCGAATGGCCAAAACCTGAGAAATGAATCAAGCAAATATAAGTCCGATCACTATTTTTTGACTTGACAGGCTATCTCAGTCCTAACCAGCCAAGTCAAAGGGGCTATTGTTGGAGATGCGAACCTGACCCGGCCCAGTAAACGTGCCAGGCTAAAGCCCAACAGCGCCCTGGGCCCAATAAGAATGAAAGATCCAGTTCGAGCCACGAGCTGATGCTGCGAAAAAGTGGTACAAATGGAAAGCAGTTCGACAGTTATCCAAAGAAGTTCGATCAAGGCTATTCGCATTCCAACGAGCTAAGGAGAGGTTCGATATGAAGATCTCGAACCACTACCACAACCATTCAACAATCAGAAACCAACGGACACATCAAACGGCTACTTCAAAAGAATATCGGAGCCACCAAAACTACCACGTTGATGAGCTGCTCCGAGATTCACGGCCTCATCACCCTAACAGTTGAGAACGGCGTGGAAACCCTAGAGCTAGCCATTTTTTATATATATCTCCCCATAGTCAAGAACGGGGGATGGTCAGATCGGGGAAGGAAATTCTTATCTATAAAAGCTCACAATTCAAAAACTTCTTTTATAGCCAATTTAGTTCGTTATAATTGTAGTTAGTTATTCAGTCATTTTCAAGTCTCGTTATGTCATTTCCTATTCGTATTTCTCTTTACTTCTCGGGGCTCCGTATTCTATACAAATTCACCCTCAACAGTCTACGGCAGCCGCGGCTTGGAGCCGAGGGAGCTGTTAATCACGCTTTGGTTCAGCAGCTATGTATCATCCACCAGACTTGGTTTCCTGTCTCCTTAGAAGTTAATGATACAGAGGTCAGATCGGGGAAGGAAATTCTTATCTATCAAAGTTCACAATTCAAAAACTTCTTTTATAGCCAATTCAGTTCGTTATTATTGTAGTTAGTTATTCAGTCATTTTCAAGTCTCGTTATGTCATTTCCTATTCGTATTTCTCTTTAGTTCTCGGGGCTCCGTATTCTATAAAAATTCACCCTCAACAGTCTACGGCAGCCATGGCTTGGAGCCGAGGGAGCTGTTAATCACGCTCTGGTTCAGCAGCTATGTATCATCCACCAGACTTGGTTTCCTGTCTCCTTAGAAGTTAAGGATACAAAGGTACGAGCCTATAGAACAGATCCTGTTCAAGTAAGGTCGTGCCTTTGTATCCTTAACTTCTAAGGAGATAGGAAACCAAGTCTGGTGGATGATACATAGCTGGTGAACCAGAGCGTGATTAACAGCTCCCTCGGCTCCAAGCCGCGGCTGCCGTAGAGGATCTTAATATATCATTTTAATAAATTAAATACATCAATAAATTCGTCTTACAATAAAAATATGAGACTGCCTCATCCGAGAGTTTGCCATTTTATTTTTATTTTTAAAAAATAACAATTTTTTAAGTTTGTGGGAGCGACTGCCCCTAACTAATAGGGACCTGGGACCGACGGATTGACCCAAATAACTCGATCTAAACACCGGGTTAGGATTGACCATTTAAATGAGAGAAGAGAATGAATCTGGACCAGCTATTTTAGGTGCTGAACGATTATGATTTAATATTATACGAAAATTAAAAAATTGCATTATTTACCTATAAAAAATGCATTAACGGGATATTTTAGTAATTTTTCCACACCATCATATTTACTAAATAGGGAAATCCCTAATTTCATGCTCAATTATCCCTACATTTTAGGAATTTTGAATTTTGATTAAAATTTTCCTAAATTAATTTTTAAAAATTATTTTTCTCACTCATTATATTTAGAAAAATAGAAAAATCCCTAATTTTATGCTCCACTATCCTCATTTTTTAGGGATTTCAAAATTTAAAGTGTATTTTCCTAAATTATTTATTTTTTATCCTTTTTCACACTCATTATATTTAGAGAAATTTCTAATTTTATGCTTCATTGTCCCTCTTTTTATTAATTTTGAATTTTAATGATTATTACCATTGGATTGTAGTATATAGAATATAAATATTGCATTAATCATAATATTTAAAGTAATTATATTCCTAAAATCTCAAACACTTCGTAAAACATACTGTAAATGTGCAGGCGTAGATTATGTTTATTTACAATTTTATATAATGCAATTTACATCAGAAAAATAAACAACAATATTTTTAATCAACCAATCTATAAAATATACTTCAACCTTTTAAGCTCATGTAATGCAACTTTGCAGGCTTATATAATGCATATTTACAGGCTTATTTGATGCAACTTACGTGAGTAAAACCAAATCATACTTCAACTTTGCAGCCTTATATAATGCATATTTCCAGGCTTATATAATGCGTATTTATAGGCTTATGTAATCCAACTTGCATTAGAAAAATACACAACTTTATAAAAAAAAATTAATAATTTCATGAAGCATAATGCAAATGTACAGGCGTATATAATGCATATTTACCGGCTTATATAATGCAACTTACATATGAAAAAAATTATGAAATAATTAAAATTCTTATAGAAATAGAAACAATCATTGTAACATAATGCAAATATACAAGTTTATCAAATGAAAATATTCAGGCTTAAATAATGCAATTTAAAAATACATCTGGAAAATAAATAACAAAAGCAAAAAAAAAAGCATAGATAGAACTAAGAATTTGGAGTGCAGAAACACCCCTGCATTCACGATATTTGCAGTACCATTCACTTCCTCTATGTACATGACCGCCCGTTCACGAGAGCTCTGCGGCGCTAGCTCTCCGCCCTCAGATAACCCCTCCTCGCTGGTGGATAAACTCGACTCCGACTTCGTAGTATTCATCATTTCTTTGCTTTGCGCTCTCATCTGCGTTCTCTGCTCCGTCGTCGTCGCGCGCTGTGCCTGGATCCGCAATTAAGAGAGAGTAAAAGTCAATTTGATGGAGATGGGAGAATCCTTACTATCGACGACTGCAGCATTGACATGGGGTGGACGGGCGGTGTGGTCGATGGTGGTGGCGGTAGTGACGTGCAGGATGGCTGGAGTATATGTCGTCTGCAAAAGATGTACAACGAATATTTCAAAATAATATAAATATTTAATTATGGTTACAAATCATGGATAAAAGATTTAAGGAAACAGTTATGGAAAAAATATATTATGGATTTATTAATTACTAATACACTCTTGTTGTGATTATATAATGATAAAATAAAATTCAAATATAAATTGTACCATAGATTCAGGATTATTGAATCTGTAAAAATAATGACCCAAATTTATTCTCATTTCCCATCTAAAGACCACTTGTGATATGATTACACATCTCTCTCTCTCTCTCTCTCTCTATATATATATATATATATATATATATATATATATATATATATATATTATAACGCCCCAAACTGGCCTTCCCGAACTTTGGGGCACATTACAGTGGTAGTGTGGTACTTTAAAACATTTTCAGAATTTGCGGAAGATTTTATCAAATAACATAACTAAGATTTTGCCAAACATTCATCAAAGCCAATTTTTTTTTCATAGAAGGATGCAACGATGAATAGTTCATCGTGCGACAAAATAGAAGTTTAAAGGAAACATTTATGAGTATGGCTCCTTGAACTTAATGCAAAATATGAGGGAAGGAAAGATAAACAGAGGTGCAGTGCAGCGGAGTGTTACGTGATGGAGATATGCATATGAAGAAGTATATCTTAAGATTTGTTCTTGCTCTTAGGATTGCTCATCTTTACACCGCCGCATATCCATCCTCGCTGCTAACCTGCACATTTTAAAAGTAATGCGAGGGGCTGAGTACAATGTACCCCGTGGAGACATGCCCAAAAATATACATGTTTAAATATGAATTGAAGGGATTCGTGAACTGAATCACGAAGTCCGTTTGCCAAGGATCGTTAATTGGAATATCAAAAATAAATTGCTATGCCTATGAACAATCCTAGCATGCTCTTATATTATTATGCATAAGAAGGTTTATGCGAAATACCTGGATTGATGAAACTTGAAGAAAGCGTGCGCGGAGATTCCCTTTGATCTTTCCCACGCACAAAGATTTAATTCATAACAGATTGAGGAAATAAATCTTGAGAAAATAAAATAATTATTTTCGAAAATAAGGAGAGAGAGAAGAAGAAAAATCCTCCTGATTTGATCTTCTGATCTGTATCTCAACTCGATCTGAAATTCTGGTGAAGATTCTCTATCAGATCCCTTGCCCGGTTGAGAAGCAGAATCTCCTCCTCGTTCTCAGATCTTAGTCGATCACCACAGCTCCCAAAACCTGGTTTGCTGTGTGCAACTTATGATCTTGTGGTGTGTTGAGATCTGAGGAACTGAGGCCTATTTATAGGAAAATACTGGACTCCTATTGGGCTTGAGTTTCATGGGCTAGACTAGGGACCAAAATGCAAATAGCAAATAAGGCCTATCAATTAATTAATTCCCATATTCAACCCAGAATATAATTAATTAATTAATATTGATTCATTCCACCAGAGAATCAATACTGTCCTACCTATTTGCTACCACGTTTTGAGGTACGGGTTTCATGGGCTCGGTATATCCCCATATTTAAGGTTACAGACATTCGTTAATTAATTTAAGCTCTGACAAGATATTTTAATTAATTAACATCTTATATTCCTGAATCAATCCACTCAAACCTTTTCACTTATGCTTGAACTTAATCAGCCTGCAGGACTTAGCATAACGAACCTTTTGAGCTGTTCAGGGAATGTCACCATCCTATACTGGATGTGGTTACCTAGTTCCAGTACCAGACAGTCATACACAAACTGCTATTACCCAAGATACAGATATACAAGCTCAACTAGAGCCTTTCACTGCAACTCAAAGTAATACACAATCTGCATATACTTCTGTACCTTCATTTAGGCTTAGGATCTCGTCAAGCCATAGAGATCTAGATTCTTTCAATGTCAGATAAAATAATCAATCTCGACTTAGGTCCTTATCAATGTGTGCCCCACACCAGCATACCAAGCCATCCAAGATAAGATGCTTATTACTGCGTATGCTGCAGCCTACACCGACAGTTTATCCTGGAACTGTCTCAGCTGTGATAACTATTTATATCTCGCTAGGTCAAACGATCCATACGATCTTCCGTGATCTTCTACACACCGTATGATCTCCCTATCGATGAGATAAGAGGATAATTGCGTTTGCGACACACGTTTGTTAATTCAGACAGGAGATGAACATACAGCATTTATGATTCTCAGTATATTAACCAATCGACCTTGTACATAATATACCAATCATAATGCTTTCAGTATATAAATCCATCAATCTCCCACTTATACTCAAAGCATTATACAGGTGCTTTCCAGAGTATAACGCGTCTAAACTAATCTAGCTATTACATCAAACATTCTACGTGGATAGCTTTGCCCTCAGCCCAAGGTTACGTACATGCATCTCGTAGACCTTCTGAGGCAGAGCCTTTGTGAATGGATCCGCTAGATTATTTCTTGTATCAATCTTCTCTACTAGCACATCACCCCTTGCTACGATTTCTCGTATAATATGGTACTTCCTTTCAATGTGTTTTGTTGCTCTGTGAGTTCGTGGTTCCTTTGAATTAGCCACAGCTCCCGAATTATCACAGTATATCGTGATTGACTTGGGCAGCTTAGGAATCACGTCCAACTCCAGAAGGAAGTTTCGAAACCATACTGCTTCTTTCGAAGCTTCAGAAGCTGCCACATATTCTGCTTCCATGGTGGAGTCCGCAATGCACTTCTGCTTTGCACTCCTCCAATACATTTTATTCGCTGCAGCTATGATAAATGTTATCATATCTGTTTACCATTTTGTAACTGGAAGTTGGCCCACTTCCAAGTTACGATGAATAGATGGGAATGAACGAACCACTCTACCCACTACCATCCATTAGTGCTCTAGTCTCAGAATATTACCTTGAGACTACGATCGATTAAAAAAGAACAAACACCTTATTCCCCCTGGGCTTCAACACGTTAGCTGAACAACCCTTGCTCATAAACAAAATAAGGTTGCTAACCTTCTTTTAACGAATAATAAGACTTCGCTCAAGACAGTTTAGGCATAGACAATCAATTTAAAATCAAAACATTTTCACACACATTTCAGTAAACTGAGCATGAAGCTCGAAAAGACATTTTTGCTTTTACTGAAAATAGTCCCCACCTTTCATTGCTTACAGATTTAGATGATCACGTTAGTTGTGGTTGAGCTGTCTCAATTTCCCTGTGTTTCCTTCACATATTAACACAGTAAAGCATACATAAATTAGGATGGATTGTCTAATCACAAACCAATTAGCCATAGCTGACGTTACTTAACGTCGATCAGGATTTATGATTGTAAAACTAAACCGACATTACTTAACTGATTGACATGCATTCTCTCCCCTCGAGACATGCATGTGACTTCAACAAACTCAAACATATTTGTTAACTGATCCACGATTAACGAACCAACTCAAATAAAGCACGTTTATATAATAAACGACTAAAGTCATATAACAATGCATAAATCAATTCGAAATAATTTATCGTTCAATTACGAACCCACTTGATTACGTAATTCACGATATTTATATACAATATTCAAAATATCATTAAATCTAATTGACATAATCAATTAGATAATTGAACAAGATCCGCAAGTATAAAATAAGTTAATAGCCAAAAAGATAAATAATAAATAATATTAAATAAAAGTTTTAACAAAAATATAATAATAAATAATAATATATAATATATATATATACACGTGTGTGTGTTTACGGGAAAGAGAAGAGAAAGAATAATTTTTTTATTTTTTATTATATATATAACATATATATTTGCATATACGAGAGAGACAATTATATATATATATATATATATATATATATATATAGCAAGAGAGAGAATATATATCTATAGCAGGAGAGAGATGAGACAAATTTTCTCTTTTCACACAATATACACACACGCATCATATATATATATATATATAAGAGGAAAAATAGTGTGATTGTCGGAGCAGCGTCGACAGACAGTCGGCCGTGTCGACCGCCGCCGGACTCGTCGATCGACTCAGCCACATCGACCGACGTCGGAGGAGAAGCAGAAGCAGTTCGCGCAAAGCAGTAGCTATTTGCGCGAAGTAGCAGCAACTCGCGTGAGCTCCGCCGGCTCTGCCCCAGCGACTCCGACCTTCCCCAAACAACCCAGCATGATCACATAAATCTCTAGACTCTAACCACATGCTTCAACTGATTGGAAAACTGTAAATCTCGCCGGAAACTGGGAAGGAAAAAGCTCACCGGCGAAAATGGTGTTTCAAGCTTCGGTTGCGGCGTTCCAGCAATGGGGGCGGTCGGATCTCGGTACCAAAATACTCTTAAAAATACAAGGAAAATGATTATGTAAACAAATCCCAGTTTCATCGCCGTTGATACGAGTTTCATGCCGATACCGTAAAGTTATCGACTTATCGGCGGGGCCTGAAACTGGGCCGATATCTCACTCGTTTCTTGACGTATTTGAGCGATTTCAAGCTCTGTGTGATCCTTGAAGTGCAGGCTGTTGATAGTGCTCGGTGTTGCGGCGATCAGTACATGGCAATGGTCAGACAGAGGCGATAAACGGAGGGGTGTCAAATGGTGGTGTCGTGGGAGTGAGATAGAGATGGAAAAGAATGCTGCGACTATCTTTCTTGTTTTCTATCTATTTCCACCGCCTAAAAAAAATGTTGATGTGGCAAATTCCTTGCCACCCAAGCTAGCAGTCGACGTGGCAAATTTTTTCTCCGATTCAACTTGCGTGTATTCAATTTTGATAATTTAACTTCGTGGATCTCAAGTCTTAAATGCATTATTGTTCCAAATAAACATGTAAATCCACGTAAATGTTTCAATTAATGAGTCCTACTTGTTCATATAAATTTTCAAATTTTTGGAGATAATAAATCATCGCCTGGAGCTCTAAAAGTCTAATAATTTGCATATTACTCCTCGAGCCTCAGAATTTCATTCCGATCATTTCCTATCCTTGAATATTTTATTCTCAAGCATAACCTAGCTCGATATATTAAACGAATCTTCCGAGTGCAAGTTATTAATTTAATTGCGGTATTATTATTTTAGAATAATAATTCGTTGCACTCAAATTTCCCACGTCACAACGGGTGTCAATTCTCGTCTATAAAAGCAATATAACAATAATTGCAAAAATGTATAAATATTTATTTATTTTATTAATTAAACATTTATTAGCTTAATTAAATTCAGGATATTACATTCACCCCACCTTACGAAATTTTTGTCTCGAAATGTGCTAAAGTGCCTCAAAAAGCTCGGGGTATTTATCCCTCATCTTCTCTTCTGATTCCCAAGTTGCTTCTTCTTGTCCGTGATGACTCCATAGAAGTTTGACAAGGGAAATAGATTTATTTCTTAGCTCTTGGGTCTTCCGGTCTAAGATTGCTTCCGATCTCTCTTCGTAATGTAAATCCAAATTTAAAGCAATCTCTTCCTGGCGAATCACGTGCTTAGGATCATATACATATTTCCTCAACTGTGACACGTGAAACACATTATGAACATTCCCCATGCTTAGTGGCAAAGCCAAACAATAAGCCACTTGGCCTACTCGTTCCAAAATCTCATAAGGTCCTACGAAACGCGGTTGTATTTTACCCCTAACTCCGAATCTTATGATGCCCTTCAAAGGAGAGACCTTCAAGAATACTTTGTCTCCCACTTCAAATTGTAGCTCGACCCTTTTCGAATCAGCCTAAGATTTCTGCCTACTCTGGGCCTCTTTAATTCTGTCTCGTATCTGGCGGACAACTTCAATCATCTCACCAATAGTACAGTGGTGACCGACACTTTCTTCCATACAAAGCTTCATATGGAGCCATGCCAATTGTCGCTTGATAACTATTGTTATAAGCGAACTCAATTAGCAATAAAATCGGCTCCCAATTTTCTCCTCGATCCAAGACAACGATTCGAAGCATATCTTCAAGAGTTTGAATGGTCCTCTCAGACTGATCATCCATCTGTGGGTGAAACGCCGTACTGAAATTCAGAAGTGTCCCCAACTCTTGCTGTAAACTAATCCAAAATCGGGATGTAAACTTGGAATCTTTGTCAGACGTGATTTTCACTGGCACTCCATGCAGTCTGACTATTTCTCTGACTTAAAGCTATGCCAACTTATCCGATCCATAGGTGGTTTGAATCAGTAAAAAATGAGCACTCTTCGTTAGACGATCCACAATAACCCATATCACCGTATTTTCTTTTTGAGATCTTGGCAACCCTGTGACAAAATCCATGGTGATATGCTCCCATTTCCATTCTTGAATGTCTAACGGTTGCAGCTTTTCAAACGACCGTTGATATAAAGCCTTAACCTGTTGACATGCTAAGCATTTTTCCACATATAAGGCTACATCCTTCTTCATACCGTCCCACCA
This sequence comes from Plectranthus barbatus, assembly GCA_026898455.1. Classification (NCBI taxonomy): domain Eukaryota; kingdom Viridiplantae; phylum Streptophyta; class Magnoliopsida; order Lamiales; family Lamiaceae; genus Plectranthus; species Plectranthus barbatus. Next base: position 55,395 of record JAPKLW010001340.1, on the reverse strand, counting down.
GTACATGGTCTTCAAATCCTGATACATCTTCGTGCTTCCAGGGTGGGCAGTATACGGCATGTCATGAGCTTCACTCATAATCTCGTTCCTCAATTCTTCACTGTTTGGTACATAGATTCTATCCCTGTACATCAATGCATTATCTGGTGCCTCTCTGTAATCTCCTTTCTCTTTCATTCTGATCTTCTGACGTAGCTTTTCAAGCTCATCATCATTTCTTTGAGCCTCAATAATTCTCTGTCTCAGATCTGACATTACACTCAAGGCAGCTACATCACATCTTCTTCTCTCCGAAGGCAAAATCACTTCGAGACGTAGTCTCTCAAAATCCCTGATCAACTAGTTCTTTCTAATGAGCAAACATCCCGACTGTGCTGCTTCTTTCCGGATCAATGCATCAGCTACTGAATTTGCCTTGTCGGGATGATAGTTGATCGTCAGATCATAAATATTGACCAGTTCGAGCCATCTTCTTGTCTCATGTTTAGATTCTTCTGCTCAAAAAAATACTTCAGGCTCTTATGATCCGTAAATATAGCACATTTGACTCCATAAAAATGGTGCCTCCAAATCTTTAGTGCGTGAACTACGGCTGCTAACTCAAGATCAAGAGTTGGATATTTCATCTCATGTGGTCTTAGTTGTCTCTATGCATAGGCTATCACCTTGCCATCTTGCATCAATATGTAGCCTAATCCATTTTTAGATGTATATGTGTACACCTCGTAGTTCTTGTATGACTCGGGAACCGCTAGTACTGGTGCAGTCGTCAAACATTGCTTCAGCTTTTGGAATCTCTCTTCACATTCTTTAGTCCATTCAAACTTAATTCCTTTATGCAGCAATCATGCCATAGGCTTCACGATTTGCGAGAAGCCTTCTATAAACCTTCTGTAGTATCCAGCGAAACCAAGAAAACTTCTGATTTCATTTGGTGTAGTGGGAGACTTCCAATCTGTCACCATCTGAATCTTAGCGAGGTCCACTTTGATTCCATCAGCTAACATAATGTGATCTAAAAATGTCACTTCCTTGAGCCAGAATTCACATTTGCCAAACTTGGCATATAGCTTCTCATCCCTGAGCGTCTATAACACTGTCCTCGAGTGCTGCTCATGTTCCTCTTCATTCCTTGAATAGATAAGTATGTCATTGATGAATACCAAGACATAATTGTCAAGATATGGGTGGAATACCCTATTCATCAGATCCATGAATACCGCTGGGGCATTTGTGAGTCCAAATGGCAAAACCACGAACTCGTAGTGACCGTATCTTGTCCTAAAGGCTGTCTTCCTTTCGAATCTTCAATTGATGATACCCCGATCGAAGGTCTATCTTCGAGAACAAGGTCTCTCCATTAAGCTGATTGAACAGATCGTCGATCCTGGGTAAGGGGCATCTATTCTTCAAAGTCAATTTATTTAACTCCCGATAGTCGATGCACATTCTCATCGATATATCATTCTTCTTGACAAACAATACATGCTCGGATAAAACCCATGTCTAAAAGCTCTTGGAGTTGCACTTTTATTTCCTGCAACTCTTTTGGTGCCATACGATAGGGCGCTTTGGATATCGGAGCTGCACCCGGTTCTAAATCTATCGTAAACTCCACCTGCCTGTCTGGCGGCAGTCCTGGTAGTTCTTTTGGAAATACATCCTCAAACTCCCTAACTATTGGCACGTCCTTGACTCACAACTCTGGCTTTTCTTCACCTTCTAAATATACCAAGAATGCTTGGTTCTTGGTCTTCTTCATTAGCCTCAAAGCTTGGAGTGCTGAAATAACCTACACTTTCTGATTCCTTCTGAGTCCATGAACACAAGTTTTCTCGTCTCCCGGTTGTGGAATAATAACTTTCCTTTCATGACATAATATAGTTGCCTTATTCTTTGACAACCAATCCATATCCATAACAATTAATTCTGCTACCATTATCTCATGATCATTTAACTGGATTTCCAATTTACGGCATATTAAGGTAGTAGTTGTCGTTTCTCCTAAAGGCATAGCTACCTTCAGATCCTGCCTACTCTTCTCTACCTTAAGACCTAATACTTCAATGCATGCTGATGATATGAATGTATGGGATGCTCCAGTATCAAAATAAAACCATGATAGGCATATTATTAGCAATGCCCATACCTGCTAGATCTCCTTCATCTCTGTTGTCATCAATGGCATATGCCCTTGCCCTCTGGGGCTGCTGATTTTCCTCCGGCTGGTTCTCTTTTAGTTGACAAGGTGGCGACTGTCGATCTTGCCTGCCTCCTCGGTGATTCCTTCCAGCTCCTCTCCAAGGCTGGTGTTCTCCCCTAATCGCCTTCAGTTGTTGATTTGTAAGCCTTTGATTATTTTGCTTGTTTCCAATTCCAAATTGAGCTGAGGGGAATTGTCGCGCAAAGTGCCCAAATCCTCCACAGTTGAAGCATAAGTTTTTTGCAACGTGGCACCTTCCGAAATTCTTCTTCCCACACCTATTACACTGTGGAGTTATCATGCCGCGTGGGTTTTGAGCTACTGGTGCTTTGTACCTCCTATAGGACTGGTCGAAGTTGCGCCTTTGGTTATTCTGATAATTTCCCTGATCTTCGCGCTTTTGGCTTCCCGACCCCTGGTACTATGGTTGCGGGTTCTCCTCCCATTTCCTCTTCGGTGCAAGAGATGATGATTGGGGCTCTTGAGCACCCCAAGATGGTAACCTCTTCCAATTATTTGATGCATCCACATCTAGAGCTTTTCACAGTAGCTCTTGATAACCCAACTCAGTGAAAGTAGACAAATAGGTTCGAATTTCTTCCCTCAACCCATCGCGGAATTTCTCTACCAGCTTCTCAGGTGTATCTGCTTGATGCGGTGCATGACGTAGTAATTCGCTAAACTTTGAATCATATTCCTCCACGGTCATCTTACCTTGCTCGAGCAAGAAAAACTCGATCTCTCTATCTTTACAATATTTTTTTGGCACGTACTTCTCAAACAGTGCTGTCTTGAAACGTTCCCAATCAAGCTGTTGACGAGCCACCGGTGCAAGAGACTTTACATAAGTTTCCCACCAACGATTGGCTTGTCCCGTTAATTGATAGGTCATGCAGTTGACTTTCTCTATCTCAAAACATTGCATATGTCGAAAAATCTTTTCTAGCGTGCGGACCCAATCTTCTGCTGCAGTGGGACCTCCTATCCCATCAAAAGTTGGGGGGTGATGCTTACGGAAAGTCTCGACAAGTCGGAATGTCATAGTAGGTTGCATGCGCTCTGGCTGATGCTGATTGCCGGGTGATAAGCTTAAATTATTACTCACTTATCTATATTTTTCTCCATTGTTTCAAGTGTATTTTATTATGTTTATAGTTATTTCTGTGCATGAGACTATTTTAGAGGGTGTTATGCCTTTCATGGTTGACTTTGCAGGTATTTAGGGTGGAAAAGAGGTGAAATGATGAAAGAGCCAAGTTACATGGAGTGCCACTTCGAGAAGGCTGTTTTCACCATTTTTGGCAACTTTTGCTATTTTAGCCCAATACCTAGATTAAGTCTTTTTCTCTCCTCTATAAATATGAACTTATTACGCACGAAAATAAGTTAGTTTTTTAAATCTTTTATGCATTATTTTACTTAGAATATTGAAGATATTGGAGTTTTTGAAGACATTCAAGGTTCATATTTCAATTGCTAAGGTAATAATATGTTTGCTTTTGTTTTAGTCATGTTTTGTGGCTAGAACCCTAACAGGTTCTAGGGCTATGTGTATTCTTTTCTGATGCATGTTTAATTAAAATCAACTCAATAGCATGGTTCAATTCATTGTGCTTAATTAATTGAATCTAGATTTAGAGAAGGATCGAGAGATGAATTTGAATCTAGGTTTGTAGTTATTAATTGAAGGACCGAGAGGTGAAAATTGATAATAGGAAAATGGAATTGAGTGCAATAATTTTCTTTCTTAAAAGGAAGAATTAATTTGTAGGATTTAATTAGATAATTATCGAGATTGACTAATTTGGTGTTCTTGAGACCGAGAGGATATAGTCACTAATTAGTAATCTAGAGTTTCATTGCCTAATCAAAGAATTTAATCCACTTGAATCTTAATTTATCCCCATTGCTGAGTTGATTGATATTGCATGTTGATGATTAGAATATATGCCCTAGGATCAGTGTTTTCCTTTAATTGTTTTAAAATCTTTATTATCTCGCATTGTCATCTTTAATTTTCAAAACAAAACCCCTTTAATATTTCCTCAAACTTCTATGTTCTAGGAATTATAGCTAGTACTTTGGGAATTTCATTGCACAGTCCCTGTGGGTTCGACCACCTTTGGGTGTAATTATAAATTTATTTGCTCACCGTTTCTGCGGTTATAAAATTGGCGCCGTTGCCGGGGACTGTCAGATTATCCAACTATTAGTTTATTTTTAGTTCTGATGGATTGAGACTATAATTTTATTTTATTTCTGTTTTAATTTCCTATTTGTTGGTTTTTGTGTTTCTAATTTCGAGTTTTAGGGTTTGAATTTGGTTTTGGTGTTTGAATTTCGTGTTTCAGTTCGTGTGACTTTTTGGATTTTTGTGCTCTATTTCGATCGATGGCACGCCTGTCGATCGACACAGCAACAACCTCCGTGTCGATAGACAGTCTCCCTGTTGATCGACACAACCGCTGATTTTGTTTTTTGTTTTCAGGTGCATGAACACGAGTGCTCGGGGCAAACCACTAAGGAATTTTGATCCAGAAATCGAAGCCACAGTCCAGAAAAGAAAAAGCAAGGAAAAACAAGCCACAAGCACCAACATGGAGGCCCACCACACCGAACCGATGTGAAATTCTCAGAGATACCACCTTTGGAGGACTCCGACACACAGCTCATTACTCAACAGAATGCCCTTCTTCTAGTTCAAGAGGTCAACCATATGAAGGACGTCATCAAGCAACTCATGGCAGAAAAGGAAGCTGACAGGCGCGAGGCCGAAAGAAGAGAAGAGAAAGAGAGAGAGAAAGGCACCGCCCAGAGGAATCCGATGATGAGGATCCAAATGTGATGGCCAAGAAGTACAGACCATAGTTGGGAATGAGGTATTTGCTATTGGCATCACCACCAATAACTTTGAACTTAAGACCGGGTTGATTCAGATGGTTCAGCAAAACTAGTTTGGAGGCCGAGCAATGGAAGATCCGTACACCCACCTCAGGACGTTCGTGGAGGTGTGTGATACCATCAAGCAGGGAGGAGTTACCCAGGATGTGATCCGTCTACGTTTGTTCCCCTTCTCACTTTGGGATCAGGCTCGGACGTGGTTTACAGCCCTGGACTGCAGCAACATCCGTACTTGGGCCGATCTCATAGCAGAGTTCCTTGCCGTCTTCTTCCTGCCTTCAGGTATCATTTAGAAGAAGATGGAGATTCTACAGTTCCACCAGAGATTGGATGAGTCCTTGTTCGAGGTTTGGAGCAGGTTGAATGAGTTATTGAGGAGCTGCCCAAGCCATGGAGTTGATAACGAGGAGCAGGCCCACATCTTCTATAGAGGGATGAATGAGAGTACCTAAGCAGCCGTTGATTATGGCTCGGGAGGTTCTCTGATGAGCAAGTCACCTGAAAATGCCCTCAAGCTGTTCAAGAAGATGGCATTGCATGCTCAACAATGGTCCAATCCAAGGAGACCGCAAGTTCGGGCAGTGGAGACTAAAGAAGATGACATCTTGAAGAAGGAGATAGAGAAGTTTAAAGGGGAGGTTGAAAAACTTACTACTTCTGCTTCTGTTTCCGTTGCACAGGTTGACCCTATCGCCAACGTGAACTACATGAATCATGGTGGCTACTAGAATCAATACCGGCAAGGGGGATACCAGCACTACCATCCGAGACCTCACCCAAGTTTTTCATATGCTCAGCCAGAGGGTGCCGAACAACCTCCACCTGATTTTGATGTGCAGAATGGCGAGGTCATGGAAAAGAAGAAGGAGAGCCTCGATGAGGTGCTCAAGAACTTCATCAAAGCTTCCGACTACCGGGTTGGAAAGATTGAGCAGGTAGTAGCAGGTGTCAATACCAAGGTGGACAGGCTTAAAAAGCATGTGAAGATCATCGAGACTCAAGTCATTCAGATTGCCACATCACTTGGTGCGCAACACACGCCAGGAAAGCTGCTGAGCACCACCAAGATGAATCCGAGGAACCAAAAAGATTGCAAAGCTGTGAAATTGAGGTCCGGAACTAGCTACACAGGTTCGAGCATGCCCCAAAGCAAGTTTGGGGGAGAGAAGAATAAGGAGCCTGCAGAGCCGTCCTCTGTTTCGATCGACAGGAAGCCTGTCAATCGAGATAGAGGATAAGAAGATGAGGTTAATTCAAACGATGATGAAGATTCGATCGACATGACTGCAACAAGTGTGTCGATAGACAGGGAGGACAAAACGTCACAAATCTCGGCCAGTCCACACAACAGCCTCCTCGACACAATTCTTCAAGTTCCAAACTGCCAGATGATAAGCTCATAATTATACTGCCTTATCTATATTTTTCTCCATTGTTTCAAGTGAATTTTGTTATATTTTTACTTATTTCTGTGCATGAGTCTACTTTAGAGGGTATTATGCTTGTCATGGTAAGATTTTGCTAGTTTTAGGCCAAATTCATTGGAAACACGTACCGAAAGCATTTGATGTTCAAAGAAACATTCACGACTTCTTCCACAGTTGGAATCCGAGCTAACGGGGCACAAAATTGGAAAGATCTTTGAGTTAGCTTTCCAACGCAACTGGAATCGGGTCAATCGGAGTTCGGGAACAATAGTTATGGCCAAAATTGTGAGACTGCGCAGAAGGGTCGAAAGTGGCGAAAATGGTCTCTGTTTCGACCGAGACAAGGTTCATCTCGACCGAGATGGACTGTTTTGGCGAGATTCAACGAGATTTTCACATATTTTGGGCGAGAATTGCTTGGGATTCAAGTTACACATCAATTTGGAAGCATTGAAGACCCAAAAATGGAAGTTTCAACCAAGAAAATCATTCCTTTTGAAGTTTTGTGCAAAGAAGGAAAATATTATGTACCATCAACTCAGGAAGGAAATGCCCAATTTCATCAATTCCTACCATTCAAGAGCTTTACCCTACTCCTATATAAACGCATGTCTAGTTCATTGTTTATTATTCCAGTCCAATTTTAAATTCCAGTCCAACTTTAATTTCAGTTCATAGTTTAATTTTCTTTAGTTTTTAGGGCTGGAATCAAAACCTTTATTTTATTGTACCTTTATTTTTCTGCACCTTTATTTTAATTCAATCTTTAATTTTTCTTTCAATGTTTATTTTTAATATGCTAGGCTAGATTCTTTATCAGATTCTAGGGTTTCTCCATTTGTGATACATGTTTTGATTTGAATTCTTCAAACCCTTTAATTGGTTTAAACTCTTTGGTTTTATTTCCAATCTATTTTCATTTGAAGGATCGAGAGATGGAGATTAGAATAGGTTTTTGTTATTAATTGAAGGACCGAGAGGTGAAAATTGATAATAGGAAGTGAGAGTTTTATACATTTGATTTTCTGTCCGACCAAGAAGAATTCAATTGTAGGATTAATCTAATTTTTATTGAGATTGATTAACTTGTATTTTTGAGACCAAGAGGAGATGATCACTAGTTAATAATCTAGATTTTAATTGCCCGACCTAGGAATTAATTCCACTTTACCAGATTTTCCACCAAAAGTATCTTTTATGGGTTTGAATTATTTGTTTCTTGCATGTTGACCAGATTGGTAGATTTCCCTAAGATCTGTACTTTTTTTATTTGAATTTCTTTAAAAGTTGTTTTCATAAAACCAAAAAAAAAACTCTCAAATTTGGTTTTGCCCAAACAAAAGATTGAAAAACTACATTCAGTATATGAATTACTTTCGTTGCACTATCTCTGTGGGTTCGACATACCTTCGGGTTATTTATAAATTTATTTGCCCTTTGCTATAATCTGTGTGCAGATTTTGCATCGATCAAATTGGCGCCGTTGCCGGGGATAGTCAGATTGTATTTTATTACTGTTTTGTTTGATATCTTCTGGATTGGTTTTATATTTATTTAATTATCTATTTTTCTTTTTTTTTGCGAGCGTGTGTGTGTGAGTTGAGTTTCTATTTCAACCGAAGCAGTCAGCTTGTCGGTCGACGCTAACTGATGCTTCCATCCTTCTTCTTGCAGGTGCATAATCACGAGGAGCAACGAGAAAAAGATGGTGAACGATGAAGAGCAACGAATTTTGGTAACTGAAGCATATCTACTGAGGAAAAAATTGAGAGAAATACAAGAAAGGCAAGCTGCAGTTCTAGAGGTTAATCCGGCTCAGCCCAAAAAGTCAATCATTGATGAAGTCTTGTCCAGAGTCAAGCCATCATCGGCATGGATCAATGAGAGAAACGGAGTCATGAAGGCTAAGGAGTCAATCATTGAAGACATCTTGTTCAGATTAAATCCAGTCACTGAAGCACACCTAGTCAAGGAGGACATTAAAGTTAAAGTAGGTTGAAAAAGAAGAACAAGTTGAGGTTGAGCCTTCTGATTCAAATGATGTGGTCACTTCAGTACACAAAGAATAGTAGAATCAAACTAAGGACGAAGGAGAAGAACAAAGGCAATTTCTGAAGGATTTGGAGGTTAGTGCAAAAAAGATCAAATCGAAGCCTCCTAATTCACATTCTCTTGATTGCAAGACCGCTTATTTTGCACCATCAAACATCCAATTGATGCGGTTGTTGCAATACATATTCCAACCTCATTGATGAGATTCACAGGTAGTGTCGAGCCACGACAATAACTAAGGCACTGGATGGGAGGTAACCCATTATTTTATCACTTTCCTTTTCAATTTTTGTTCTTATTTCCGTTTGTTATTGCTTTCTCTTTTTATTTTTTGATATTCAAAATTTAAAAAAAAACTTTGAGGTCGGTTTCGACCGAGGCAGAGCCTTCCACGGTCGACACGGAGTGCTAGCAGCCAAAATTCCATGTAGTTCGAGGTCTGAAGAAAGCGGATAAAAAGTTGGTGTCTGAGGCCAACATTCGAGGTACAGTTTCGAGCCCTGAATCTGATTTTCAAACTTATTCTCTGATTTTCGAATAAGTTTGGGGGGAGGAAGATTGAGGGGTTTGAAACTATTTTCTATCCTTTTATTTATTTGCTTTTTGTCAATTAAATTTTTGCCAAGGTAATTTTTATGAATTTGAAATATTTTTTGGAATTTGTGAGGAAAATATTTAAGTAATTGAACTCTCCTTCAATATATGTAATGTTTGGAATTAATCTTTGATAAGTTGTTTTGATTTCAATTATGGTTGATTTGCCCATGAATGTAGAATACCGCATGATAGGGTCTAATTGAAACTTACACTTGCATGATGTTTGAGTGGATTGAAATTGACTGAGGAAGAATTTTTGAACCCAAGTGAGATTTGAGCCTTTATTTGTTCATGAGAGATTCACATGTATGTTTTTGTTTCTCTAGAACTTGCTTTTGTTCTGTTTTGAGACTAATATGTTTTTGTTTCTCTAGAACTTGCTTTTGTTCTGTTTTGAGACTGCATAGTGTGCACAATGAAAGAAAATGATCTTAGGCCATTTTTGTAAGCCATATCTTCCTAAACACTGTCCCTTATAATGATTTATCCTTAGTTAAGCCCCTTTGAGCCTGTTACTTTTCTTTCTTGTCTATGAGTTAAAGAGAAGCATTGTAGTCCATCTTGTCTATGAGAAGTGCTATAAACGGGTGATTTGTTTCTTGTCTATAAGAGTTGGGCAAAATAAAGGGTAGATTGATGATTATTGTTCAAGAGGTAGCCTTTGAGTCCTTGGTTTCTGTACTTGTCTATGAGTGAAATTTTGGATTCCTTCTTGTCTATAAGTTGAGGTGAAACAAAGAATTATAAGAGGATAAGAAATCTTTAGTTGGTTATGAAAAAAATAAGAGCTTGAAAAGAAAAAAAGAAGAAAAAGAGTCTTGATTGGTATTGTAAAATAAAAGGAGAATGGTAGATGTCTTAAGATGGTGAATTAAGATTGATGAGGTGGACGCACTTAGTTGATCACTTGGCCATATTTCCCTACCTTTCACAAAAAGCCTTCATTACAACCCTGTCAAAAGTCCTTTTTGATTCTTGATTTGTGTGCACAAATAAGCAGTGGAGATTTTAGAACTCTTGCAAGCCTATGGTAGAAATTTCTTCATACACGTTGTGAGTGCTTTTATTTGAAATCCAAACACTTGAGGGATGAGCGATACACTTTCCTGTGAGTCTTCCGAAGTTGATGAATATCTTATCTCTTTCAATTGCTTTTGTGATGTGGATTGATGAACCTTGATTGTGATGAATCTTGTGAGGCATGACACTTTCAATAGCTTGAGAATGCTTTTATTCTTTTCTTCGATTGAGGACAATCTAATATTCAAGTTTGGGGGGTTTGATAAGCTCATAATTATACTCACTTATCTATATTTTTCTCCATTGTTTCAAGTGCATTTTTTTATATTTTTACTTATTTCTGTGCATGAGTCTACTTTAGAGGGTATTATGCTTGTCATGGTAAGATTTTGCTGGTTTTAGGCCAAATTCATTGGAAACCCGTACCGAAAGCATTAGATGTTCAAAGCAACAGTTAGGACTTCTTCCACAGTTGGAATCCGAGCTAACGGGGCACAAAATTGGAGAGATCTTTGAGTTAGCTTTCCAACGCAACTGGAATCGGGTCAATCGGAGTTCGGGAACAAAAGTTATTGCCAAAATCGTGAGATTGCACAGAAGGGTCGAAAGTGGCGAAAATGGTCTCTGTTTCGACCGAGACAAAGTTCATCTCGACCGAGATGGACTGTTTTGGCGAGATTATGCGAGATTTTCACATATTTTGGGCGAGAATTGCTTGGGATTTAAGTTACACATCAATTTGGAAGCATTGAAGACCCAAAAAGGGAAGTTTCAACCAAGAAAATCATTCCTTTTGAAGTTTTGTGCAAACAAGGAAAATATTATATACCATCAACTCAGGAAGGAAATGCCCAATTTCATCAATTCCTACCATTCAAGAGCTTTACCCTACTCCTATATAAACTCATGTCTAGTTCATTGTTTATTATTCCAGTCCAATTTTAAATTCCAGTCCAACTTTAATTTCAGTTCATAGTTTAATTTTCTTTAGTTTTTAGGGCTGGAATCAAAACCTTTATTTTATTGTACCTTTATTTTTCTGTACCTTTATTTTAATGCAATCTTTAATTTTTCTTTCAATGTTTATTTTTAATATGCTAGGCTAGATTCTTTATCATATTCTAGGGTTTCTCCATTTGTGATACATGTTTTGATTTGAATTCTTCAAACCCTTTAATTGGTTTAAACTCTTTGGTTTTATTTCAAATCTATTTTCATTTGAAGGATCGAGAGATAAAGATTGGAATAGGTTTTTGTTATTAATTGAAGGACCGAGAGGTGAAAATTGATAATAGGAAGTGAGAGTTTAATACATTTGATTTTCTGTCCGACGAAGAAGAATTCAATTGTAGGATTAATCTAATTTTTATTGAGATTGATTAACTTGTGTTTTTTGAGACCGAGAGGAGATGATCACTAGTTAATAATCTAGATTTTAATTGCCCGACCAAGGAATTAATTCCACTTTACCAGATTTTCCACCAAAAATATCTTTTATGGATTTGAATTATTTGTTTCTTGCATGTTGACCAGATTGGTAGATTTCCCTAGGATCTGTACTTTTTTTATTTGAATTTCTTTAAGAGTTGTTTTCATAAAACCCCAAAAAAAACTCTCAAATTTGGTTTTGCCCAAACAAAAGATTGAAAAACTACATTCAATATATGAATTACTTTCGTTGCGCTATCTCTGCGGGTTCGACATACCTTCGGGTTATTTATAAATTTATTTGCCCTTTGCTATAATCTGTGTGCAGATTTTGCATCGATCACCAGACCACCTCCGATGACCTTTCCTCAACGCTTTGCCAAGAAGAAGGAGGATTCCAAGTTCTTTTGCATTGTTGAGAACTTGAAGGAGGTGAGTATTAACTTACCCTTGATTGAAGCTTTGCCTGAAATTCCAGGTTATATGAACTATCTCCGGAAGCTCATGAGCGAAAAGAAACACTTTGTGGAGAATACAACTGTTGGTCCCGGATTATCAGGGTATAACTTGGCAGCGGAAAATGTGATTAATCGTTTCTTGCACTCTGCTGGTTACTCAGCTGACTGGGACCTTGTCAGCTGGTAAGTCAACTTGCACTCTGCGTACTCAGCTGACTGGCGACTGGCTGGTCAGCTGGTAGCTCAAGACTTAGAATATTTTTAGCCTTGTTTGCACAGTTATATCAGTTTTCAGATATACACCAGCACTTGGGTGCTGGGTTTTAAATCAGTATGAAATGCAGAAAGCTGATAAAAGACAAAGGATTTATAGTGGTTCGATCAACTGATCTACGTCCACTCTCCAGTCGTAGCACTGGAAATTCACTATAGAGTAATCAGGTACAAGTTGCCTACGATCTATCTCTAGCTGGTGCGACCCTTGTCCACCACTTCGCTAGATCAACCGCTCCCGGTCTTGTTTCCTTCTTCAACTCTGATCAGCTGGTGGAGTGCGAGCACGTCACTTCAACCTCCACAGCTTCACTGGGTGTTTAGTTCTCCCAAGAACGTATCTTCTCAATACGGCAAAAGCCCGTAATAACTCAAGTGCTGGCTGGCACAAGAGCTGCTGTGAACTTCCTCAGAAGAGAAAGAACACCAAAGAGATCAGTAACTTACAAGCTGGAAGCTTGAAGTCTCGTGTTTGAATAAATCAACACACGGATAGCCTTTAGAAAGGCCTCGAAAGTGTTTTGCTTCTACTTGCTTGAGCGTAATAAATTTTCAGTCTTTCGGTAGGTGAAGAGTATTGAATGTTGGTGGATCCCAGGTATTTATAGCCGAGGGATCCCATTCAAATTTTCTAGCCGTTTGGACATATCCGAAAAAGGTCTCTGTCCTCGCATGTCCTTCAGACGGCGGCAGGTAGGAATTTCCGGAAAGCGCCATGCTTTTGTCCACTTTATCTGACATTGATCTCTTTATGTCAGAACGGCACTATTCGTCAGTACGAGGAATCGGAACTGGTGTCTTGAACTGATAGACTTTAAGGTATCCTCCCTTAAAGTCATACTCTGTCAGTTAATTCCTCGATGAATCTTCTTTTTGTCTCTAAGACTCTGGGAGAGCGAATCTGGAATTCTGCTGGTAACACCCGACTGGTAGATCATTCTGGTGATCTTGTGCTGGCAGTCTCTGCTGGTGACTTTGCGCTGGCACAATCTAAGTACCAATATGTCTGATGTTAACCCTTTCTTGGAATCTCCCATGACTGGTGGCTTCACCGCTGGTGAATAGTGTCAGTGAGAACACCTATTCTGCTGGTAAGGTTTGTCAGCCGCCTGCTGATGAAATCCTTCCCAACTGGTGAACAGTAGTCAGTCATTAGCTCTTTCTCATGCAGATGAACAGTGTCAGCACGAGTCACTGTCAGCCGCCTGCTGATGAGACTTTCCCAACTGGTGAACAGTAGCCAGTGGTAAGCACTTCTCATGCTGGTGAACAGTGCCAGCATGAGTCTTTGATCAGCTGCGACTTACAACTCAAAAGACCTAAACAGGACTTTACATTTGAGACTAGAGCTATTCTAGAGACAAACTGACGCTGGTAGGACTTAGGATTTGATCCACCAAAACACCAAAACTAGAGTCTAAACAAGTAGCTACTGGGGAAAGGAAACTTAGCCAAATTTCCCAACAACAACAGTCAGACTTCATGAGCAGTGCAACATGATCCTACAGAAGAGACTTCCAGTCAAAAGAAGTGACCAAGATGCTTCTCTATTCCAGTTGTGATCGGGGGGGGGATCACGTTTCCCTACGTGTTGTGCGACATTGGTGCCAACATCAATCTGATGCCCTTTTCCATCGTCCACCGCCTCAAGATTGGAGAGTTGAGGCCGACTACAATCACTTTGCAGATGGCAGACCGATCTGTGTCTCACCCCAAAGGTATACTATAGGATGTTCTCATTCGTGTGGGTCAACTAATTTTTCCTACAAATTTTTTAGTCTTGGACATGAAGGAAGATGGCAACACACCCCTCATCTTGGGAAGGGATTTTTTGGACACGAGTGTTGCTTTGATTGATTGCAGTGGTGGAGAGATAACGCTTCGAGCAAATGAGGAGAAGATTACTTTCAAACTCGACAGAAGCCGGCAGCAATCAGAATGCTTTAGGGTCACCTCCTATGAAGAATTTGAAGAGGAAGAACTTGAGGATGAAAGAGAAGACAAAGTCGCTCAAGAATGAGAGCGAGGGAATGAGGTGGCAAAATTGCCAATTACACCATCTCATCACGAGCTCACTGCTGTCATTCAAGACCGACTTGTTTACATGGTGGATTCTCAAGGAAGGCGAGTGCGATCTAGCCCACCTTGGTTCTGAAAAGAGGTACCGTCGAGCTACGACGTTAACTAAAGAACTTGTTGGGAGGTAACCCAACTTTTACATGCTTTCATTTCAATTTTCGTTGTTTTCTTTTCAATATTTGTTTTATTTTCGTTGGTGTGTTTAACTTTATTTCCGAATTTCTGTTTTGCAATTATTTTGTTTTATTTTTGAAAAAAAAAAATTGAACAGGGAGGATTTACCTCTGTCTCAATCGACAGGCCCTCTATCGATCGAGATAGAGGTCAGCACGCGAAGAACACTTTTGACCGACAGAGCAGTTGATAGAAGGCCCTGTGTCGATCGATAGACCCCCTGTCCATCGACCCAGAGTGCTAGCAGTCCCAATTCTCTGTCGCGACGAGCTGATTCCTCCGGTGGATAAAAAGGTTGATGTTTGAGATCAACAGTCAGGTACAAGTTCTTCTTCTTGTCTGATTTTCAAACTTTTTCTTACTCTCCGATTTCAAAATAAGTTTGGGGGGATGTGGACAAGAAATTCGAACTTATCTATCCTTTATTTGCTTTAATTTTTTATTGCTTTTTTATTGCTTTATTTGCTTTGGTGTGTTTATTTAAATTTTTTCTTAGAAAAAAATATAGATATTATGTTAAGGAAAATTTTTGAGTAATTGAACCCACTTGAATTATGTGTGAGTTTGGAATCAGTCTTTGTAAGTTGATTTGATTTCAATTGTGGTTGATTTGCCCATGAATGTAGAATACCGCATGATAAGTTCTGATTGAAACTTACACTTGCATGATGATTGAGTTGATTGCAATTGACTAAGGAAGAAAATAATTGAACCTAAGTGAGTTTTTGAGCCTTTATTTGTTCATGAGAGATTCGCATGTATGTTTTCGTTTCTCTAGAACTTGCTTTTGTTCTGTTTTGAGACTGCATAGTGTGCACAAGGATAGAAAATGATTTTATGCCATCTTTGTTTGCCCAAATCCTAAACACTGTCCCTTCTTATATTGAAACTATCCCTAGTAAGTCCCATTGTGCCTAACTCCATTTTTTTTTTTGTCTTGTCTATGAGATTTTCATGAAGTTATAATGGTTTTTGTCTTGTCTATGAGGTTTAAGGAAGAAAAGGGTGGTTATATGTATGATGTGGATAAGAAAATTGTAGTATAATGGTGAATAAAAGATGAAAGGTTGTATAGCTCAAAAGAAAAAAAATAGAAGTCTCATAAGCCCTTAAAAAATGCGTGTTTGTAATTGCAAAACTTTTGAAAGGGTATAAGAGATTAAAAAAAAAGATCTTGAAAAAGAAAAAAAAGAGAAAAAACTTGATTGTAATATTTGAGGAGAAGGGTAGATGTTGATAGATGGTGGTTTATATTGATTGAGGGTGTACAACTTGATTGATTTTAGTCACTTGGCCATATTTCCCTACCTTTCACAAAAAGCCTACATTACAACCTAATCAAAGTCCTTTCTGATTCTTGATTTGTGTGCACAAATAAGAAGTGGAGATTCTAGAAATTTTGCAAGCCTATGGTAGAAATTTCTTCATACATGTTGTGAGTGCTTTAATTGAAACCTAAACACTTGTGTGGATGAGCGATACACTTTCTTGTGAGTCTTCTGAAGTTGATGAATATCTTATCTCTTTCAATTGCTTGTGTGATGTGAATTGATGAACCTAGATTGTGATGAATCTTGTGAGGCATTGCACTTTCAACTGCTTGAGATTTCTTTTCTTCTTTTCTTCCATTGAGGACAATCTTATATTCAAGTTTGGGGGGTTTGATAAGCTCATATTATTATTACTTACTTATCTATATTTTTCTCCATTATTTCAAGTACATTTTATTATGTTTTTAGTTATTTCTGTGCATGAGACTGTTTTAGAGGGTGTTATGCCTTTCATGGTTGATTTTGCAGGTATTTAGGGCAGAAAAGAGGTGAAATGATGAAAGAGCCAAGTTATAAGGAGTACCGCTTCGATTGACACACGGGTAGTCGACCAAAGCTGGAAGACAAAGCCAAAATTATGAAGCAGGACCTCTGTGTCGATCGAAATTCATTTTGTCGATCAACACAGAGGTCAGATGTCAATCGAGGGCACAAAATTGAAGAAGAGCTCGACACTTGCAGCCTTGTCAATCGAGATTCTCCCCGTCGATCGATAAGGAGAACAAAGATGGGAAATCGACACAACAACAAGCTCGGATCTCGACTTGCTGTGTATGTCGATCGACAGACACTCTGTCGATTGACACAGATGCCCGAGAAGGCTGTTTTCACCTGTTTTGGCAACTTTTGTTATTTTAGCCCAATACCTAAATTAGGTCTTTTCTCTCCTCTATAAATATGAACTTATTATGAACGAAAATAAGTTAGTTTTTTAGATCTTTTATGCATTATTTTACTTAGAATATTGAAGACATTGGAGTTTTTGAAGACATTCAAGGTTCCGATTTCAATTGCTAAGGTAATAATATGTTTACTTTTGTTTTAGTCATGTTTTGTGGCTAGAACCCTAACAGGTTCTAGGGCTATGTGTATTCTTTTCTGATGCATGTTTAATTAAATTCAGCTTAATAGCATGGTTCAATTCCTTGTGCTTAATTAATCGAATCTAGATTTAGAGAATAATCAAGAGATGAATTTGAATCTAGGTTTGTAGTTATTAATTGAAGGACCGAGAGGTGAAAATTGATAATAGGAAAATGGAATTGAATGCAATTATTTTCTGTCTTAAAAGGAAGAATTAATTTGTAGGATTTAATTAGATAATTATCGAAATTAACTAATATGGTGTTCTTGAGACCGAGAGGAGATAGTCACTAATTAGTAATCTATGGTTTCATTGCCTAATCAAGGAATTTAATCCACTTGAATCTTAATTTATCACCATTGTTGAGTTGATTGATATTGAATGTCTATGATTAGAATATTATGCCCTAGGATCTGTGTTTTCCTTTAATTGTTTTAAAACCTTTATTTTCTCGCATCGTCATCTATAATTTTTAAAATAAAATCCCTTTTTCTATTTCCTCAAACTTCTATGTTCTAGGAATTATAGCTAGTACTTTGGGTATTTCATTGCACAGTCCCTGTGGTTCGACCACCTTTGGGTGTAATTATAAATTTATTTGCTCACCATTTCTGCGGTTATCACCGGGCCCATGGACTGAAATACTATCCTCTTCAGACAATATCTCGTAATCCGAGATAGCTTCCAAGATATGAACTTCTTCTAGTATAGGAGCTTCGTTATTAATTTGTGGATTGGCCCTACCTCGGCCTCGTCCTCTTCCCCGACCGTGGTCTCTGCCACGACCTCTTCCTCTTCCACAACTTCCACACTTGCAGACATTCTGCAGCATCGTACTAGGTTAGTAGCCTACTTGACAAACTTAACACAAATAGGCAACACCTACCCTAAGGATCATCACATCCCTACTACGGTACAAGTCAATCAAAAACCATAAGTCACCGAAATAATTCACAACGGTACAACTTTCAAAAGTGATAATTCAATCAGCCATTACCTGATCAATCCTAATCTAACCTCCAAGGTTAGCATACAATCTTAAGATAAATTTCAACCAACTCAATGCACAATCTAACACATCTTTAAGCAACAAACACAAAAATTACACTCCTTGCACAAAACTTTCAAAATCAACATTTTGAGTTCATAGTTTCACAAGGCCACCTCATTGGTGCCAAAACTAAACAGAATTCATTAACATTAATAACCTCGTCAGATTAAACAAAATACGGCATAAGCCCAATTTATTTTGTTCAAAACAATCACAATGTATGCTAGTACTTCCCTTTCTCCCATACTAGACAAATCATTTAACAAAACATGCAATCTCAGTATATCCCCTAATCCGATACTAGACATACAATCATACCATGTTTTCCCTGAAAACATTTTCAATCAAATTTCATTCAAAACATGAATCAATTGCTCAAAAAAATTTATAGCCATAATCAAATTATGCTATCAGTTCAAAAATTCCTTTAAATCAAAACATTTGTAGCGAACACAACCACTAAACAACTTGCAAGCAGGTAATTTAAACATTTCAAAATGTACCTCTCAGGTTGCGCAGGATGGACTGGGGTGTAAAGCACGAGAGCAATCATTCAAAGTAGACTTCCAAAACAAGGAAAGTCTAGGAAATCAAAGTTTAAAAGAAAAGACATAACATGGCTCTGATACCACTTCTGTAACGCCCCCAACGAGCCTTCCCGAACTTAGGGGCACATTACAGTGGTAGTGCAGTGCAATGGAGTGTTACGTGATGGAGATATGCATATGAAGATGCATATATCAGGATTTTTTCTTGCTCTCAGGATTGCTTGTCTTTACACCGCCGCATATTCATCCTTGCTGCTAACCTGCACATTTTAAAAATAATGTGAGGGGCTGAGTACAATGTACCCTGTGGAGACATGCCCGAAAATATACATGTTTAAATATGAATGTTATGCCACACACACACAGATAATCACGAGGTTTTATTGAAAAGTACCGTGTTATCCAAAACATTTTATTTGCTGCAGCTATCAGAAATGTTATCATACCTGTTTACCGTTTTGTAACCGGATGCTAGACCACTTCCAAGTTATGATGAAAAGTTGGGAATGGATGAACCACTCTACCCACTGCCATCCATTAGTGCACTAGTCTCAGAATATTACCTAGAGACTACGATCAATTCAAAAAGAACAAATACCTTATCCCCCCAGAGCTTCAACATCTCAACTGAACAACCCGAGCGCATAAACAAAATAAGGTTGCTAACCTTCTTTTAACGAATAATAAGGCTTAGCTCAAGTACAACATGTACCTGGTTCTGATCCAACTCTCTGAAGACAGCAATCAACAGAGGACAAATATGATAGCACAAAACAGTTTAGGCATAGACAATCAATTTAAAATCAAAACATTTTCACACACATTTTAGAAAACTGAGCATGAAGCTCGAAAAGACATTTTTGCTTTTACTGAAAATAGTCGCCACCTTTTATCGCATACAGATTTAGATGATCACATTATTTGTGGTTAATCTATCACAATTTCCCTGTGTTTCCTTCACATATTAACACATTAAAGCATACATAAATTAGGATGGATCGTCTAATCACAAACCAATTAGCCCTAGCTGACGTTACTTAACGTCGATCATGATTTATGACTGAAAAACTAAACAAAAATTACTCAACTGATCGACATGCATTCTCTCCCCTCGAGGCATGCATGTGACTTCAACAAACTCAAACATATTTGTTAACCGATCCATAGTTGTTGGTCCCGATTTACCAGAGTCGTCGTGCTTAAACAGAAACACGAAATGCAGCGGAAGTTCTTAAATCTTATCTTGCACTTAATATTCTCTAAATGTTTAGCTTTAAGTTCAAGTATGTATTAGATTTTTTCAAGATATACACAAGCAACTTGATGTTACTAGGTTTCAAATCCGAACAGGAAACAATAAAACAGTAAATGACACAGAGTTTATAGTGGTTCGATCCAATAGATCTACGTCCACTCCTCAGCCGAAATGCTACAAATTCCACTAAAAAGACATCAGAATACAAGGATTCGCCAACACATGCAACAGGTGGTGAACTTTCGAACCAGCTCCTGCACAGCTATCATCCGTTATCCTGCTTCTTTTCAGGCACAACTCCGGCTGAGTCAAGGGCACACCTTCGTAAAACTTGCCTTTACTACTTTTGGAAGTATTAGAGTTTCTTCCGAACTTTCCTTCGATTTTGGCTAAACGCCCGTCCTAGTCAATCTCTTTTCAGAGATTAGACTGCTGGATGCTTCCAAGATTGGAAGGTATCCCAATTATTGAAGATTCTCGATCTAAGTCAAGGAATCTCTTCAATGAAGTGTCAGATAATCAATGGGGACACTTCGGTGGTTGAAAGCTTTGAATACTTTTCGAATGTTGGCTTTCAACTGACTGCTCTCTTGCTTTTCGCTTTTGTCTTAGGAATCTCTTGTTCGAGTATTAGTTCGTTGTATTGAACGAGCAGTTGTGTCTCCCCCTGTTTAGACTTCGCTTTTATATCTGGAGATTCAAACTTTTAATCTCCAGACCCGTTAGACACTACGGTTCTTTGTCCAAGAGAGGTTACTTGCTTTTTCCACCTTTCTATCATCGTACAGTACTTTCCGACCTACTTCGGGAAAGCTCTCATCCTTGGTTGTACTTACTGTCAGAACGGGTGTCTTTCGCAAGTCTCTGCTGAGTATCTCCTTGCTAGGAATTTTATCGAAAATGCTAGGAGTACTCTGCTAGGCATCTTGATTGCTAGACTCTTCTTAGCAATCTGATCCTTCGATCTGCTGACTCCTTCAGTAGATGTAACTATATCACTGTAGTCTTCTGCTGATTGCTATTGCTTAGCAGATTGCTTTGAATGCTAGCGAATGCTGACTCCTTCAGGATTCTGCTATCGCTTTACTTTCGTCTGATGAGTAATCCCTTCAAGCAGTCTTTTCTTTGACATACGAATGCTAATGCCTTAGCAATCTCCTTCTTCGCATTTGACTGCTAGCTCCTTTAGCAATCTTCTTCATCTGCTAGGAATGCTTCTAGCAATCTAATCTATTACAACTCAATGCTTAGCTTATATAGGACATTACAAGATTTGCTAGACTACACTAGAATTCAACAATTGATCGACCAACAACTAAGGCTTTGATTCAACAAAACCGATTACAAATTTGATCCTAAAGGGAGAATTACAAAATAATTCCGAACAATTTCCCCCTTTTTGGTGCGATCAAAGCCTACTATCGATTGTTGAGACTTAGTTGAAAAAATCTGAGTTTTACAATTTTTGCTAGACATACTATCTCAAAATTTTACCAACTTAAAGTCTTTAGCAAGATGATTGGTTTTGTTAAAATAAAAATTCCCCCTCAAAATATGCTGGGAAATATTCTCGCTTAAAACACAAGTAAATGCTGCAAATGTAATATGCTAGAAATCCTGGCATCCATAAGATCAGCAGACATTCACCAACAAATCAGCAACCAACAAAAACACAGCATCCACATTCAAATTTGTTGAATACACGAAAGGTGTATATCATTAATGCACACACAAGAAAAATCAAAAGTGGACAACGAGATTTTGTCGCAAATCTGATGATTTCATATATGATTGAGAAGTTTCATGTTACAATGAAATCGATCAGAAATTCCAAAAATATATACAAGGCTAGAGAGAGATCTTATCTTTATGCATCAGGAGCAAGCTTTGACTTGTCAATTGAACCCAGTTTGCTCATTGTCAGCGCCATAAATTTATCAATATATGCTTGGCGAGCCTCCTCTCCTTTGCTTCTCTCTCCAATCTTTTCTCCATCTGTTCCATCTTGATCTTCATTTCCTTCCTCTTCAGTTCCTCTATTTTGAGCTTTCGATCTTCTTCCTGTCTTGCAAGCTCAGCTTCTTCTTCTTTCAACCTTGATTGCTCAGCAATCCGCTGTTGTTCCCCCTCTTTGATCGCATAAAAAAAGGTGGTAGAAAAAGATTTAAAGTTTGTAGCTGTCTCTTCCTTATGCTCAGCAATGTCGTTTTTCACCTTAGCAACCTCGGTTCTGACTTCTGAGACTTCAGATCGAACCTCGTCTATTTATCTCCTTATATCTAATTCTTCCACCGCCATTCTCTCAGACATGGTGGATACAACAGTTTGTACGACAAATTGGACCACAAAATTCAGGAAGGGAGGGAAATCATGAGAACTCACCGGAGTAACAAGGAATGATGGAGTTGAGGTCATTACAAGTGCTTGACTTCTAGTAGTGGAAACCTCCTCCGTCACAACATCTGTTATACAATGAGCAGCCAGATAGATAGCTTCTTCTTCGAATAAGCGCTGGGCTGCTCCCATGCCTTGAATGTATTGAGCTAATCTCCAGACCTTTGCTTCTGCGTCAGCAAGTTCGACAGCCTCTGCTTCATCGGCAAGTGCTTGCAAGTACCCGGCCTCCTCTGCTAGCCTCTCATCTTCTTCTAGCATCCAGGCCTCTGCTTGAGCCTAAGTCGTCTTCTTGGCTCGATCAAATCTTTGTTGAGCAGCATAGTATAGGGCTTCTTCATTCATTATTCTATGTGCTCCCTCCAAGATCTGATCATTCGCAGCAACTTTCTCTGTCTCTTCTCGTATTGTATCAAGAATAAGAATTTCCAGAAATGAGACAATCATGCGATCACTATCCTCAAGCTCTGCGGCTTCTTGCTCAGCTACTTCAGCAGCCATCCTGGCCATCAACCTTTCCTTCTTAAGTTTCTCATATTCTGCTTGTCGTTGCCTGTGTTCAGCAGCTGCTCGTGCTTGGTGCTTTGACACTCGATTCTAGCATAGGAGATTCCATCTGGACCAAAGGTTGATTTAGGCAAGGTCTGCGTCTTGGAGATCCTCCTGTGAGCCTTAATTGCTCGGAGTCGGGCAAATACTTGTTTATCTGAAAATTGCTTGGCACCAGCAACTTGGTCAATCCAACCATTCGCCCACACTTCCGCTTTTCTCCAAAAGTTGGCTCCTCTAAATGTGATCACCAACATTCTCTCCTCGAAGCTCAGCTGGTACATCATATAATCAAACTTTCTCCAACGCCTGAACTCATCCGCCAATATCTTCCCTTCAGTCGTGGTCTCATCGATCTCAGTAAAGAATACGTTGGCAATATCTCTTTCAACTTCAGCCAACACAAACTCTTCTATCTCAGAAACCATGGGAAAGTAATCGGAATTTACCTCCTCTGCTGGATCGACAGGTGCACACATCTGCGCCACTCTCCTAAGTTTGAATCTTGGACTTGGGAGTCCTAGGAATGGAACTCGGAGTTGCTCATTGTATGTAGTGGAGATCTTCTTTAGGGTCTTGGCATTAAAAACATCAGCCGACTCTCCGTCTGAATCAGAGTCAGAAAAACAAGTGTTGATGAAGCCTGGATCCTGCTCAGGATGTATGGGAGTCTGCTCTGGCTCAGCGGTTGGAATCTCAGCACCTTCCGCAGCAGCACGAGCCTCTTCCTCAATATTAGCAATGTGAGCTTCATCCTCAGCACCAACACTTTCAATGCTACTAGCAACTTGCTCAGCAGCTGGTCTCTCAGCACTCGCATTTCTAGCACTGCTAGTTCCTCAGCATGCGGACTCGAACCGGAAGTGCCAACACCCTCAGCACGGTGTGGCTCAACATCAAAATGAGAGCTACTGCTACTGCTTGGCTTAGCATTCGGATCTCGGAACAAAATACTTCCCTTTCCTTTTGGATCTGGTTGCTCAGTGAATGCTCCATCATACAGCATTTGATCAAATGCTTTGTCAGATAGGGCTTCCTCTTCAGGCACTATCTTCTCAGCAGCAACAGGTTGGGGAGTGATAGCAATAGGAATCACTTTCTCCTTTCCTTTTGTGAGAGCAGTGGCTTCTTCCATTGCCCCTGCTAGCAGCTGTGCGGCTTTCTTTGTTGCTAGCTGGTCAGCGGCTTTCTTAGCTTCTCGCTCATAAGCAGCCTGCTTGGCCTGCTCAAAGTTTCTATCTCTGGCGTCAAAATTCATCTGCTCCATCGTCTTCTTGAACTTCTTCTTTTCTTTCGCCTTCTTTTCCTCAGCCCTCTTTCTCTTCGTCTCTCTTTATCACTTTGAGACGCTCCTCAAGGGGTCGTTTAGACAATGGAGTGTTGCCTAATTTTTCTTTAGCAACCGCCTACTCTGCTGCGACCTTCTCTGCTTTTTCCTTCTTAGAGGTCAGAATAAACCTCCACCTTGTCTGCCGCTTTGGCTTCTCAGGAGAAGTAACGGTAAACTTCTTCCTCTTCAGTATAGGGACTGCTATCGCACCTAGAATCGGTGCTCACTGTTCAGCTTGTTTCTTGGCCATGATCTCCTCAATCTGATCATCGGGCAGGTGGCCGAGCTTTTCAATTTCTTCCAGGTTCTGGAAGCATTGCTCTGTTTTTGCATTCTTTCTCATGGCAGCAACTTCTTCAGCAATTAGAGGAATGGTTGGTTGCAACACCATTTCACCAGCAGATGTCTTCGCTGCTAGGGTGGGTTGAGTTGGAGCTTGCTTCTTCCATAGAGGAATAAAATTTGTTGACAGTAGTGCTTCACCTTCATCAAGCTCCTTGTCTGTGAAAATGGTCTCCAGAAACTTGCTGATCTTCAGTCCAAAATTAACATTGGACGAGAAGGTTCCTTCGCCTGGCTTTATCTTCAAATTCTTTTTGGCGTGGTCCAACCACCGCTCGAAAAAGAATTGGGCCCAGTTGCCATTGATGCCATCCACTAGAGCCATAAACACAACATACTTCTTGGCTGATAACTCCGAATACGAGCCGGCATCACATTGAAACATTTTGATCACAAGCTCAGCAAGGAGCTTGTAATCCTCCTTGAACTGGTGTATGGGAGTGGCTACCTTCCATGGGTGCGTCGGGTCCTCCGGTACCTCCGGCTTCTTCCAATCATACCACCTCTCCTTCATTACATCGATTTGTATCAATTTATAAGTGGAGACGTGGTCGCCTGAGTTCTTCAACCCAAACGTCGCTGCAAGGATGTCGGCATCTGCGGTGATGATAGTACCGAATACAGAGGTTGTAAATGACTTATAGTCATTGAAAACTGCCCTTGCATAAAATTCAGAGACCATGTGGGGATGAAATCTCTTCGGCTCTACAGATAGGTACTGAACTACTTGTGCATGCACTAGGGCATTCGTGACCCATTCAGGAAATTGTTCAGAAGCGAAGGGTGTGTACAAAATCCTGTCATTTAACACCTGCGCCGCGTGTTTCTGAGCATCCAAAAGCCCAAATTGTTCCTTCTTTCGGGCGAGAGAGACCAAGTGATCGATGCAAAATCTGCACACAGATTATAGCAAAGGGCAAATAAATTTATAAATAACCCGAAGGTATGTCGAACCCACAGAGATAGTGCAACGAAAGTAATTCATATACTAAATGTAGTTTTTCAATCCTTTGTTTGGGCAAAACCAAATTTGAGAGT
>JAPKLW010001340.1:0-24861 GCA_026898455.1 Plectranthus barbatus | reverse complement strand
TAATTCAAACCCATAAAAGATACTTTTGGTGGAAAATCTGGTAAAGTGGAATTAATTCCTAGGTCGGGCAATTAAAATCTAGATTATTAACTAGTGATCATCTCCTCTCGGTCTCAAAAAAAACAAGTTAATGAATCTCAATAAAAATTAGATTAATCCTACAATTGAATTCTTCTTGGTCGAACAGAAAATCAAATGTATTAAACTCTCACTTCCTATTATCAATTTTCACCTCTCGGTCCTTCAATTAATAACAAAAACCTATTCCAATCTTCATCTCTCGATCCTTCAAATGAAAATAGATTTGAAATAATACCAAAGAGTTTAAACCAATTAAAGGGTTTGAAGAATTCAAATCAAAACATGTATCACAAATGGAGAAACCCTAGAATCTGATAAAGAATCTAGCCTAGCATATTAAAAATAAACATTCAAACAAAAATTAAAGATTGTATTAAAATAAAGGTACAGAAAAATAAAGGTACAACAAAATAAAGGTTTTGATTCCAGCCCTTAAAAACTAAAGAAAACTAAACTATAAATTGAAATTTAAAGTTGGACTGGAATTTAAAATTGGACTGGAATGATAAACAATGAACTAGACATGAGTATATATAGGAGTAGGGTAAAGCTCTTGAATGGTAGGAATTGATGAAATTGGGCATTTCCTTCTTGAGTTGATGGTATATAATGTTTTCCTTCTTTGCACAAAACTTCAAAAGGAATGATTTTCTTGGTTGAAACTTCCCTTTTTGGGTCTTCAGTGCTTCCAAATTGATGTGTAATTTGAATCCTAAGCAATTCTCGCCCAAAATATGTAAAAATCTCGTAGAATCTCACCAAAACAGTCCATCTCGGTCGAGATGAACCTTGTCTCGGTCGAAACAGAGACCATTTTCGCCACTTTCGACCCTTCTGCGCTGTCTCACGGTTTTGGCCATAACTTTTGTTCCCGAACTCCGATTGACCCGATTCCAGTTGCGTTGGAAAGATAATTCAAATATCTTTCCAATCCTTTGCTCTATTAGCTCAGATTCCTTCTGTGGAAGAAGTAGTGACTGTTTCTTTGAACATATGCTGCTTTCGGTACGGGTTTCCATTGGATTTGGCCTAAAACATGCAAAATCTTACCATGACAAGCATAATACCCTCTAATATATACTCATGCTCAATTTATTCATGAAAACAAACTAAAATGCATAAAAGGAATAAGAAAATAATGCAATAAGTGAGTAGAAATATGAGCTTATCACCAAGCAAGAGTAAGGAATCTTGTTATCAATATCATCTTTGGTTGTGATATCTGTGAACTCGGGTTCATGCCTTTTTTCCAACCTTGTGCCTTCAGCGGGTTTGTAATAGAATTTTGGTATATTCTCAGATGGGTTGTAGGATTCAGGGTTAGACATCTTTGAGAGGAAAATGAGAGTATTTGGAAGGCTCAAGGATTCTAGGGATTCAAACTGTTCAAAGTGTGGAAAGGTTTGAATGATGAATGAGGTTTAGTGTTTATACCTTCTGAATCAAGATCCAACGGCTGGGGAAACACCTTTTTCGGATTTAATCAACGGCTCAGAGTCAGCGTGACTTTTCGTATGGTCACCCACGTCCCAAAAATGCTCGAGTGCTTTTGACGTGTCGCCTTCTGATTCGTCACAGCCGTCTGTACGCATTAAATGCACCGCATCGGGTCCCATCAATTCGAATTCAAAACTTCCCGCTTTGACTTCCTGAGACTACTGAGAGCTTGGACTCAGCAATCTGCTATAGTAGAAATCCTTAGCACTCAAATATACTGCTGAGAAATTGAGCTCAGCATTCACGTGCTAGCAACAGATATTCTAGCTTCCAAATCTGTCAGCATCATCATCTTATCTGCTGAGAGCTTGGACTCAACATTCAAGAACTTGTATTTAATATCTTGAGCCCTTCGCCTTCTGATCACCTTCTGTCATTTCTTTCTCCGATTAGACATCCCTTGCATATCTGTCGATCACTCTCTCTAAGCGACTCTTCGAATTCCGAGAGAGGTACTGAACCGACGTGATCTTTTTGAAGATTTTCCGTCCATTAATTATGAGAAAAGACAGGGCTATTTTGCGTATAAATAACATGTTATGTAGAAAGCTTCGGCATCACTTTTGCTTCTCTACACATCATCTTCTCCATCTTCTCTTCATTTCTTCAAGCCTATACAGACTTCCTGAAAATGTTTTTCTCCGCATGAGCTCACCGTCCACCGAAACCAAATTCTTCATGAGTCCGACTTGTACGACAAGTATGAGTCCGAGTACATGGTTGCAGAGGAGGTGATGACTGGCCTCCGCCATAATAGACTGGAGCAGTTTGTCTACTCAACTCCTTGTCACTTCCAGGAGTCACATCTCCAAAACTTCATCCATTGTTGCGTTACTGCTGAGGACGCAGTATACGTTGTCTTCCTCGTCCAATAGATGCCTGATACATTTGCTACGGACTTCGGCCTTCGTCGGGTCCCGTGCAAGTATGGGAATACAGCCGGTGGGAAACGGCTCCGGAATGGACGGCTTGGGACAAGTGGAGGTACTCTCCCGTCTTTGAGTTTAGTCCGACGGCCTCCGTGTACGGTCTGAAAACATCGTACTGGGTGATCTTTGACATCATCAACAGCATGATCATCGGCTTTGATCATGATGACTCAAATATCACCAAGGAAGTTTGGAGAGACATGATGGCGTTCGACGACAGGGCTGACGTGGACTGGGCTGCGTTCATCTTCCAGGGTGTACGGGACTGTGTTCAGCATTTCTTGGACGTTCCTCTCGCTTGCGGAATGCAGTTGAGCTGGCTCCTTGAACGAAGATTTCCATACATCGCTGCGGGCCACACCAATCTCAGGGATTCTGATTTCTATCCCTTGAGGCCTCGTCCACCTTACTAATCGTAGACGTTGTAACTCTCTTTCTTTCCTTGTATGATGTATATCCCCTTGTATATATTCAATATTGAAATGGAAAAGAATTTCTCCCTTTATTGTTGCTTAATACTGAGTTACTCATAGTTGAATCTTGCCTTCGCATCCACAACATAAGAACTGCTGAGAGTTGGAACTCAGCAGTCATTGACTCAGCAAAAACAACTTCCAGCAGACGTCCCAAATATAATTGCATACACATAGAGGTCTACTTAGAGCTAGGACTCAGCAACCAAACGTTTAGCAAGCAGAAATTCAACAACTAGATTCAGCAACAAAAACGTAAGCTAGGATACATTTTTCTCCAATTTCTTCAAGAAAATCAGAAATCCAGAAAGAATGAAAATAACAAATCATTCGTCCATAGCATCGTCTAACTCCATAAGGACCAACTTGATGCACAATTCTTTGAATCTGGCCTCAGCTAGCGGTTTAGTAAAGATGTCTGCTAGCTAATCTTCAGTGCATATATACTTCACATCAATATCTCCTTTCTCCTGGTGATCTCAAATAAAATGATGTCGAATGTCGATATGCTTAGTCCTTGAATGATGGACTGGATTTTTGGTTATGCACATTGCACTGTTGTTGTCACAGTAAATCGGCACACATTCAGGAGAGATATCATAATCTTGTAATTGTTGCTGAATCCACAAGACTTGCGAACAACAACGAGCAGCTGCTACATACTTTGCTTAAGTGGTAGATGTAGCTACTGAGTGTTATTTCTTGCTAAACCAACTAATCAACTTATGCCCGAGGAATTGGCAGGTGCCACTTGTACTCTTTCTGCCAATTTTTCACCCTCCAAAGTCTGAGTCAGAATAACCACTTAGTGAAAGACCATCAGACCTTGGATACCAAATTCCAAGTCCTTCTGTGCACTTTAGGTATCAGACAATCCTCTTAGCAATATCCAAGTGAGATATCTTAGGATTTGCTTGGTATCTTGCGCACACTCCAACTGCATAAGATATATCCGGTTTGCTAGCAGTTAGATAGAGTAGAGAGCCGATGATACCTCTATAATGGGTTGGATTCACATCTTCTCCTCCTTCATCGAGGCTGATTTGGCAACTTGTGCTAATGGGAACCCTTAGACTCTTAGTCTTCTCTGGGCAATACTTAGCAATCAGGTCGCGAGTATACTTCTTTTGATGAATAAATATCCCTCCATCTGATTGCTTGACTTGAAGTCCTTGGAAGTAGGACATTCTTCCCATCATGCTCGTTTGAAAATTGCTTTGCATGAGCTGAGAAAACTTCTCACATAGCTTCGGATCCTTCGAGCCAAAGATGATATCGTCCACATATATCTGCACTAGTAAGATACTTCCTTCATCTTTGATTATGAAAAGAGTTTGATCAATCTTTCCCTTCGTGAATCCATTTTCTAGCAGGAACTTAGATAAAGTTCCATACCATGCTCTTGGTGCTTGCTTCAAGCCATAAAAGGCTTTCCTGAGCCTAACACTTAATTACCTTGCTCGAAGCCAGGTGGTTGCTCAACATACACTTGTTCTTTGAGCTCACCATTCAAAAATGCACTCTTTACATCCATTTGCAATATTGGGAATTTGTTGTGTGCAGCATACGCAAGGAACAGCCGAATTGCTTCCAAACGAGCCACTGGAGCAAACGTCTCATCATAGTCAATTCCCTCGCATTGTCTGTAACCTTTTTCTATAAGACGTGCTTTGTTTCGAATGACCATTCCAGACTCGTCCTTCTTATTCTTGAACACCCAATTCGTTCCGATAACACTCTGATGCTCTGGTCTATCTACTAGATCCCACACATGATTGCGCATGAACTCTGCTAGCTCTTCCTGTATAGCATTCATCCAATCTGGACATCGCAGAGCATCTTCAACCTTCGTAGGCTCCTCGTGCGAGATATAGCACGCTAGCATCGCATTCCCTTGTCTCGTCACAGTTGGATCATTGATGTCACTGATAAGCTCGTATTTTGCCTCACTTATCACGTTGTTTTCTTATTTGTTTCTTGCATTTACTTGATTTTTTAGTTAATAATCGAGCATGAAGTGTTTATAGGGGATATTATGCTTGTCATGGTAATATTTTGCAGGTTTTAGGCAAAAATCAATGAAAACACGTACCAAAAGCAGTTGATATCCAAAGGAACAGTCACTAATTCTTCCACACGTAGAATCTGACCTAATGGAGCATGGAAACAGAAAGATCTTTGAGTTAGCTTTCCAACTCAACTGGAATCGGGTCAATCGGAGTTCGGGAACAAAAGTTATAGCTAAAACCGTGAGACTGCGCAAAGGGAGTCGACACAGAGATTTCTGTGTCGAGAGACAGGCATCCTGTCGATCGAAAAAGAGGTCAAAATTCCAAAAACTTGTGATCTGCATTCCTGTCGATTGACAGACATTCCGTTCCTGTCGATCGACAGGCGCGCTGGAAAGGCATATTTTTGCCCAATTTGGAGATTTTTCCTTCCCAAGCCATTACCTTTTGATGATTTGATTTCTCCCCGTATAAATAGGTTTTTTTAGGCTCGAAAATTCAGTCTCTTTAGGTCTGAATTTCAGTTTCTACAAGTTTTTTTCAGCATTATGTTAGTCTTTAAATTCCCTTTAATTTTCCAGTACTCTTTATTTTATTGTTGCTTTGGATTCAAGACAATTGAAGGTTCAAGGTTCCTATTGTTTTAATGATTCAAGTAAGTTTCTTTACATCTTTTGCAATGTTTATTTCAATTATGTTAGGCAGAACCCTTAGCAGGTTCTAGGGTTTTCTCCATCCTTTTTGGCATGTGCTAATTCGATTAATTCCAAACCCTAATTAACTTGGTTCAAATTCTATGTTTTTCACTCCAAAATCTATTTTCAATTGAAGGATCGAGAGATGAAAATTGGATTAGGTTTATAGTTATTAATTTGAGACCGAGAGGAGATAATTAATAATAGGAAAATAGAATTTTGATATAATTAGTTTCTGTCTCAAAAAGGAAGAATCAATTGTAGGGTTTTCAAATATGTATCTTTATTGGGATTGACTAGTTTGTGTTCTTGAGACCGAGAGGTAAAATTCACTTTCTAGTAATCTAGGTTTTAATTGTCCAACCAAGGAATTAATTCCAAAATATCAGATTTCCCACCTTAATGATTATTTTGGGTTTGGATTGATTGTTTATGCATGTTGGATTGGATTGGTTAATTTCCCTAGAATCTGTGCTTTTTATTATTGAATTTTATTCCCAAGTTATTTTCTATTTTTCAAAACAAAAACCGTATTCAAATTTGAATTTTCTCAAACAAAGAATAGATAAACTATGCCAGTACATGAGATGATTTCGTTGTACTATCCCTGTGGGTTCGACATACCTTTGGGTCTATAAATTTATTTGCATCGCTATATTATAATAAAAATTGTAATTTTTACAGCAATCAAATTGACGCCGTTGCCGGAGATAGTCAAATTTTATCTTGTTATTGGAATGTTTTGATATTTTCTGGATTGAGTTTTTAATTTCTGTTCGCGTGTGTGTGTGTGCAATTTTTGCTTCTGTTTTGATTGACAGAGTCTCTGTCGATCGACACAGAAGCAGTATCTGTGTCGATCGACAGTCACCCTGTCGGTCAACACAGAGACTGATTCCCAGTTTTTTTTTGTTTTCTCTTCAGGTGCATGAACACAAGAGCTCGGGGGAAGAATCTTGAAGCCTTTAACCCAGAAATTGAAGCCACTTGTAGGAGAAACAAAAGCAAAGGAAAGACAGCCAGAGATGGAGCAACCACCAGAAGCACAACTTCAAAACATAACTCTCGAGGAGCAAAGACAGTTCATGAATGAGGTCCGACACCTCAGGGAGCAACTTCAAGTAGCACAAGCAGTTTAAGCAGAGCAGGCTGCCAGACTGGCAGCCCTGGCCAATGAGAGGAACCATGAAAGACAGATTGTGGTGCCCCAAAGATCCACACTTGATCGCTTCCTACCACAGAGAGAGGAGCCGGGATTCCAGGTTGGCATTGATGCCAACAACTTTAAGCTGAAGACAGGCCTGATTCAGATGGTCCAGCAGAACCAGTATGCAGGGAAGGCCATTGAGGACCCGTACGGCCACCTCAATCAGTTCATCGAGGTGTGCGACACAATCAAGCAGAACGGAGTGCCTCAAGACACCATCCGGATGCGTTTGTTTTCTTTTTCTCTCATGGATGAGGCCCGGTCTTGGTTTGCTGGATTGGACAAGAGCAGAATTGCCACATGGGCACAACTCCGAGCAGAGTTCCTCACCAACTTCTTCCCGCCCAGTGTCATCATGAAGAGGAAGTCCGACATCACTCACTTCAGCCAGAAGTTCGATAAGACCCTCTATGAAGCTTGGAAGAGATACAAAGAGTTGTTGAGGATGTGCCCCGGCCATGGGATTGATCTTGAGATGCAGGTATGCCATTTTTAATGAAGGACTAACCCCTCATCTAAAAGAGTTGGTTGATGCTTCAGCTGGAGGACTTCTCATGAAGTAGAGTGGAGAAGAGGGGATGCAACTTCTTGCAGACATGGCACTCAACAGTCATCAATGGCCTACTGAAAGGCAGAAAGCAGTCAAAGCAGTGACCACTACTCTGGAAATTGATGTGGTGGCAGAAGTAAAGAAACTCCGAGAAGAGTTCAAACAGTTAGAGGCCGGTAGAGCTTCGGTAGCAGCTATTTCAGATCCCAACATGGCCATTGTTCCCATTGAGGCTGACTACATCTACCAAGTAAGCAGTTCGAGCACCTCCAATACCGCTGAAGTGAACTATGCCAATGGAGGTTACAACAACAACAACTACCGAGCCAACAATCAAGGGTACAATTACAGTGCTAAGTGTTGGAATTGTATACATAAAAGTATTATGATTGGTATATTAAGAAACGTTGTGTTTGATATACTGGTAATCATTAATGACTTGCAATAAACAACTCCTGTCTGAATTAACAATCATACGATGCGAACAAACACATCCAGTTATCTCGTCGATAGGGAGATCATACGGTGTGTAAGAGATCACAGCAGATCGTATAGATCGTTCGACCTAGCGAGATATAAACAGTTATCACAGCTGAGACAATTTCTGGTTTGGCTGTCGGTTTAGGCTGCGGCACACAAGTCCATAAGTGGTTTATCTTGACTGCTTTGTGTGACCGGTACATCTCAATGTATTAATAGGATCAACAGTGAGATGAACCATTCTACTTGACATATGAATGAGTAAAGATCTAGGTAACTTGGTCGGATCTAAAGTCTATTGAAAGCTGAGGGGCACACATGGGTTGACTGTCACTTTGACTTGCTATGGTGGAGAGTCTTACATGTACTCGTATATCTGCATCTTGGGTGATGGCAGTTTGTGTGGGGTTTCCTCAGGTTGGATTTAGATAACCATATCCGTTTCAGGATGGTGACATTCCCTGGGAAGCTCACGAGGTTCGTTATGCTAAGTCCTGCAGGCTGAATCATTGATTCAAGCATAAGCGATAAGGGTTGAGTGGTACTACTCAGGAATAATAAGAGATTAATTAATTACAGCTAATTGTCATACGCTGAATTAATTAATGAATGTCTGAAACCTTAAATATGGGGATTAACCAAGTCAATGCAACCCGTTCCTAATAACGTGGTAATAAAGGGGTAGGTCAGCATTAATTCTCTGGTGGCATGAATTAATGTTTATTAATTAATTATGTTCTGGGTTGAACATGGAATTAATTAATAGGAGGCCCACTTTATTATTTGCATTTGATCCCTGGTCTGGCCCAACACTGCTCAGAGCCCATTAGGGTTTATTAAACCCTAATAGCCCATTCTCAGATCTATATAAATAGATGATCTCTCACTAGCCCACATAGTTATAAGTTTGTTTTTCAAATCAGAAACCCTAGAGAGATTGTGAGAGAGTGGGCGGCTGTAGATCCGGTAGCGTATCCTCACCAGATTTCTGGATCGAGCAAGGGAACAGATCAGAAGATCAGATCTGTAGGAACACCATCGTTTTGATCGATTCTAGATCCAGATCTGCACCATCTTCATTGCCGTCATCGATCTAGATCTGTAGATCAGTCCTTGGAGTTTAAGGTATCCCTTCGAATCTACGAATTAAATTAAATAGGAGCATGCATAGGGCATTCACTGTTTGTCATGATATTTATTTTGATATCCATAAATCGAATCCGGAGTTTAATAAATGGCGATTCATGTCCCCTATTGTAGACTCAGTTCCTACACTAAGAACCATCCTGGTTTTTCTTATTCTAACCCTTATGCAGCTGAGAATCCTCCACCGGGATTCAGTGTTGGAGCCGGGGGAGAGATTGTGGAGAAGAAGAGGTCCGTGCTGGAGGAGACACTTGACAAATTCATCAAAAGCTCCGACAATAGGTTTGGCAAGGTGGAAACTGAGGTGAAGAACATGTCCACTCATATGCAGCACATGACGAAACAGCTTCAGATGCTTGATGTGCAACTCAGTCAGATTGCTACCACCTTGAGCAATCAACACAAGCCAGGCCAGCTCCCCAGCACCACAGAAGTCAATCCTGAGAAGGACAAACAAGTTAATGCCATTTCCTTGAGGTCCGGTATGAGGTACGAGGGTCCTAGAATGTCCAAGGATGATTTTGGGGCTGAAAGAGAGGAATTTCCCACAGAAGATACCTCTGTTTCGATCGACACAGAGCCTGTGTTGATCGACACAGAGGCCGGGGAGAGCAGCAGAGGCCGACAGGGCAGCAAATCAACCTACAGGGGGGATGCAGCCGTGTCAATCGAGACTCCCCCTGTCGATCGACAGGCAGGACAGAAAGGAGCAGTCGACAGACAGGCAGCCAAGGAGCCACATGGAGCTGAAAATTCAAAGAAGAAAGGTGATCCAACTCCTCCAATGCCCTTTCCCCAAAGATTTGCAAAGAAGAAGGAAGACTCAAAGTTTGCTCGATTCGTGGAGAATCTCAAGAAGGTCAACATCAACATTCCTTTGATCGAGGCTCTCTGCGAGATTCTTGGCTACATGAAGTTCTTGAGGAAGCTAATGAGCGAGAAAAAGCCGGTAATCGAAGATCAAACTATTTCAATTCATGAACAATGTAGTTTTCTTTTGCAGAAATAGGTTCCAACCAAGAGGTTTGATCCGGGATGCTTCTCTATTCCGATCGAGATTGGGGGGAAGGAGTTTGGAGATGTCCTTTGCGACACAAGTGCAACTATCAACTTGATGCCATATTCAATCTTCCAAAAGCTGCAGATAGTCGAGATGAGGCCAACCTCAATCACTCTTCAGATGGCTGATCGCTCAATTTCTCGACCAAGGGGAGTTGTAGAAGATATTTTAAATCGTGTTGGTCATTTAATTTTTCCTGCTGATTTTGTTGTGTTGGATATGAAGGAACAACATGGAATGTCAATGATCCTTGGAAGAGAATTTCTGAAGACAAGTGGGGCACTGATAGACTGCCGAGGTGGGGAGATTACACTTCGAGGGAATGACGAGACAATCACCTTTGTGATTGATCAAAGCCAAAAGGAAGCTGCTTGTAATAACATCTCCACCACCATTAAGGAAGATGAAGAAGCCGCCGAGATCGAATGGGAGCGTGAAAACGGGATGGCGAAATTGCCAATTACACCATCCTCTTTCGAACTCACCACTATTATTTGCGATCGGATGGTCTACATGATCGATGCAAGGGGGCAGCGAGTCTGGACCCGACCTCCTTGGTGAAGGATCCCTATCATCGAGCCACGACAATAACTAAGACACTGAATGGGAGGTAACCCATTGCTTTACTTACTTTATTTCAATTTTTCTCTAATTTTCATGTGTTGTTCTTGCTTTAAAAAAATTAAATAAATAAATAATATATAAAAGAAATGGAAAAAAATCGGAGCTCTGTTTCGATCGACACACGGGGTGTCGATCGACACAGAGGCAGATTGACAGAGCACTTTGAGCCAGCCCTTGGGTCGACAAGAAGGCTCTGTGTCGATCGACAGGGCCCCTGTCGATCGACACAGAGTGCCAGCAACCACCAAATTCTGTATTTCACGTATTGCAGACTTCGAGGGATAAAAAGTTGGTGTCTGAGACCAACATCGAGGTACAGTTTCACTCCTAGTCTGATTTTCAAACTTATTCTCTCTGTCAATCGAATAAGTTTGGGGGGAGGAGGACTTGGAGTTGAAACTATTTCTTCCCTTTTATTTAAAGCTTTCAGTGTGTTTAAATTTCTGCCTAGTTTAAATTTTTTTATTGCATTTGTTGAATAAAATTGTGATTTTGTGAGAAGATTTGCGTAGCTATGAGATAACCCTAGCAAGAATGCGAGATTTGAAATTGATTGACTTGATTATGCATTGATTGTGATAGTGGTTGAGTATGCCTATGAATGTAGAATACCGCATGATTACTTGTTTTGAAACATACAAATGCATGATGTTTGATGATGATTTGATGTCTACTATGGAAGAATTGATGTCCCAAGTGTGAGAATTGAGTCTTGATTTTGATTATGAGTGTGTCTGCATGATTGAGTATCTCTAGAACTTGCTTTGTTTCTTTTTCGAAACTGCGAAGTGTGCACAGGTTTAGGAAATGATTTTAGGCCATCTTTGTTTAACCTATTTATCCCATACATTGTCCCTTTCAATGTTTTATCCCTAGTCAGCCCCATTGAGCCTTTAGTTTTCTTGCTTGCCTGTGAAAAAGTTCTGGTTTTCTCTTGTCTATTAGATAAGGTGGTGAATAAGGGAGGAATAATTGTGAGAAAGATAAGATATTATTAGAATGGTGAAAACAAGAGAAGGTTGGGCTCTAGAAAA
Organism: Plectranthus barbatus; assembly: GCA_026898455.1. Classification (NCBI taxonomy): domain Eukaryota; kingdom Viridiplantae; phylum Streptophyta; class Magnoliopsida; order Lamiales; family Lamiaceae; genus Plectranthus; species Plectranthus barbatus. The sequence continues at coordinate 13,076 of JAPKLW010001340.1, read as the reverse complement.
AAATATAGAAAATGAAAAAAAAAGTGTTTATATGTGTTTGTTAGTCCTTATAAGCTCAAATGTATATTCAAAATTGTTTAAGAGCATAAAAGGATGTGTGGAAAGAAAAAGAGAGAAAGAATAAAATAGCTTTGTTTGATGTTGAATATTATAGGAGATGTGTGGATATCAATAGATAGTGGTTTTGATTTGTTGAAAGTGATCAACTAAATTGATTTTAGTCACTTGGCCATATATTTCCCTACCTTTCACTAAAAAGCCTACATTACAACCTTGAATAAAGTCCTTTCTGATCTAGACTTATGTACACATATATGCAGTGGAGATTTAGAATATTTGCAAGCCTATGGTAGAACTTGATTTGCATGACTTGTGTGATCTCATATTATCCTAAACACTTGAGTGAATGAGTGAAAACACTTCCCTTGTGAGTCTTCCATGGTTTACAGATTTTCTGATTCTTACAAAGTGTTGATGTTTTGTGGATTTACGAGTTTGATTGTGATGAATCTTGTGAGGCATGCACTTATCTTCTACTTGAACTTTTGATTCATTCTTTTGTTGATTGAGGACAATCAAGTGTTTAAGTTTGGGGGGTTGATAAGCTCGTATTTTGCCTCACTTATCACGTTGTTTTCTTATTTATTTCTTGCATTTACTTGATTTTTTAGTTAATAATCGAGCATGAAGTGTTTATAGGGGATATTATGCTTGTCATGGTAATATTTTGAAAGTTTTAGGCTAAAATCAATGAAAACCCGTACCGAAAGCAGTTGATGTCCAAAGGAACAGTCACGAATTCTTCCACGCATGGAATCTGACCTAATGGAGCATGGAAACAGAAAGATCTTTGAGTTAGCTTTCCAACGCAACTGGAATTGGGTCAATCGGAGTTCGGGAGCGAAACTTATAGCCAAAACCGCGAGACTACGCAGAGGGAGTCGACACAAAGGTTTCTGTGTCAAGAGACAGGCATCTTGTCGATCGAAACAGAGGTCAAAATTCTGGAAACTTGTGATCTGCATTCCTGTCGATCGACAGGCATTCCGTCGATCGACAGGCGCGCCGGAAAAGCATATTTTTGCCCAATTTGGAGATTTTTCCTTCCCAAACCATTACCTTTTGAAGATTTGATTTCTCCCCCTATAAATAGGACTTTTTAGGCTCGAAAATTCAGTCTCTTTAGGTCTGAATTTCAGTTTTTACAAGTTTTTTTCAGCATTATTTTAGTCTTTAAATTCCCTTTAATTTTCAAGTACTCTTTATTTTATTGATGCTTTGGATTCAAGAAAATTGAAGGTTCAAGGTTCCTATTGTTTTAATGATTCAAGTAAGTTTCTTTACATCTTTTGCAATATTTATTTCAATTATGTTAGGCTAGAACCCTTACCAGGTTCTAGGGTTTTCTCCATCCTTTTTTGCATGTGTTAATTCGATTAATTCCAAACCCTAATTAACTTGGTTCAAATTCTATGTTTTTCACTCCAAAATCTATTTTCAATTGAAGGATCGAGAGATGAAGATTTGATTAGGTTTATTGAGACCGAGAGGAGATAATTAATACTCCCTCCGTCCCATATGAATTGTCCACTTTGCTTTTGGCACAATAATCAATGTGAGTAGAGATAGAGGAAATTAGTATTTTATTAGTGAGTGGGTATTATTTTTCCATTTTAAGTAAGTGGACAATTAAATGGGACGGACAAAAAAAGAAAGGTGGACAATTGAAGTGGGACGGAGGGAGTAATATGAAAATAGAATTTTGATATAATTGGTTTCTGTCTCAAAAAGGAAGAATCAATTGTAGGGTTTTCAAATCTGTATCTTTATTGGGATTGACTAGTTTTTGTTCTTGAGACCGAGAAGTAAAATTCACTTTCTAGTAATCTAGGTTTTAATTGCCCAACCAAGGAATTAATTCCAAAATATCATATTTCCCACCTTAATGATTATTTTGGGTTTAGATTGATTGTTTATGCATGTTGGATCACTTTCTAGTAATCTAGGTTTTAATTGCCCAACTAAGGAATTAATTCCAAAATATCATATTTCCCACCTTAATGATTATTTTGGGTTTAGATTGATTGTTTATGCATGTTGGATCTGATTGGTTGATTTCCCTAGAATCTATGCTTTTTATTATTGAATTTTATTCCCAAGTTATTTTCTGTTTTTCAAAACAAAAACCCTATTCAAATTCGGATTTTCTCAAACAAAGTATAGATAAACTATGTCAGTACATGAGATGATTTCGTTGTATTATCCCTGTGGGTTCGACATACCTTTGGGTCTATAAATTTATTTGCATCGCTATATTATAATAAAAACTGTAATTTTTACAGCGATCAGTCACCAAGAACATCATCCAAAGGATGATCACGTAACCATTTTGGCCTTGGATTGCGATTCTGGAACGTCAGCATCGTCCTCGCATGCTGGGTTGTTGTCTGCTACAACATTCTCCTCAGCAATCTCTGGAAGGTCAGCATTCTGGTCCTCAGCATCGTGATTCTCAGCATCAGGAACTTCAGCAATAGGACGCTCAACACCTGCAACTTCAGCAATAGGAACATCAGCCTCTTCAACAACATTTTCAGCAACCGGAACCTCAACAGCGGGCATCTCAGCAACGCCTTTGCCAAGATTTTCAGCAACGCCCACACCTTCTTCAGCATCGGGAGATGGCTTTGAGATTCCTCATCTTCTTCGTCTAGAGATCCCATAACTTCCAGATTATTGTTAAGATGAATTCGGGTGGTGGCCTCAGCATGATCATTAGCATCACAGGCCTGGTCAGCAGTCTGATCACTTGCTGAGTGCGTCTTCGCTGGATTAGAATCATTCAATACTCATATTTTTGAAAGAATTCAAGATTGATTGATTATGGACATCATTGGTCTCATGATTACTATCCCTTTGTTCTTTGATAACCCTGCGAACTAGAGTAGACTCATCAAAAATAACATTGCATGTTATCTCTACAAGTTGAGTTGTCTTATTTAACACTCGATAGCCTTTGTGAAAAGGGTGTCCATATCCCAGGAAAACACATTCATCAGACTTAGGAAAAAAAGTGTTAAGTTTCGACTTCCCATATTATGGATATAACATGTCGAACTGAAAGCACGAAGATGAGTGATCAAAGGCTTACGACCATTGTACACTTCATAAGGAGTTTTGTTGAATCTGCCATTTACTGCGCTCATATTCTGAGTGTAACACGCAGTCATCACGGCTTCTCCCCAATGCTCTCCACTCAATCCAGAGTCAGCAAGCATAGACCGGACTGCTTTTTTCAGTGTCCTATTCCTTCGCTCTACTAATCCATTCTGCTGGGGAGTCCTAGCAGTGGACTTCTCATGACCAATGTCGACTTCTGCGCAAAAATCCATCAAGATTCCATTGCAGAATTCGGTTCCATTGTCCAATCTGATCCTTTTCATCGTCACCTCTTTTCTATTTTGCTCTTTAAGAATCAGCTCCGGTAGTAGGATCTTGACTTCGCCCTTGGTCCTTAGCAAGCGAACCCATGTGTACCTGGAAAAGTCATCAACAACCACTAGTGTATAAAGTTTCTTACTTACAGTGGGTGGAGTGACTGGACCGAAAAGATCCATGTGCAAGAACTCAAGGATCCTCTCTGATGTGGCCTTTTCCGGGTTTGACTTGAAAGATGCCTTTGTCTGCTTCCCTTGTTGGCAAGCTTTACACACACCTTCCTTTCGAAAGGTTTCTTCGGGCAACCTTTCAACGAGCTTGTGCTTGGCGAGGTGGTTGATGGTTTTGAAATTGAGATGCGTCAACCGCTTGTGCCAAAGCCAATCCGTCTCCTCTTTGTTCAATGCTACGAAGCATGAATGTTGTTGACCGCTTTGCCAATCAACAATGTAGAGATCACCCTTGCGGATGCCTCTTAGCTTCACTTTTCCTGTAACATTGTCAACAATCTCACAACCAGTACTTATAAAAGAAACGTTGTACCCATTTTCAGTAAGCTGGCTGATGCTTAGGAGATTATGCTTGAGGTTTGTAACGAGGGCAACATTCACTATACGAAGTCCATTCTGCTCGATGCATTCTCGTCCAATTATTCTTCCTTTACTGTTATCACCGAACATGAAGCTTGGGCCATACATTCTTTGAAGATCTGTGAATAATTCTTCTTGCCCCATCATATGTGCCGAACAACCACTATCAAGAATCTACTCATTTGACATTCTTGATGTCTTAGCGCTCGGATCTTGTTCCTGCAAAAGAAATCAAGTTGATTTAGGTACCCGCTTAGCATTGGGTCCTGCAGGATTAGCGTGAACCATTGTTCCTTTCGGAACCCACATCTTGGTCATTCTCAAAATTTTCTTCTTGATGTTACCATCAGCAACCTTCTCGACCTTTCGATGTGCATGTTTAACATTTCGTGCATGAGGTGGAGTGGTGATCTTCTTAGCCTTCACAGTTCTTTCAAATGAAAAGTGTTTGGACTCGGGCCTCACATAGGTGTTCCTCCTATGTGGTGTGTATTGATGATATTGAGGTCTTACTGCATGGTAGTTAACCTGCTTGCCCCTAGCAAATATAGGATTTGGCTTCCTAGCATTAGGAACATAATGCTTAGCACTCATCCTAGATTCTGCTGAGTAAGTCTGTCTCGCACACACTTGGTAAGTGCTCTGCTGAGATCTAGCACTCATCCTGATACTCTGCTGAGCAGTCTGCTTCAAATTATGCCGAGTAGTTTGCTGAGCATTATACCTAGCATCCTGCTTGACATTTTGCTTAGCATTCTGCCTAGCAGTGGATGACTCAGCAATCATCTTATCTTTGCCTTTACCATCAGCAAATAATTTCCCGGCAGAAACAAAAGTAATGTTCTTTTTCCGCTTCGAAGTCTCATTATTGTTGCTACGACTATACCCAACTCCAGATCGGTCATAATCACGTCTCTGTTGGCTAACAAGGCTGTTTAAAACATCCTTGCTTCTCGTGTACGCGCAAATGCACTTTTCATTAGCTTTGCTTTGCAAAGTTAAATTCTCCTTTTTAAGATTTTGAAAGTTTTCAGAAAGAGTGGTGAATTCAGCCTTGAGTTTCGAAAAATCCTCACTTTCAGACCTTAGTCTTTTGACTTCTTCGGTCAAAGATGTAACTTTTAATTTTAGTGAGGCATTCTCTCCTATGATTAGCATTCTTGATTTCGTACATCTTAGAAAATTTAATGGAAAGCTTCGTAAGATAATCATCCTCAGAATCTAGAAAAGATTCCTCCGATTCATGCATGATTGCTAAGCTAGGAATGCTAGTAGAGGTTACCTCATGATTGTCGACTGCTAGAGCCGATTCATGCATGATTGATAAGTTAGGAATACTAGTAGAGGTTACCTCATGATTGTCGACTGTTAGAGCCGATTCACCAGGTTGCTTAGCATCAGCATTTGCTTCATCTTCCTCCACAATATTTGCCATCAGCACCATCATGACTTCTTCTTCCTTGTCGGATGGATAATATTCTTCTTCATTATCCGGGGTATCAGGTACTTCGGTCCTTGTCAGCAATGCCTTGGTCACTGCTCGGACAGCTCTTTGCTCAAACCTTTGTCTAAGGCGCTCCATTTCTTCTAGACTCACCCTTGGACACTCATGCTTTAGATGATCAGGAGATTGGCACTCGAAGCATGTCCTAGGCTTCCTTTCTGATGGGCACAGGATTGAAGCAATCTTTGCTTCCTTTTCGGCCTTAGCTTCCAGCATCAACTTCTGGAGCCTTCTCATCTGCTCTTCTAACTCATTGATCTTTTGATCTTCATTCTGAGAGCTAGAGGTTGAAGGAATCTCCTTGGTTGGTGTTGTTGGAGCAGATCTCTCCTGGTTGTCGAATGGCTTTCTTGGAAGCTTCCACTTGCCAGTATCTTTCTTGACGAAGTACGCCAAGTCCTCAGAGTTTCCAGCATTTGATGACGTAGGTTGCACCAAAGCAGTCTTGTTCTTCTTTGACTGCTGTATAATGAACTCGTGAGCTTCGAGTTGAGAGAATACCTCAGATGTCGTCATTTTGCTGAGATCCTTCTCACTTAGGCTCATCATCTTGACAAACCAATCACTTCTTCGGAAGAGTTTTGATATTATCTTATTGTTCATCTCCCCGTTGTCATATGTCTTGTTCACGTTCTTGAGCTCTCCTATGATCGTGTTGAACTGTTCTTCCATAGCCTGTATCGTTTCACCTGGAATCATAGAATAAGACTCATACTTATCTACAGCTACCTGTAATTTGTTGTGTTTCATCTGCTCAGTTTCCTGGGAAGATTCGCACACGTAATCCCACATTTCCTTAGCTATCTTAAAGTCAAGGGCTTTGTCGCCCATCAAAGGGGGTAGACTGTCAAGGATCAACTTCATTGCTAGGTATTCCACCTGACCCCTCTTCTTATCTTCCAACGTCCATTCTTCATAAGATTTTACTACCATTTGAGGACGTGGTTGACCATCAGCAGGTGCACCAACTGCAGTGTTGACCTTCATGATTTGGATGGGTCCTTTGGTTAGCACATTGATATGTGCGTAAAATGACCTATTTTCGATGTGTGCGCGTGCATGTTTGTGGCCATTTTACCCTCATATCATATGTTTTCGTTGTTCTTTTGTCTTGTTTTCGTGTTTTCGTGTTTGAAATGTTGCAGGATGTGTTTTGAGCATAAAACAACACTTTTGGATGAGTTTTGGATGGAAATCGCCCGAGTTAGGAGTCAAAGGGAAGCAGGATCGACCGAGCGGTGCAGAAAGGGTGTTGGGGCTGTTCAGAGACTTCGCTCGGTCGAGCCAAGCCCTTCAGAGAGGTGGCTCGATCGAGCCAGAACGTGATTTTCAGCATTTGGCAATTTTCAGCATGGCTCGGGCGAGCCAACTTTGGCTTGGGCGATCCGAGGCCCTGTTTGCTCAATATAAAAGGGGGAAAACGGTTATTTTCAGAACGAATTCATAACTTTTCATAACTTTTCATAACTTCCACCTAAATTCTCTCTACGATTCCATTTTCCATCCCTTCCAAACCTCACCCAAGGGTATCAAGGAGCTAATTCATCAATCCTTGGAGGAGAATTGAAGATCCAAGGGGGTAGATCAAGACCAAACAAATCCAATTGGGGAAGATTTCATTTTCTACTTATCAATTGTAATGGATGTATTTGATTTCAACTTTGTATTGTTACAATTGAGAGGTATGTTGCTCTAATTCAATTTGGATGTTGATTTGAACAAGGATGCATGAAGATTAGGTTTGAGAATTGTTTGTTTACTTTCCTTTGAGAGCTTGAATTGCACTAGAACTTGTTCCTTACCTCTTAGGTGTAGGTAATAGTCAACTTAGGGGGTAGTTGATGTGAACGCTGCAACCAACACGCGGGCGGAATCGTCGTGAATAGTGTAGATTCATACGATTATAGTTCCAATCCCTGTGCGGTGCTAGGTCGTAGGGCGATAATTGACATTCTATTTAGAGTGGTCTAGGGCTTAATAACGTAGCTGTTTGCAAGTCTTAGCATCATCAACCGTTAGTTATCCGTAGCAAGTGGCTAACGAGTGTAGGGTCGATTGCTCAATCTCCTAGGGATTAAAATGTGTTTACATCAATGATTAACCTAATTGGATTACATCTATGTTTATTTCAACATCCTATCTACCTTTTTTGAGTATTTGTATGTCTTGGTTTACCAATGTGTGGAGAGAATTAATTGAATGTTGATTGTTGGTTTAATTCATTGTTTGTTATATGTTGTTAGCATAGGTTTAAATTGATTGCCTAGTTTGATAGAAATCACTCAAGGATTTTATGTTACCTAGCTATTAGACTTTGCTATAGTATCCCGGTAATCTAGTGAGCGAAGGGAAGAAGGACCTGGATTTGACAAATTTTATTCTTGTGTAGCTAGGAGTTTAATTTTGATTGAACTTTTAGCCGCATCACACATCCCCCATCTCTGGATGGATACTTTGAAGCTGGATGGTTGCTAACTTCTTCCATGACTCGAATCTCTCTTTGTTGTACTTGGGTAGAGTATGATTCATCTTGCAAGACTTTAGATACCTGAACTAAACATAAAGCAACAGAGAAGCGCAAGGAAAAGGTAGATCTGGTCAAAAGCAACTCAGAAACGGAGAGTATGTTATAACCTGGCTCTGATACCACTTGTTGGTCCCGATTTACCAGAGTCGTCGTGCTTAAACAGAAACACGAAATGCAGCGGAAGTTCTTAAATCTTATCTTGCACTTAATCTTCTCTAAATGTTTAGCTTTAAGTTCAAGTATGTATTAGATTGTTTCAAGATATACACTAGCAACTTGATGTTACTAGTTTTCAAATCCGAATAGGAAACAATAAAATAGTAAATGACACAGAGTTTATAGTGGTTTGATCCAATAGATCTACGTCCACTCCTTAGCCAAAATGCTAAGAATTCCACTAAAAAGATATCAGAATACAAGGATTCGCCAACACATGCAACAGGTGGTGAACTTTCGAACCAGCTCCTGCACAGCTATCCTCCGCTATCGTGTTTCTTTTTAGGCGCAGCTCCGGCTGAGTCAAGGGCACACCTTCGTAAAACTCGCCTTTACTACTTTTGGAAGTTTTAGAGTTTCTTCCAAACTTTCCTTCGATTTTGGCTAAACGCCCATCCTAGTCAATCTCTTTTCAGATATTAGACTGCTGGATGCTTCCAAGATTGGAAGGTATCCCAATGATTGAAGATTCTCAGTCTAAGTCAAGGAATTTGTTCAATGAAGTGTCAGATAATCAATGGGGACACTTCGGTGGTTGAAAGCTTTGAATACTTTTCGAATGTTGGCTTTCAACTGACTGCTCTCTTGCTTTTCGCTTTTGTCTTAGGAATCTCTTGTTCGAGTATTAGTTCGTTGTATTGAATGAGCAGTTGTGTCTCTCTCTGTTTAGACTTTGCTTTTATATCTGGAGATTCAAACTTTGAATCTCCAGACCCGTTAGACACAACGGTTCTTTGTCCAAGAGAGGTTACTTGCTTATTCCACCTTTCTGTCATCGTACAGTACTTTCTGACCTACTTCGGGAAAGCTCTCGTCCTTGGTTGTACTTACTGTCAGAACGGGTGTCTTTCGCAAGTCTCTGCTGAGTATCTCCTTGCTAGGCATTTTATCAGAAATGCTAGGAGTACTCTGCTAGGCATCTTGATTGCTAGACTCTTCTAAGCAATCTGATCCTTCGATCTGCTGACTCCTTCAGCAGATGTAACTATATCACTGTAGTCTTCTGCTGATTGCTATTGCTTAGCAGATTGCTTTGAATGCTAGTGGATGCTGACTCCTTCAGGATTCTGCTATCGCTTTGCTTTCGTCTGCTGAGATTCCCTTCAAGCAGTCTTTTCTTTGACATACGAATGTTAATACCTTAGCAATCTCCTTCTTCGCATTTGACTGCTAGCTCCTTTAGCAATCTTCTTCACCTGCTTGGAATACCTCTAGCAATCTGATCTATTACGACTCAATGCTTAGCTTATATAGGACATTACAAGAGTTGCTAGACTACACTAGAATTAAGCAATTGATCGACCAACAACTAAGGCTTTGATTCAACAAAATCTATTACAAATTTGATCCTAAAGAGAGAATTACAAAATAATTTCCAACAACAGTTAACGAACCAACTCAAATAAAGCACGTTTATATGTTAAACATCTAAAGTCATATAACAATGCATAAATCAATTCAAAATAATTTATCGTTCAATTACGAACCCAACTTGATTACGTAATTCATGATATTTATATACAATATTCAAAATATCAGTAAATCTGATTGACATAATCAATTAGATAATTGAACAAGATCCGCAAGTATAAAATAAGTTAATAACCAAAAAGATAAATAATAAATAATATTAAATAAAAGTTTTAACAAAAATATAATAATAATAATAATAATAATAATAATAATATATATATATATATATATATATATACACACACGTGTGTGAGTTTACGGGAAAGAGAAGAGAAAGAATTAAATTTTCTTTTTTTAATTATATATATAACATATATATTTACATATATATGTCCTGAATGAATAATGATCATATATCCAGTCTTTCATTTATTTGATCCAACGCCTTATATAATTACACGTGATAGGTAATTTTTTTATTTAATTTATTTTAAGGGTGTTTTAGGAAGAAAAAAGAAGACAAATATTAATAGATTTGTTATTCAAGGCAGTTTCCTAATTTCATGCCAAATAAATATATTTCCCCATAATTATTATATTTCATGCTCAATTAAATATCTTTCTCCTATAATTATTATTCAAAATCCTCCCTCCTGCAAAGAAGAAACGAAATCCCTGCCACGGTCGACTACGACTACGTCTGAGGCTGCACCATCACTTTCGCAGCGTGGATTTCGATTTCAGCCTTCTCAGGTGAGGAGACGACGGACGGCGTCGCTCCTCCGAGCGACTCGCAGAAGTAGCATCAGTGCAAGGTCTTATGGCGGCGAGTAGGTTCTCCACGGCCGAAAAGAGGCATTTATTTGCATGTACAGAATCATCAAGGGCTGGAGGAGTGATGGCCTCGATTTCGGTTTTGACTCTTTGAATTATTTTTCAATCTTTTATTGTCTATATCTTTAGGTTTAATGTATTTATTCATTATTTTTTGTTATATGTCATTATTATTGTTATGTTAAATGTGTGTCATTATTTTTGTGAACTGTAGGGCTCAACGAAATCTTTGTTAAAATAGATTGTTAATTGTTTATTTATTTTCTACATTGTGTGAACTCAGTTGATATGTAGCATCGTACGTTGTTGACATTATCATTGTTACATGTAGTCAATATCATTTTATCAAAATTATCGATTTAATCTTAATTGATTTTTAGTACACCTTTAAGATCATTGTTCTCTTTATGAAATATCATTGTACGCTGTTGACATTAACATTGTTACTTGTATTCAACATCATTTTATCAAAATTTGTCGCTTTAATCTTAATTGATTTTTAATACACCTCTAAGATCATTATTATCTTTATTTAATACTCCCTTCGTCCTGGATGAATTGTCCTGGGTTGACCGGGCACCATAACTAAGGAGTGTGTGTATAAAGTAAGTTGAATGGAATTAATATTTTATTGTTAAGTGTGAAAAAGTTGCCTTTTTATGTAATGGGACAATTGAAGTGGGACGGACGAAAAAGGAAAGTGGGACAATTGAAGTGGGACGGAGGGAGTATCCTTGTATGAATATTAAAGCTTTTTTTGCAAATAATAGATTAGTGGAACCGCATCCGATAATCAGCCGAAAAATCTTATTTTACCTTGCCGTTTATCACACTTTGACATAATTACCTTACAATGACACACAAAGTCATAAACAATGATAATGTTAACTTAAGATTATGGAATAAATCGTGGTGTATTTTTTTGGTAACCGCACCCCAAAAGTATGCAACATGATCTTATATCTCTTTCCAATTTATACGATAATAATGCAAAAAATCGTGGGGATTTATTTTGGTAACTGAATCCGAATAATCAGCATGCAGATTTAATTAAATTTCCATTTTTTTTTCCGTTTAAGACTAATTTGCCATTTTAATGATAGAAGAAACTATCGACAATGATAAATGGCAACAGAAAATCAGGGACGTCTATTTTCGAAATTAAGGGCTGGATTTTGGTCTCTATTCATTCATGTACATATGTTCAACCTTGAATACACCCTATGAGAGAGAGACAATTATATATATATATATATATAGCAAGAGAGAGAATATATATCTATAGCAGGAGAGAGATGAGATCAATTTTCTCTTTTCACACAATATACATACACGCAGCATATATATATATATATAAGAGGAAAAAGTAGTGTGATTGCCGGAGCAGCTGGCTATGTCGACCACCATCGGACTCGTCGATCGACTCAGCCACATCGACCAGCATCGGAGGAGAAGCAGCAGCAGTTTGCGCGAAGCAGCAACAGCTCGCACGAGCTCCGCCGGCTCTGCCCCAGCAACTCCGAGCTTCCCCACACAACCCAACATGATCACAAACATCTATAGACTCTAACCACATGCTTCAACTGACCGGAAAACTATAAATCTTGTCGGAAACTTGGAAGGAAAAAGCTCACCAGCGAAAATGGTGTTTCACGCTTTGGCCGCAGCGTTCCGGCAATGGGGGCGGTCGGATCTCGGTACCAAAATACTCCTAAAAATATAAGAAACACGATTATGTAAACAAATCTCAGTTTTATTGCCGTTTGATACGAGTTTCATGCCGATAACATAAAGTCATCAACTTACCGGCGGGGCCTGAAACTAGGCTGATATCTAACTCATTTCTCGATGAATTTGAGCGATTCCAAGATTTGTGTGATCCTTGAAGTGCAGGCTGTTAACCGTGCTCGGTGTTGTGATGATCAGTACATGGCGGTGGTCGGATGGAGGCGATAAACTGAGGGGTGTCGGATGTGGTGTCGTGGGAGTGAGAGAGAGATGGAAAAGAATGTTGTGACTATCTTTCTTGTTTTCTATATATTCCACCGCCTAAAAAAAAGTTGATGCGGCAAATTCCTTCCCACCCAAGCTAGCAGTCGACGTGGCAAATTTTTTTGCCAAATGTTTTATCTGATGCAACTCGCGTGTATTCAATTTCGATAATTTAACTTCATGGATCTCAAGTCTTACATGCATTGTTCCAAATGAACATGTAAATCCACGGAAATGTTTCAATTAACGAGTCCAACTCGTTCATATAATTTTTCAAAATTTTGGAGATAATAAATTATCGCCCGGAGCTCTAAAAGTTTAATAATTTGCATATTACTCCTCGAGCCTCAGAATTTCATTCCGATCATTTCCTATCCTTTCATATTTTATTTCCAAGCATACTCTAGCTCGGTATACAAAATGAATCTTCCGAGTGCAAGTTGTTAATTTAATTGCGGTATTATTATTTTATAATAATAATTCGCTACACTCGAGTTTCCCACGTCACAACGGGAGTCAATTCTCGTCTATAAAAGCAATATAACAATAATTGCAAAAATGT
>JAPKLW010001339.1:160377-216376 GCA_026898455.1 Plectranthus barbatus | reverse complement strand
TCTAAGTTTCACTTATTCACAAAAATCATGCAATCCAAACAAATTCTTATTGGTAAACTATTGAGGAGAAACCTCACCGGGCAGTGTTTGCACTCATCGCTCAATCAAGCAAAAGGATTTTGAAATTCACACAATCAAAGTTTTAGTTTATTTCACCATAGGTTTGACAAATTTCTCATCTCTCCACTGCTTGTTAGTGTGGCTTTTCAGGGAATCAAAAAGGTCTTTATTTGGTTGTAATGTGACTCACCTAATAGGTAGGATATTTTTGGCTAAGTGACTCAAAATATTTCAATCAAACCCAAAGACTTAAGCATATCATAACCACATCATTTTTCTATCTATGCACATTCTTGATCTTTCTCTTTTCTTTTTTTTTTTCTTCGGGGTTCGTAAGAACTTGCTCTTAGTTATTTATGAACAACATAAACGAGTTTCCCTCATTTTCTTTCTTTCTCACCAATGTTCATTTTTCTAACTTTTCCCATGGAAACCACTAAAAAATTTTCTTTTCTCTCCTTGATTTTTTTTTTTTCTTTTCGCACATGGCCTCACATGACCTCACAATCACGTTCCCACAATTCACACCATCCAATAAATCACAATCATCCTATTCATCAACCCTTCTAATCAAAGAAAAAAATTCATTCAAAGCTCAAAGGGGCTACAAGTGAAGATTTAAGGTTAGTGTATGGGAAATGGGCTACGAAAGAACATGCCTAAAATCATTTTCACCCTATTACCACACTTAATGCAACCTCAAGAGAGAAATTCATCAAACTCTAGGAAATAAATCTAACAACTTTGTCACTCATCAAACAAAAAAATGGCACAAATTCCTCACAAGGTAGAAATTTTCGTTACTCCTCAATAATTATCCAATTTTGAACAGTTATCATGCAAGAATTTAAGTTTCAAAGATCAACATATCAAGCAAAACAGCTCCTATCATTGGCTACTCTATCACACAGATTATCATTCTTAATCAGCAAATATCTCGATTATCAATCAACAATTCTAGTTTAAGTAAAGACAAGTAAGTAGTCATAACACCATCATAATCAAAATGTTCCGACTGTCCTATGTTCAAAAGCTCCTAAACAATGCTCAGACTATTCACTTAGAACAAGTACCACAAATCAAGAGTTCAAAAATACTAATTTTAAGTAAAAGGCCTTGCAGAGAGCAATTGTTCACACTGAAGCAAAAGAACAAGGATGGTGATGGTTCAGAAAAAACAAAATCAAAAACAAAAAAATAACAGAAAAACATTGAAACAACAAAAATTAAAATAAAGCAGGAAAATGAAAACAAACAAACGTTTCCCTTTTCCTATCCTCATCCCCCCAAACTTGTTTCACTCGAAGGAGTGGAAAAGTTTGAAAGTTAGATAAGGAAAAAGGAAACGGTACCTCATCCCTCCTCCGGAGGATCCTCCATCTCGACATCGGGAGATGGCCACACGGGCAGTCGCCGTCGGCGGTCTTGTCGCTCTCTTTGCCGGCGTAGGTAGACGGACTCAGGCTGCGTGTTCAGAAGGAGTCGCTGCATCTGAACGTCGAGGTTATTCAACCTCGTGTTCACATTCTGTCGAAATTTTGCCTGCCGTGCGTGCTCTGCTGCATGCAAATCAGCCTGCTGCTGCATAAACTGGTAGATCATCGCTAGATCCACCCCGGAAGATGAAGACTCTCCCGAGAAGTGGCGTAGCGGCCGTCTGCTGGTCCGGTCAGGGTTGTGCTCTCCTCCTTCGTCATCCTGAGGTTCCTCCTCCTCGGGCATTTCTGGGGGCGTCTGCGGCGGTCGCTGGTCTGGCTGGGTCAGTGGTCGGTGTCGAAGTCTGGAAGTACCTGGGCCTCTTTGTGCTCCGACCATCAGCCTCAAGTGGGCGGGTGTGCTCATCAACCAATTATCACGGAAGTGATAATCGGTGACGTGAGTGAGGTCCCGCTGTGGAAGTGGAAATCTGTCCCCATTGGACATCCGCAAAGACCAACCTGACGCCCGTGGTGAAAGCATCAACATCTTCACCAGAGTCCCAGTGCTGAGTCCTCGGTTGTCGTCCTCAAGAGACTCGATTTGTGTCAAATCGATCCCCACATGCTCCGCAATCGGGGTGATCAATCCCCCGCTCCAAATGTTGCCTTTGGTGGCCTTGATCTGATGCCGCCATTGGTCCATGACTAGCGCCGCGAAGCTAAACTGCTCCCCTGTCAGCATGCAATTGAGGGAAAAAAGTTCCCCCACTCTCACTTTCCCGCTCTCATGTCTGCCGGTGATCGACACCCCCATGCATCTCTGAAGATATCTGAAAACTGGGTTGTCGATGGAGGACGCTTTCAAGGTCCCCGAGTCAAACTCCCGCAGGTCTTCTTTGGCATCAGATGCAATCTGGGACCAGAAACGGGCAATGTCGAAGTGTGGGGGGAGAAAACCGACCCCCCCAACATGGACTCCCCAGATTTCTTCAAGCTCGTCCCTTGGAATTTCGTAGTACTGGTTCAGAAGCTGGAAACCAATTGTGGTTGGCTCTGATTCCGGCTGAACCTTGAAGACGCGGAGTGAAGCAAAAAACTCCAGGACAAGCGACGGGTATGTCGGCCAGCGGGCTGTCATCCAAGCATTCCAATCAATTCTCTGCAAGAGAGCCTCAACATCTGCTCGAATTCCCAGCAATTGCATTATCTCCGGGCATGGGTAAAGTGTCTGCCGGATAGTGAACTCATCTCCTGAAAATTTTCTGTATCGCCTCTCATGAGCTTGCTTGGCAAAAGTGGGTCGAAAATCCATGGTCAACCTGCAAGGGTAGTGGAAAACATTTGTCTAAGTTCATCACAATTCTTCACAAAATTTCCAATGTAAGTGCATCCAATTGTGCAAAAATCCACAGAAAAAAAAAAAATCTACCCATGCAAAATTGATTCGACATTCATGCAATTCAAACTCTATCCTAGCATACTACCTTTTTGTTTGACAGAATTTCTCCCAGAAATAGCAAAACTAGAATAACACCCCCAACTAGAATTATCCCCCAAACTTTCGTACGTAGAAATCAATGAAATTGAAGCAACAAACCAATCACAAGTAGGCACATCGACTAAAACGACTAATCATATCGAATAATCACAATGAATAGCAACAAAATCGACAAAATTGCAAAAATGAAAACAAGGGCTCCAAATTCAATTTTTTTATCAAAAATCATGCTAAAATCCTTCAAAACATGTGAAATAATCGGAAAGGAGAGTGTTAGGATACATACCTTGGTTGGTTTTGACAAATTTGGAGAGAAAAAATTCGAGGAGGGTGTTTGGGAGAGTGAGAGCAACGTGCGTCGTGTGTTTGTGAGGAAAAAATGAGGAAAGGTGGGTTTTAAACCCGCCTCTGTCCGGCCTCAGAAACACTCGCGTCGATCGACGAGGCATTTTCATCGATCGACGAAGGTGAAACTTTCTCGTCGATCGACGATCATTGCAGTCGATCGACGTGGCAGAATTTCCTCGTCGATCGATGCCAAAGAGCAGCGATCGACGTGGCCCGACAGATGACTGGTCCCGAAACAATTTGAAAAGAAAACGAATCACAACTGACTCGACTAGACTGAATTGAAAATAACAGAAATAAATAAAGCAGGAAACTGTTGGGTTACCTCCCAACCAGTGCTTGGTTTTATGTCGCTAGCTCGACAATACCTGAGTTTTTTTTTTCTAAGGGCGGTTCAAGTAATACTTCTCCACTGCTCCGATCTGAAGAGGGGTGAAGTATGGTTTCAGGTTTTTCACGTTCACTTTGAAATTCTTTCCATCTTGGCCAGCTAATTCAACTACACCGTTCATGAATTGGCAGATCACGGTGTATGGTCCGGCCCACTTTGACTGCAGCTTTCCTGGCATGAATTGAAGACGGGATTTGAAGAGGAAAACCTTGTCACCTGAATGGAAAACATGCGAGCGGATCTTCTTGTCGTGGAATCTCTTTGCTCGATTCTTATAAATGACGTTGTTCTCATAGGCTTCGTCCCGAAAGTCTTCTAATTCGTTCAGTGCCATGGCGCGTTCTTCTGCAGCTGTCCTCCAATCCAGATTTAATTCCTTTACTGCCCTCCAAGCTTTGTGCTCCATCTCGACGGGAAGGTGACATGATTTCCCAAAAATCAGCTAATACGGAGATGTCCCAATCGGTGTTTTGTAGGCAGTGTGGTATGCCCAAAGTGCATCATCGAGAACTGCCGCCCAATCCTTTCTTTACTTTACCGTCTTCTCCAAAATCTGCTTGATTTCTCTGTTGGATAGTTCTGTCAGCCCGTTCCCTTGAGGGTGATATGGGGTAGTAACGCGGTGCTTTACGCCGTACCTAGCAAGAAGAGAGGAAAGCCATCTGTTACAAAAATGTGATCCCCCATCACTTACCAGGGCTCTTGGTGTTCCGAATCTTGTGATGAGCTTTTGCAGGAACTTGATGACGACTTTGTGATCGTTGGTGGCTGTCGGAATGGCTTCGACCCAACGTGATACGTAGTCCACCGCCAATAGAATGTATGTGAATCCTTGCGATGACGGGAAGGGTCCCATGAAGTCGATCCCCCAGACATCAAATATTTCAACTTCAATCACCGGAGTCTGTGGCATCTCATCCCTCCGCGAGATGTTGCCGGTCCTCTGGCAGCGATCACAGCCCGTTATCCATCTGCGACAGACTTCGTAGATGGAAGGCCAATAGAACCCGCTCGCAAGAATTTTGAAGGCAGTCCGGTTGGCTGAGTGGTGGCCACCAGTAGGATATGAGTGGCAGGCTTCGAAGATTTTGTGCCACTCGGACTGGGGCACACAGCGGCGAATGACGCCGTCAGCACATCTGCGCCACAGGTAAGGATCCTCCCAATAGTAGAATCTGACGTCGTGCAGAAACTTCTTCTTTGCATATGGAGAGGAGTTCGGAGGAAGTACGCCGCCGACCAGAAAATTGGCGAAGTCTGCGTACCACGGGGTTTTGGATTCATACATCTCTTTCATGTCCCTCAAGGCATAGACCTGTTCGTCGGGGAATGTCTCTCGGATTGTTGATTGCTGATCGCCCCCTTCGACCGGTGGTTCGAGCCTTGACAAGTGATCGGCGATGACGTTCTCGCTCCCTTTTCTGTCCTTGATCTCCAAGTCGAACTCTGGCAACAACAGTATCCATCGGATCAGTCTGGGCTTGGCATCTTATTTTGCGAACAGGTACCTGATTGCTGCATGGTCGGTGTAGACAATGGTCTTTGAGCCTATCAGATAAGACCGGAACTTATCGAAGGCGTACACAACCGCAAGCATCTCCTTTTTCGTCGTGGTGTAGTTGCATTGGGCCGGATTCATGCTCTTGCTGGCGTATTGAATCACATGGAAGAGCCTTTCTTTCAGTTGGCCTAGAACTGCTCCAACAGCATAATCGCTGGCGTCGCACATCAATGTGAAGGGCTCTTCCCAATCTGGTGCGGTAAGGACTGGTGCAGTTACCAGCGCTTCTTTCAGCTTCTCAAATGCCTTCTGACATTCTACGTCAAAAACGAAGGACACGTCCTTCTCCAGTAAGTTGCACAAGGGTCGGGACACCTTTGAGAAGTCTTTGATGAACCTCCTATAGAATCCTGCATGACCCAGGAAGCTTCGGACGACTTTGACATTTGTTGGTGGTGGCATCTTCTCAATAGCTGTCACTTAGGCTCGATCCACTTCCAATCCTTCGGCTGACACTCGATGTCCCAACACGATTCCTTCCCAAACCATGAAATGGCATTTCTCCCAATTGAGGCACAGGTTTGTCTCGGTGCATCTCTCAAGTACAGTAGCCAAATTCTGCAAACAGACATCAAATGAGCTACCAAAAACTGAGAAGTCATCCATAAATACCTCCATGATGTCCTCGATCAAGTCGTGGAAGATTGCCGTCATGCATCTCTGGAAGGTGGCCGGTGCATTGCATAATCCAAAGGGCATCCGTCGGTAGGCGAACACTCCATATGGACAGGTGAATGCCGTCTTGTGTTGATCTTCAGGAGCCACAGCTATCTGATTGTACCCTGAGTAACCATCAAGAAAGCAATAAAAAGGATAACCAGATAATCTATCTAGCATTTGATCAATGAATGGAAGAGGAAAATGATCCTTGCATGTGGCGGTGTTCAAGGCTCGGTAGTCAATGCAGACTCGCCATCCCGTGATCGGTCATTTCGCTACTTCTTCTCCATCGTCATTCTTCACTATTTGCATCCCTCCTTTCTTGGCTACTACTTGTGTGGGGCTCACCCACTTGCTGTCGGAAATTGGGTAGATCATGCCATGGTCAAGGAGTTTGAGAACCTCCTTCTTTACAGCTTCTTGAATGATGGGATTCAAACGTCGTTGTGCTTGTCTCTTTGGTTTGGCATCCTCTTCAAGGATGATCTTGTGCATGCACAGCGAAGGGCTGATCCCCTTGATATCTCCCAAAGTCCATCCGATGGCGGATTTGTATGTCCGTAGAACTCGCAGCAGTTTGTCCAACTCCCCCTGTGAAAGATAAGCAGAAACAATGACAGGGTAAGTGTTATCAGACCCCAGGAATGCGTACCTGAGATGTGTCGGGAGTGTCTTGAGCTCCAGGATTGGCGGTTCAGAGCTGGAAATCGGCTTTTCCAGTTTACCGTCGATGGACAGAGCATCTTCATCGATCGGCGAAGATGTTGTTGCAGCATCGATCGACGAGGCAGTGGGCTCGATCGACGAGGCAGTGGGCTCGATCGACGAGGACTGGCTGCAGTGGCTGGGCAGCGGTTCTCTTTTAAGTTCTTTCTCTCGGGTTACCTCCTCGAACACATCCAGCTCCATGACCAGATCCATGATCCCCTCGGTTGCTTCGTCCCAGATTTGTGGACGAGGAAAGGGAGTGTTGCAAGCAGTTTTCCAGGAAATCTGGCTCACTTTTGAAACAGATGAAAGGGGAAGACATTACCGGGCTGAAACAGTTGATCATGTGGCATTCTTCTGCATAGCTTCCATCGTTGTGCTTCTGCATTGCCTTGTAAATCGAGAACGTGACGGACTCATTGTTCTCTCGGAACGTCAGCTTGTCGTCGCAGATGTCGATTAATGCCCCTCCGGTTTTCAGGAATGGTCTTCCAAGGATCAGAGGAATGTTCCGATCCTCCTCCATGTCGAGCACCACAAAGTCAGCGGGAATTATGAAGTCCTTTACCTTTACCAACACATCTTCAACGATACCCTTCGGATAGGTGACTGATCGATCGACCATCTGAAGAGATATTGTTGTGGGCTTGATGCTTCCGATTTTTAACCGTCTGAAAATTGATAGCGGCATCAAGTTGATCGAAGCCCCTGAATCACAGAGAACCTTCCCGAAGGTCTCATCTCCGATGACACAAGAGATTGTGAAGGAACCCGGGTCTTCCCTTTTGATCGGCATCTTCTTTTGGATGATGGTGCTGCACTCTTCGAACAGGTTGACCGTCTCATGCTCCAAGAACGGTCTTTTATGAGAAACCATGTCTTTCAGAAACTTGATGTACCCGGGCGTTTCTTGAAGAGCTTCTACCAATGGAATGTTGATATGCACCTTCTTCATTGTCTCCAGAAATCGTGCATACCTTTCGTTCGTCTTGGTCTTGGCAAGCCGCTGCGGATAGGGCAGAGGCAGCTTATACATTGGCAGAGTAGGGGCGTTCATCGATCGAGGAGTCTTGGCCGTCGACGGATGCTTTGGTGCTTCGTCGATCGATGGAGGTGTTTCGTCGATCGACGGAGCTTCTCCTGTGATGACTTCTCCTTCTTCCTCGGCTTCTCCTTCATCTCGGGTGTCTGTTCCTGCTTGCTTGGGCCCTTCGTAGGTTTTGCCCCCTCTCAGAGTTATAGCGTTCACCTGGTTCCTCTGATTCTGATTCTTGGGGTTGACCTGAGTGTTGCTCGGAAGTTGTCCCGGTTTGTGTTTAGTTCCAAGGGCATCGGCGATTTGGCTGACTTGATTTTCAATGATCTGCACGTGCTTTTGCACCTGATCGACCTTTGTGTTCACCCCCGAAATTTCCTGCTTCAGCTTGGCTACAGTGTCGGTGGAGCCTTCCATGAATTTAGCCAAAATCTCCTTGAGATTTGGCTTCTTCTTCTCCTCTATTACTCCGTCTTGTACGGCGAATCCTGGTGGTGGTTGCTCTGCAGCTTGAGGGTTTGCATAGGAGAATCCAGGGTGATTCCTTGCGTGATTGAAGGTGTAGGGCTGGTTATTCTGCTGATATCCTCCTCGGTAGTTGTTTTGATAACCGCCCCTTTGAATGAAATTCGCCTCAGCATTGTCTTCCTCGGTTGGACCCTGCACTGCTTCAACTGCAGCAATTGTTTTCTCCTGCTTCAGATTAGCAAACTCTTCCCTGAGCTTTTTCAGCTCGGCTGCCAAATCGGGTTGCTCGGCAACTTTTTCCACCGCTTTTTCCACTACTTTCTCGATAGCTTTCACAGGCCGAGTTCGGCTTGAGGACCACCGTTGAGTGTTGTTAGCCATCTTTTGGAAGAACTCCATGGCCTTTTTCCCACTTTTCGTCATGACTGTGTCTCCTAGAGTGGTGTCCACCAATTTGGCTGTCTTATCATTGAGCCCTTCATAGAACGCCTCAGCTTGTTCTCCTGGCGGAAAACCATGTCCGGGACAGGCTCTCAGCAGCTCTTTGAATCTTTCCCACGCTTCACTGAAGCTCTCGTCAGGCCTTTGAGCAAACCTGATGATTTCTTTCTGTTTTTGCCTGATAACATTCGGAGGGAAAAAGTTCCCTAGAAACTCGGTCCACGTGCCTATGCTTCCTTTGTCCAGTGCGGTGAACCATGATTGTGCCTTATCCCTCAGAGAGAATGCGAACAGACGCATTCGGATGGCACTCTTGTTGACACCTCCTATTTTTACAGTGTTGCAGAGCATGATGAACTTGTCCAAATGCGCATAGGGGTCCTCAGTAGGTCTTCCTCCAAATTGATTTGTTGCACCATCTGCACCAATCCGGTCTTCAGTTCAAAATTGTTGGCATTGATGCCAATCTTGAAGTCAGTCTCCTTGAACCGAGGTTTATACCGGTTCTGCATGGCTTCCTCCTCTTCCTCATCGTCGGATTCCTCTGGAGGGTCCTAATTGTCTTCCTCTTCATTGTCGGGATTGTCTTCAAACAGTGGGTTATGGCGAAGATCCCTTCCATTCGGATTGTTCCTCTCGAGGTCTTTCTCCAGATTGTACTGTTGGATTTGCACCCTCATAGCTTGGACTTCTTGAATAAGCACAGCCTGCTCCTCTGCAGTTAGCACTGGCGGGGGCGGTGGTACGTTAGCTTCCATTGTTTGATTACTCGAGCCTTCCTGAGCACGCTTATTCTTTCGGATCTTTCTGCAAGTGGCTTCAATATCCGGGTAATAATAAAGCGGGTCCTTTCCTCGAGCTCTTGTACTCATGCACTACCTGTTCAGCAAAGGAGGTAGTGAGGTAAAACAGAAAATAAACAAAACGAACTGAATTAAGAAAACTGAGCCTCTGAAACGAGCAAGGCGTCGATCGACAAGAACAAGCGTCGATCGACGGAAAGAAAATGACTTCGTCGATCGACGCGAACTAGCGTCGATCGATGGGAAATACGAATATACGAGAAAAATTCAGAAAATACGAAAATTACAGCCTAAAGCAATATTTCAATCACAGACTTAATAGTAAGATTAATTCTATTCTTTCCCCGGCAACGGCGCTAAAATTTGATCGCGTATATTTTTAACCCGCGACTTAGCAAAGCTAATAATATAGCGGCAAATGAAACTATCGATCCCACAGGGAAAGAAATAACGAAAAACCTTAAGTACTAAGTCAAACGTTCTTGAAAACACTGATTAGGAAAATCAAATAAAAAGTTTTGTTGTTTAGAAAATCGCAGTATTTGCTAATGGTAATTAAACAGGAAATTTAAAAAGCTTTTGAAGTCAAATAGGAGAAGCACAGATCCCAGGGATATCTACCTATCAAGTATGACATGTATGAATGAATTGATTAATTCCCAATTTTAATTCCTCTTCGTAGTGAAACATCAGAAAATTATTACGAACTTCTTTGTTGGGCAATTCGTAAAGTAGATTAATTAATCACCTATCTCCGCTCGGACTCAAGATAAATTAACTAACTCCAAAGATCAACAGATTTATTCCTACAATTAATCTCCTTCAGTTACGACAAGAAATCAAATTATATTGTGAAAATCTCTTTCGATTGAAAACTATCACAGTTACGTCTCAAGTAATCAACTAGATAATCCTAAGATGTGATCAGCAAATCAGAATTATGAACAAGCACAGATTTCACAAACTACGAAGGGAAAGGAAAAATAATTCAATTAATCATAACAAGCATACATTGATAGTTCGAAACCCTAGAATCTGAGAAAGGATTTAGTTTCACATGTTCATGGTAATATTCATCATAGAAAAATACAACTTGAATTGCGTAAAAACTGGAATCCGGAAATCTTCCCGTAAAAACTTGTCTTCAAACATAAAACTCTAGAAACTCTTCAATAATAAATTCTTGTAATTGCTCTAACTCTTTTCTCTCTCTAACTCTGGTCTCCTTTTTTCTCAAAAAATGAATTTACATGAATATTTATAGAGGTGAATGATGTATCTAGCAGTATCTAGGGTTAGATATGCGTTAATCTCCAAATCAGATCCAGACTAGGATTCCCGCATGCGCGTCGATCAAGGTTGTTTGGCGTCGATCGCTGGACCTGGAACCTCTTCGTCGATCGACGAGGATTGGCAGTGATCGATGTTGACTTTCCTTCCGTTGATCTCCTTCTTCCCTTCGTCGAGTGCTTGGCTTGCTTTGCTTCGTCGATCGACGAGCCTCTTCGTCGATCGACGGGGTGCTGAAACTGGAATCCTGATTCTTCTCTGTTTTTCAACTAAAAACCTGCATGATTCATCAAACACGACATTCCAAGTAAAAAATCCAATTCATGCACGAAAATGATACAAAAAATGATCTAAACACTACACAATCAGTCAAAGAACCATAAGATAAGTTGGTGAAAATCCTAACTTATCAATCACATAGCATGCTTTAAAGCTGTAAATAAAAGCAGTAAACGTGCTCCTATTATCTACAACATGCTTATATGCTGCGCAATTAAATTAAACACATATATCATGCGAAGACAAATAATGAAACAAATAAAAAATGTCCTCGTAGACGAATGATACAAAATAAAAATAATTCTAACTATTACAAGTTGGAATTAATTATATAGATCTTCGACTGGGCTCCCACTACTTGGACTGTGATCTGAATTTATTTTCTGAATCTGGGCCTCCACGATTTGATCCATCAGAAAATTGGACAATTGGGCCAGTTAACAAAATCGCAGGCCTAGGCACACATTGCAAGCCCAATAGCCCGTGAGAACTTGGCCCGACGAGCCACCACCGGCGAACCGCCGCCGCCGGCGACTTGCCGCCGCCGTGAGGGCTCTTGGAATCGCGCAACAGCCATGCACGTACGTGCATGGTTGTAGCCCGCGATTCCGGCTCCTCCGGCCGTTGCCCGTTTCGCATGTCGCCGCCTCGGCTTGCCCCAACTGTCGCACGAACCGCCGTTCACCTTTCTTCTCCACCGTCGGCCACCACGACTCGCCGGAAAATGCGCAGGGAGCGCAACATGAGAGACGCGTGTGCAGCACGTAAACCCTAGGGTTTGCAATACCCCGCACGCGCGAGCCACCCTGTCGGACCGCCCCCAACCCGCGCCTCCAGCCACGAGCCACCGCCATCACCACTTGGCCCCCGCCAACACCGACCAAAGGGAGGGAGGAGCACCACTGGCGTCGCGCACAGAGCTGCGCAGGCCTGCCGCACGGGTGTCTCACGCCCTGGCCACGCTATCTCCGTCCCCGGCCTCCTACCCTGCAACCCCTCGCGTCGCCAGCCATCCTAGAGCCCCGCACCGACCTGGCCGGCCTTAGCCGCGCGGCGTCTGCCCGTTGTGCGTGCCGTGCGCTGAAACCCTAGTGTTTCCGCACGGCTACGCCGCCGCGCGCCTTGCTCTGTCGTGCCTCGCAGTGTCCGACCGACGTTCACGACCCTGTGTCGTGTTGGCGCTGTCTTGCGTTGCGCGGTCCTTTGTTCTTCGTGTTCTTCGTTCTCCGTTTTACAGATTTAATTTTAAAATAAAAGATTATATTGAATAATCCTAATTACAATCTAAAAATCTAAATCTAACCACGGATTTATCTCGTGGGTGAAAAACGAATCCATATAAAAGAGCGGATTAACCCGAGAACCACGAGGACGAAAAACATGAACATACAATCCATAAAACCCATGCAATCATTCAATAATAATTATCATGCAAATCATAGGTAATATTATTTTTCCGATAGAGCCAATTAATTCAACCTGGCTCTGATACCAATTGAAGGGATTCGTGAACTGAATCACGAAGTCCGTTTGCCAAGGATCGTTAATTGGAATATCAAAAATAAATTGCTATGCCTACGATTAATCCTAGCATGCTCCTATTGAATATGCATGAGGGGGTTTATGCGGAAAACCTGGATTGTGAAACCCTGAAGAACGTGTGCGTGGAGATTCCTCTTGATCCTTTCCCACGCACAAAGATTTAATCCCTAACAGATTGAGGAATTAAATCTTATGAAAATAAAATAATAATTTTCGGAAAAAAAGGAGAAAGAGAAGAAAGAAAATCCTCCTGATCTGATCTTCTGATCTGTATCCCAACTCAATCTGAATATCTGGTGAAGATTCCCTTCAGATTCTTTGCCCGGTTGAGAAGCAGAATTTCCTCCTCGTTTCTCAGATCTAGTCGAACACCACAGCTCCCAAAACCTGGTTTGTTGTGTGCAATTTATGATCTTGTGGTGTGTTGAGATCTGAGGAACTGAGGCCTATTTATAGGAAAATACTGGACTTCTACTGGGCTTGAGTTTCATGGGCCAGACCAGGGACCAGAATGCAAATAGCAAATAAGGCCTATCAATTAATTAATTCCCATATTCAACCCAGAATATAATTAATTAATTAATATTGATTCATTGCACCAGAGAATCAATATTGTCCTACCTATTTGCTACCACGTTTTGAGGTACGGGTTGCATGGGCTCGATATATCCCCACATTTAAGGTTACAGAAATTTGTTAATTAATTTAAGCTCTGACAAGCTATTTAATTAATTAACATCTTACATTCCTGAGTCAATGCACTCAAACCTTTTCACTTATGCTTGAACATAATCAGCCTGCAGGACTTTAGCATAACGAACCTTTTGAGCTGCTCAGGGAATGTCACCATCCTATACTGGATGTGGTTACCTAGTTCCAGTACCAGACAGTCATACACAAACTGCTATTACCCAAGATACAGATATACAAGCTCAACTGGAGCCTTTCACTGCAACTCAAAGTAATACACAATATGCATATACTTCTGTACCTTCATATAGGCTTAGGATCTCAGCAAGCCATAGAGATCTAGATACTTTTAATGTCAGATAAAAGAATTGATCTCGACTTAGGTCCTTATCAATGTGTGCCCCACACCAGCATACCAAGCCATCCAAGACAAGATGCTTATTACTGCGTATGCTGCAGCCTACACCGACAGTTTATCTTGGAATTGTCTCAGCTGTGATAACCTTTTATATCTCGCTAGGTCAAATGATTCATACGATCTTCCGTGATCTACTACACACCGTATGATCTCCCTATCGACGAGATAAGAGGATAATTGCGTTTGTGACACATGCTTGGTAATTCAAACAGGAGATGAACATACAACATTTATGATTCCCAGTATATTAACCAATCGACCTTGTACATAATATACCAATCATAATGCTTTCAGTATATAAATCCATCAGGTGCTATTATTGATGAGCCAGCTACATATAAAGAAGTTGTTTGTCAACCAGAATGGCAACTTGTTATGTCTGAGGAGTTGGTTGCCTCAATCATACATGCACATGGGATACCGTTCCATTACCATCAGATGTTTTACCCATCACATGTAAATAGGTATTCAAAATTAAGACCAAGTCAAATAGTTCTATTGAGCGATACAAAGCTCGTCTTTTTGCTAGAGGTTTCTAGCAGACTCAGGGGCACGATTATGATGAGACCTTTGCTCCTGTTGCTCACATGACTACTGTTCGACTATGATTGTTGTTGCTATTACTCGTTCTTGGACTATTTCTCAGATGGATGTTAAGAACTTATTTCTTCGTGGTGATTTACATGAAGAAGTCTATATGCAACCATCCCCAGGTGTTGAGGCTCCCTCTGGACATGTTTGCCGCCTTCGTCGTGTCTTGTATGGTCTCAAACAGGCTCCACGGGCCTGGTTTGAGCATTTTTTCTCTGCCATACGGGCTGCTGATTTTTCACCCAGTGATCATGATCCTGCTTTATTCGTTTATCTTTCTCCATATGGGTGTACCTTGCTCGTCTTATATGTTGATGATATGGTGATTACAGGAAATGATGAGGTACATATTTCTCATGTGAAGAAACAACTTGGACAAAAATTTCATATGTCTGATTTGGGACCATTGAACTATTTCTTAGGCATTGAGGTAATGCATTCTTCTAAAGGGTTCTATTTGTGTCAATCCAAGTATATCAAAGATCTTATTTCTCATTTTTGTCTATCCGATGACCGGTTAGCGGCAACACCTATGGAGCTTCACTTATAGTTTCATCCTACTGATGGTGTTCCTCTTGAGGATCCTTCTCGATATAGACATATTGTGGGCAGTCTTGCTTACCTCACTGTTACCAAACCTGACATTGCTCACGCAGCTCATATATTGAGTCAGGTTTTGAGTGCTCCTACTTCAGTTCATTTTGGTCATCAGTTTCGCGTACTAAGTTACTTAAGGGGCACATCATCTCAGGGTTTGTTCTATGCTAGAGATAGTCCGCTGAAGCTCCATGCTTATTCAGATTCTACTTGGGCGAGTGACTCGACAGATCGTCGTTCTGTCACTAGATATTGCATTCTTCTCTGTTCTTCTCCTCTTACATGGAAGTCCAAGAAACAAACAACTATATCTCGGTCTAGTTAGAGGGAGAACTTCAAGCCCTTCCACCACCACTTCAGAGATCTTCGATGGTTGCTAGGTGATTTTGGTATTTCTTGTGCTACACCTACACCTCTTCTTTGTGATAACACTAGAGCCAAACAAATTGTCAATAATCCTGTGAAGCATGAACTTACAAAACATATTGGTGTTGATGCTTTCTTTACTCGTTTTCACTGTCATCATAAAACTATTGATCTGCAGTATGTACCTTCTGAACTTCAACTTGTAGATTTCTTCACCAAAGCACAAACTCAAGAGCATCATCGGCTTCATTTACTCAAACTGAAGGCTTGATCCACCTTGAGTTTGAAGGGGAGTGTTAAGGCCCATATAATCTAGTCTATACTCTAGGCCCATATTTATATATACAACCTTAATTGTAATTCTAGATTCAGTTTTTGTACATTCTAGTTATTGTAACAGGGGTCAAGTTGTGCTGCTTGGTGGCGATTTTGGGACAAGAGCATGCTGCGCGTGAGGGCAGGTGTTAGAATATTTTCCCACATTAGTTTGTTACTGGTGAGGTTCGATTCGTATGTATAAGGGCCCTGGGAACACAATAATCGGGTAACACAAGAAAGTAGGTCGACGAGATAATTTTATATACGACTGGAATTAAAGCACAAGATCAAACTGAAACATATCGACAATAAATAACTATGAAAGCGGTAATAAACTGAAACAGATTAATGATATTCAAGTGAGAACTGATACTTATCACTGTTTCACGAAGCGTAAATCGAGCTCCGACATATACAATACGGGCTCAATAACAAGCTCGTTGTGCTTGTTAAAACAAGGAATGATGAGAGTTGGATTATACAATGAGAGCTAGATACTGAATTTTGGCTTATAAAGGCCTATATAAAATGAAATTGACGGCGCTAGGGTTTCCAGGGTGCACGTCTAGGTGGTTGAGTTGAGCTTGTCGTATTTGTCGGGTTTATTGCAACGTCTCTGTATTCAACATCCTCCTAGATTTTCACGTCCTTATCCGTCAGCCCTTCTGACCGTTAGGCAACTTACTTGCAGTAGTTCCTTTTCCCCGACCTGTTTAAAGGAGATCTTTTCTTTTGTCGAGTTGTCCAATTTGATAAATTTGGTCAAGCTATTACGGGCGAACAATTGTCTCTCTACGAGCTATTCCGATCACTCTTAGCCTTGACTGGATCTGGGCCAGCCTATAGTTTTTCCCTTTAGAATATGGATGGGCTTCGTTTTGGGCCTTCTTGATTGGCCTTGTAGACCTCAACTCCAACAGTTACTGGTTGTTACTGTGTATAAATGTGGATTGGTCATCCACCCTCCCGCTTTGAGCTAGATTTATCATCTTTTTTCTTTAGATTTCACGGTGTGTATCAAATTGTTGTGTGTAGTTTTGTAGAAAACAAGAACTTAAACAATTCAATAACGAATAAAACAACAATAAAGAATTTTATAAATATTCGAAGAATTTCATAGAAATACAAATAATATTTTCTTGGTCAATTGAATGAATAAATTATGGGCATGGGTCTATATATACAAGAATTATGAGATATTGAAATCTAATAAAATAAATATTTCTAAAAAATAATAAAAATTAGATTAAATATGTATACATCTCTTCGTAATATCTTGTGTGAATTGTAATATATCTTCTTCTATTCAAATTTCGGTCAAATTTAGTTTTTGTGGGCTTCAGTTAATAGATTTTGTCAATAAATTGTATTAAAGATTTTCATTATTTGGTCCAATTACCCATTATATCACATCAACACAAAGAGTGACAAGAGAATATATATCTATAATAATACTAAAGCAAAGAAGTGGTAGAAGAAAAAAAAGGTGGGAACTGTTATTTGAGCAAATAAATTATCATTGAACAATTATTTAAATACAGTATGATTTATTTAAATAATTATAATCAAAATTTCTAATAAATATCTCAAATTTTGTTTTGATTCCTATATCCCATAATAATTGACAAGATATTTTATTTTTCTCCATTAATTCTCAATAATATATTTGACCTAAGTAATTTATAATTTGATCATTTATATATATTTGGTAATCATGACTATAATTAAATTTATTTAATAACATAGAAATTGAATAGTGATTACCGAATATTTTATTTTTAAATTTGAATTTTCCAAATATTGAAAAATATTAATATTAATAAATTTATAAAATAAACTAATATAACATTAATATATTTATTATTTATTTAGATAATTTTATATATGATTTTCTATAACTTTTATATAACTATATAAATTAATCATTTTATATAATTTAAAATATTAAATAATATATAATATGTATTATAAAAAAATAGCTAACTGTTGTGGACTGTAGTGTGACTACAGAACCAATGTGCAAGTATACACAATCCACAAGTAATATAGTCAAGTGAGACCAGATATCGAACCCAAGGGAGTGTATGATCAAGCCGTGCACACAATATTGCTTGCAAAATAAGTTTGGTGATGCATACTCAAATTAAAAGTGCAACAAACTGAAAAGGAAAGGAAACTGAAATGAACAAGATTAGCAACCCTTCTGATCATAAACTAATCACAAATTACCACTAACAGGTGCAAACAAAGGAAGAGAAACACACTTGAGTTATAGATTTTCAATCTTTCACTGTCCTATATGCTAGAGCATAGGTCTCGCATGAACTAAACCTAAGAACTTTTCTAAATCTGCCTAGCAAACTGTCATCCCACTAGATCTACACTTCCCTACCAGGAATCATATGCCTATGTACTCCACAGTATTCGAGTGATGGCTCAATAAACCTAGCTCTGTTCTAGTTGAGTTATCTCCTATGTCTACGGGAGTAACACAATTGCCTAGAATCCCCTCGGCCTATATCTCCTGTCGGTTTCCATAGGTAGGATGTTTCTATTCACTGTCGTGCTCAAGAAACGAGTAAGAATAGGATTAAAGACAAGAACAGATTTCAGCAAAACCAAACATTAACATATATTCAAGATCAAATCAAAAATCCACAACCCAAGTGCAAAATAACTTAGCTCATATTTAAACTAAAAATAAAATAAAACTTAAACATGTTCTAGCTATCATTCATTGTATTGGCACAAAACATGAATTAAAGAAGCAAGAAAACCAGCAACATTGTGCCCAGCTGCTGCTGCTCTTCTCCTTCCTCCATCTCTGCACAGCCCCCCAAGTTTCCTCTCTCTAAAAATGTGGCTTGTTTTGGAAGAATGGTTTAATTGTCCTCTTTTCTTGTGCCCTACTTTATCCAACAAAGTGTGTGCTGCCTCTTTTGCCCTTGTGTGCTGTCTCCAAAATTCGAGTGACACTTGTCAAGCTAGAAACAGCCCTGAAAAGCACCTTTTCTTTTGTGACAACAAAGTGGTCCCCCCATGGTGCAGTCTCTCAGCTCCCAGTAATACTACTCCCATGCTCTAGCATAACAGTCAGCAGATTACTCTTTCACTCATTTTGCTTGAAACCTGGTCAATCTCACTCATTTTCCTTGCAAAACAACTAAAAACAGCAAAACACAACTATACAAGACACAAAATGCAAACAAAGGTAAATACAACACAATAACAACTTAAAACGAGTTAGAAAAACTAAAAAGATCATAAAATACACCTATAAAACACTAAAATAATAACTCCTAAAGGGAGTTATCACTAACGCACCAATATAATCATATATGAAATAATAGAATTTTATATATAAATTATTGTTGTTATTATGGTAAATATCACACGTTTTATTTCAATTCTAATATCCATCTATATTTTAAAATCACGAGATTATAAATGGTTAATTTTTAAAATGTGGGTATATAGTTAAATTTTTCTTTTCTTTTATTTAATTTAGTATTTTATGCTAAAATATATGAAATATGTACATCAGTTTGATTTTTACTAATTTAGTATTTTCTATATGTTAAAAAATCTAAAATGTGGGTAAATTAATTTGATTTTTATATTATTTAAATTAGCATTTTATGTTAAAAAAATAAAATGTTGGTATAATAGGTTGAAAATGTGTATCGATAATCTATTAAACACACAACTATTATATGTATAATATTTACATAATATTATGATAGCCTAAAATCATAATTATGTTCGATACACTATATTTTTTAATAATACTTAAAACTAATAAGTTTGTGCAACGCACTGGTGAAATACTAGTATATACTAAAGCAAAGAAGTGTAAAAAAAAAACTGTTCCCGCCAAAATTATAGAAAAACTTATATCCATATTTTTAAAAATATATTGTAAAAAATGATGAAGTGGTAGAGTTGGTTTGAGGTGTTGAGTTTTACTTTTTTTGCATCAAAGAGGTATTGTGTTCAGTTCCCACGCTCAACATATAAATATATAATTTTTTGGCCAAAACATCAAATCTAGGACAAACTATCGACCTTTTTTCAATTCTAGTACGAACTATACCTATTCTCTATTTTATGTCCAAACTTTCCAAAATTATTCAAATCTAGTCTGTAAAAATATTCCGGCATCGAAAAGCTGACTGGGCAACCGAAAATCCTAATCATATTAAAAAAATAATTTAATTAAAATCCACATCATTATAATTAATTCCACATCATAATAAATAATATTCATTTTACTTGTCATATTATTAAAAAAAAAATACTCAAAACCATTAAACCCTTTTCCCCTCCCTCTCGTTCAATAGTGGTGAATTTTCCGCTTTCTCACTGGTTCGACGAGCATCGGTGGTGAATAATCGACGGACCTTTTCAATCGACGGAGGCGGCGGCGAAGACACAACCCCAGCCCCAGGCGCGGCGGCGGCGGCAAAGACCCAGCCCCAGGTGCGGCGGTACGGTGAAGACCCGGCCCTAGAGACGTCCTCCGTATTCAACTCTCGCTCTTACTCCACCAAATTTAACTCTCTCTCTTACTCCGCTCGTCACTGCCGAAGTCTCCGATTAGCTTGAACGGTAAGTAAGTAATTAATTTATGAATTAATTATTTTCTCATCAATCAAGATTGTGTTTTTGTGAATCAAAGCTGATTTTTGGTGAGTAATTGGTTCTTGATTCGTTTGACCTGTGTAATTGGTGAGTAACTGGTTCTTGATTCGATCAGCTTGGGATTTCTTGTTCTTTTTCTTGGTTTTTTGTTGGGAGTTGATATTTGATGGACATTATCAAACAATTTATCTTTAGATGGAGAAATTGAACCCTGTTGATTCTTTGTGGTTTATGTTCTTAAATTTCTTGCTAATGTGTAGCTCCTTAATTTGTTGCAGGTAGCAAAGACGAAGCATTCTTTGGCGCAGCCTTGCTTGGAGTTTGATTTGTGCTACCTTAAGTTTTTTGTTGTAATAGAAGCACTTTAGGTTTTTGAATCTTTGTGGGATGTTAGTTCTCTTAGTTATGTAGACTCTTGAACTTGGCTTGATTTTGATGTCTGATTTTACTGAGAAAGATTTCATTGTTTCTTGAATTCTTATTCATACAACTGGAGTTTTAGGGAACAACAAATCCACAAATGACATTATTGTGTGTCCTGAACTTACCTTTTTTGTGGTTAATGTTTATTGTGAATTTGTTGAACACATTTTGTTTTGCTTGGTGTTTGTTATGTGTTACGTTCACAATTAATAGAATTTTTTTGAGATATTTTTCAATTAATAGAATACAGTAATTAAATTATATCCCATCCAAATATTTCTATTGAAAATATAACTGAAAAAATTGAGTATGATACATTTCTTACAAAAGCTAGATCATGCATGTTCCAATATCTCTCTTTCAAATTCTTGGATGCTTTCTAACGGCCTTCCTTTACAATTAATCACTCCTCCATCATCTTTTTATACTCTGCAGCCTTGTCTCTGATATCTTGATTCAGCTGCAACTTGAGAATCAAACCCATCAACTGAGACTTCTCCTTGACTCACCATCTCCTGCAGCTCTTTCTTACTCATCAATACCTTAATCTTCACAACTCCACCTCCTCCAAATGCGCCCTTGTCTGAAAATCGAACGCCCTTTCTTCTTCTTCTCCATTATGCAACCTACTAGAGAGTAGCCATCCTACCATGATACTAACCATACAATATCCATGATGACTGCCAGACTGTTAGCAAATTTGTTTGCATAATGGTCAAAGAGAAGGCATAATAAATGGTCCAGAAATCAAATTAACAGGGACATCAAGACATGTACTTTATACAATTTTCAGTCTATATAAATGTTGTGTACATAGGGGGTAATAGAAGCAACTATGTAACACCCTCACTTCAAAATAATTAAGGGAAACATATACTTCTGAAAACAAAAATGAAAACAATGATAAATCGTACAAATTTGTTTGCATAATGGTCAATATAGCAGTTTCAGGGTTCAATTTCTCCATCTAAAGATAAATTGTTTGATAATGTCCATCAAATATCAACTCCCAACAAAAAACCAAGAAAAGGAACAAGAAATCCCAAGCTGATCGAATCAAGAACCAATTACACAAGTCAAACGAATCAAGAACCAATTACTCACCAAAAATCAGCTTCGATTCAGAAAAACACAATCTTGATTGATGAAGAAATAATTAATTCATAAATTAATTACTTACTTACCGTTCAAGCTAATCGGAGACTTCGGCAGTGACGAGCGGAGTAAGAGCGAGAGTTAAATCTTGCGGAGTAAGAGCGAGAGTTGAATACGGAGGACGTCTCTGGGGCCGGGTCTTCACCGTACCGCCGCACCTGGGGCTGGGTCTTTGCCACCGCCGCCGCACCTGGGGCTGGGGTTGGGTCTTCGCCGCCGCCTCCGTCGATTGAAAAGGTCCGTCGATTCTTCACCACCGATGCCCGTCGGAGAAAGGGGAAAATTCACCACTGTTGAACGTGAGGGAGGGGAAAAGGGTTTAATGGTTTTGAGTATTTTTTTTTTAATAATATGACAAGTAAAATGAATATTATTTATTATGATGTGGAATTAATTATAATGATGTGGATTTTAATTAAATTATTTTTTTAATATGACTAGGATTTTCGGTTGCCCAGTCAGCTTTTCGATGCCGGAATATTTTTACAGACTAGATTTGAATAATTTTGGAAAGTTTGGACATAAAATAGAGAATAGGTATAGTTCGTACTAGAATTGAAAAAAGGTCGATAGTTTGTCCTAGATTTGATGTTTTGGCCTAATTTTTTTACACAAATATTATCTTTTCAATTATTTTAAATAAAAAAATAGGAAAAATTATACCATCAAATAAAAATATTATTTTATTTTATCTAAATACATTATGATTTATTTTTAATTGGTACTAATCAATTTTGTACTATAAATGTAATTGGTCTTATTTTCAATTTTTATATTCCATAATAAAAGGCAATTATCTCCATTAATTATCAACAAAATATTTATTTTTTACCAATATTTCAATAATTTATATAAATTCGATAATCAAGCTAAAATCAAATTTATACAATAAAAAGCAAACTTAAATGATGATTACAAACAAATTTATTTTAAATTATATTTTTTTAAAATTGTAAGATAGTAATATATAATAAATTAATAAGATAGATTAATATAACATTAGTTGATTTATTATTTATATAATCTTTTATGACTTATATATTAATTTTTTTAAATCGATAAAAATTAATTAATTTTTATAATATAGAATATTGAATTATATATAATTTATAAATATACTAAAGCAAATAAGTGGTTAGAAAATAAAATGGCAGGAACGGTTATTTCATCAAGAAAATAATTATTTTATTTTATGTAAATACATCATGATTAATTAAATAATTATCAAATAATACTAATCATAATAATTGATTTTGTCCTGTAAAAATAGACAATCTTATTTTCAATTTATATATATTCTATAGTGATAAACAACTATCTCCAATAATTATCTGTAAAATAATTTATTTTTCTCAACAGTTTATAATTTTATAATTTATATAGTTTCGGTAATCAGGCTATAACTAAATTTATATATTAACATACAATATACAATGATGATTACCAGCAAAATTATTGTGAAATTAAAATTCTCAAACATCATAATATAGCAATATTTGATAGATTAGTATCACATTATTAGATTTATTACTTATATAGATAGTTTATACTATGATTTTATATAACTTATATATTAATTTTTATATCTGATGCATTATTTATTTCTTATAATTTAAAATAGTGGATTATATATAAAATGTACTATACCGAACAACGAGCAACTCACCAATGTAATTATATTATATAGTATATAAATTTATGTAAAATTATAGCCATTTTATTATATAATTTTAATTTAAATGAGTAAAAAAACTCAAATGGTTAACTTTAAAATATCGGTACATTAGTTCGATTTTTCTATTTTATCTTATTTTTTATTTTATGCTACAATATGTAAAATGTGAGTATATTAGTTTGATTTTTTTATGTTACTTCAATTAGTATTATTTATATGTTAAAAAATATAAAATGTAGGAATAAAAATTTATATTTTAATTAAATTTAAATTATGACTTTTTAATTTATTTTAAAAATGTAAAGCGTATGTGGGTATGTCAGGGTGCAAATGTATACCCTTTAACATATGTATCAAACACATAACTATTATATAGATAATATTTGTACATATATGTGACATACATTGGTAAACTAAAATCAAACGCTTAATACATTTATAATTTATTAACAATAAGTAAATCTAATAATTTTGTGCAACGCACGGGAGAAATACTAGTGTATACTAAAGGAGAATAGTTCATTTTTATTACAATTTTGCCATTTTCCCGCCAAAACATTCACATTAACATAAATTTTATTATTTTATTTTATTCTATTTTATATTTCCTTTATTATAATCGATTTTGATTTTTCATATTTTCATATTTTATATTTTTCAGAAATTAGTGAATTAAATGAGCACATTATGTTTCGGCATCCTTTAGTATAATTTTTTTAATATTTGAATTTATTTTGCAGATAATGTGCATGGCTCATCATGCTCGATTTTTCATAATAATTCTCCGATTGGTGTCAGAAGGAATTTTAGAACTCCAAATTGTAATATTTCAAATATTGAAACATCCACATTCATAGATTTGACAATCGATGATTCAATTAACTTGGATTAGTGCTAATTTAGCATTTTATGTGAAACTAATGTGCAAGGTTCTCAATTTAGAGTTGATCATGTTGATTTGGAAGACCTTAAATTACAATAATTGGGAAATCAATCATTTTATACTTATTTTGTTTTTAAAATAAATATTGTTCAATGCAATCTGTCTTCTTATATTGTAACGCCCCCAACTGACCTTCCCATTTTGGGGCCACGTTACAGTGATGTTTCAGGTTTTGACCATCAAAATTCAAGAATAATAAGCGGAAGACTTAAATATAAGATAAGATATAAGCATTCTTAAATGGTACTTCGAGTCAAGTCAGTTAAAACATATTCCAAAGTTTAGATACTTCAAAAGGGAAGGGAAATATTCAGAGAGTGTAGCAGCGTGTGTGTAGCGTGATGGTGACATGTATATGAAGATACATATCACAGGATCTATTATTTCTTCAAATATAACCACTTTATTCCGCCTGCTTACACCCTGCTACTCCCATCCATGCTGCTTAACCTGCACGTTTTAGAAATAACGCGAGGGCTGAGTACTTTCGTACTCAGTGAGAAACATGCCGAAAACATACTTTAGGTAAGAAACATGCTATGCAACTCACACAGATAGACATGGGGTTTTGTTGAAAAGAACCATGCTATCTAAAACATTTTATTTTGTTGTGCTTTAGGGTATGTTATTATATCTGTTTTGTTTTGTAACTGGAAGTTGGCCGACTTCCTAGTTACGATGATTCATAAGGAATGATTTAACATTCAACCTACAATCATCTAAGTGCACAAATCTCGGTTTGTTCTTCGAGATCCGATCGTATTATATGTCTTCATTCACTTCTCCACTGGGTTTAAGGTCACTACCGTTTCACCCATCATAATCTTTCTCTCGGGTTTAAGGTCACTACCATTTCACCCGTTAACGTCCTTCTAGGGTTTAAGGTCAATACCATTTCACCCCTTTTTATTGCTAATAAGAGTAGCGCATGTACGGAGGGTACATGGTTCTGGTCTTATTAGTGTTATCTCTCTGTTAATAATAATTAGCAGAGGGCAGATATAATAGCACAAAACATGCATAGCAGTCTCAGTTAAAACAAGCATTTTATAACACGTTTTTGAAAAGTAAAACACGCATTTTAAGTTTTTACAGAAATAGTTCCCCACCTCGTTCTCGGCTTTTGGCTAGATGTCTTTAGCTAGAATGAGCTCGAATCAATCCTTGCTTTCAATCTCCTACAATCAAATAGGGTTCTCGAGTCAATACGATATATCTAAGATAATATATCTTAACGGTGTATAACAGGACTCGAAAGAACTGGGGTTGGATAAGAAACGCAAAATGAAATCATCTATCAGGCCTCTGTATCGACCGACAGGAATCTGTGTCGGTCGACACAGCCTTGGGTCGATACAGTCCTGTCGACCTGCCTTGTGTCGGTCGACACAACTCTGAATCGATCGATACACCACAATCGACCCTCACAAATTGACCAACTGTGTCGATCGACAGAATCTCTATCGATCGACACACGATGTCGACCCATGGTTCTCGACCAGACTCTGTGTCGGTCGACACAGGTCGTCTTCTTCGCGAAATTCGCCGGAGCTGCACCTGCAACTCGCCGTATCTCGCAATTTTGTCGGCCGATTATACATGCAATTACATATTCGGACTCCTCTAATCTCAAGGAACAAGAATCTACCCTTAAATTACCAAAATATGACGAAAATCGGGGACAAGATATACCTCACCGGAGCTCCTCTGTTCACGGCGGCGGTCGTGGTTTTTCGGTGTCCAAATGGTGCGTTCTTGACGTGCGAAAACTCCCTACAACCTCAGGGATACGAATCCAAGATCAAAACATCGAAATTCGGCCGAGATCCTGAGATTTAAATCAAAGAAATTCGAAT
The DNA here is from genome assembly GCA_026898455.1 of Plectranthus barbatus. Classification (NCBI taxonomy): domain Eukaryota; kingdom Viridiplantae; phylum Streptophyta; class Magnoliopsida; order Lamiales; family Lamiaceae; genus Plectranthus; species Plectranthus barbatus. The sequence continues at coordinate 190,200 of JAPKLW010001339.1, read as the reverse complement.
TTCGTAACCAAAAACCCACCTCACTTCAACCTTCGATATCTCCCTCGTTACTCGTCCTCTCGGCGCCCACGAGTACTCAAATCAAAGCTCTTGAAGATTGCTACGCAATGGTGGTGGTCGATAGTCGGTTAGTCGCCGGAATCGGCCGGGGAATGGCCGGAAAAAGGGCTGACGGGTTTTGAGAGGGTGGGGAGTCTCTCTCTCTAACTTCCTCTCTCTAAGATATAAAATAAGGTGGAAAAAACTTATATTATAATTTCCACTATTTATACTCTTGCATAAATATATCTCTCCACATTACATAATTACATAACCCTTTTTATCCCAATCTATTATTCTCAATAATAATATGATAAATCATATTATTTCCATAACACCTCAAAATCTTGAAAGTCCTCCCAAATTCAATATAATCAAATCACATAATTCCCCATCTCCAAAAATTTCCAATCTCAATACATAATCTAGCTTCAAAAATAATTAGTTTCTCAAATCTCAATCAAATAGATTCAAATGTTCCTCTATAAATAGGAAAGTCCTCTTAATTAATCATATAATCCTTACAAAAGCTTAATTAAGCTTGGGGCATTACATATATTATCTGTATTTTTTGTGTAGATATAGTCGAAAAAGAAGTTTCAAATATTGGAACATCTACATTTTTGGATTTGACTACTGATGATTCAATAGAGTTGAATAGGTCCCCGTTTCAAATCTCATATGAAAACAATGTGAAGATTTCTCATCAAACAATGAATCATGTTGATACAAATTTTGTTGATTTGGATGGGAGTAAGTTACAATAATTAAATAAATAATTTAGAAGATATTTCGTTACTTTTGTAAGTTCATGTTGCTCAATTTAATTTACAGATGCGTCTGAAGACGAACAATTTATTGTCAAGTCGAGTGATATGTTTATTATTAGTCTCATGCATTTATATTGTTTAATAATCTATTTAAAAATATTTTTCAATATGAGTTATTTTCTTGACTAATTATATGTCTGCATTTTTTATTATTATGCAGTGCACTATTTAGACATGGGTGATCCAACATATGGATGTAAATATTGTGGGGCGATCTTTTGGTATAATGAACGCTTAAGCAACCATTACAAAGCAAAAGATCCTCTATATTCTGGATGTTGCACAAATGGGAAAATCAAACTTGCAGAAATGAAAAACCCTCCCAAAGTTTTAAATGACCTGTTCTTTGGAAATGATGAAAAGAGCATACATTTTTTAGCAAATATCCGCTCATACAATAGTATGTTTTCTTTCACATCAATGGGAGGAAAGATTGATAAGAGTTTAAATAATGGAAGATCATCGCCAATTTTTCGTTTACATGGTCAGAATTATCATTCTATTGGAAGTCTACTGCCGACTGAAGGTTGTCAGCCTAAATTTACACAACTATATATATATGACACTGAGAATGAAATCACAAATAGATTGGTCTCTGTCCGGTAAGTGTTGAGTTTATACTTCACTTATTTCAAATATTTTAAGTAATTGAATTGGTTACATCATAATAATCTAATATTTTTAGACAGGACAATAATATAAGTTCATTGAATGCTGAGATAGTGGCTGAATTGAAGAATATGCTAGATGCAAATAATGTCTTGGTGAAGTCATTTCGAATGGCTAAAGATAAATTTTTGGAGCATAGTTGTTCAGATGTTAAGCTACGACTGATAAGGAGGAGAGGAAAAGACGGGCGACGATATAATCTTCCAGTTGTATCTGAAGTGGCTGCACTAGTTGTTGGAGATTTTGATGAATCTATGGGAGATAGAGATATAGTTCTTGAAACTAAATCAAGATATTTGAAACGTATAAATGAGCTTCATGCTTCATATCTTCCTTTGCAGTATCCATTATTGTTTTCTTATGGTGAGGACGGATATAGAGAGGATATTCCTTATTCGAGATTATGTGCATCGTCTAAAAATGGACGAAAAAATGTCAGTTTTAGAGAGTTCTTTGCTTACCGATTGTATGAAAGGCAAAGCGAACCGTTAAATATTATGTCATCTAAGAGATTATTTCAACAATTCATTGTTGATGCATATACAATGATTGAGTCAAATAGATTGACATATATTCACACACATAAAAAAGAATTGCGCACGAATATGTATAAGGGATTAACAGATGCAGTTATTATGGGAGAAACTGATCCAACCATGCAAGGAAAATGGATTATATTACCATCATCTTTCACTGGTGGAGCTCAATACATGATACAAAATTACCAAGATGCAATGGCCATTTGCAGTTGAGTAGGATATCCTGATTTATTTATAACATTCACATTTAATTCCAAATGGCTAGAAATTATAAGATATTGTGAACATAGAGGTTTGAAACCAGAGGATCGTCCATAAATAATTGCTCGAGTATTCAAGATCAAGTTGGACAGCTTGATAAAAGATGTCAAGCAAAACAAAATCTTTGGCAACATTGTGGCAGGTAATTTTCACTTACAATTGAATTCAATGTTAAATTTACATTTGACACCAAGATAATATATTGCATATTTCATTATTGTAACTAAGTTTTTTAATTTTATACTGATTTATACCATTGAGTTTCAAAAGCGTGGTTTGCCCCATGCTCATATATTACTATTTTTGAGCAAATACGTCAAACATTCAACTGGTGGAGATATTGATAAAATTATATCAGCAGAAATTCCTGATAAAGAAATTGATCCAGACTACTATCAGGCGGTGCAAGATTTTATGATGCAGGTCCATGTGGTACAATTCGTGAAAACTCTCCATGCATGGTCAACGGGCGTTGTTCGAAATTCTTTACAAAGAGATTTGTATGTGTGACAACAACAGATGAGGATGGATACCCCGTTTATAGACGTCGAGATAATGGTCAATTTGTTGAAAAATGGTGTTCATTTGGATAATCGATATGTTGTTCCACATAATCAATATCTTCTAAAGAAATATGGTGGACATATTAATGTAGAATGGTGCAATCAGTCAAGATCAATCAAGTATTTGTTCAAATACATAAACAAAGGTCATGATCGTATTACTGCGTCTTTTTATGAAAGTACAAGTGAAGATGAGACCCAAAAAATATGATGAGGTGCAAATGTATTATGATTGTCGATATATATCACCATGTGAGGCAGCATGGAGGATTTTTGGGTATGAAATGCAGTATAAAGACCCTGTAGTTGAAATATTATCTTTTCATCTTCCTGGTGAGCAAAGTATCATATTTTCAAATACGGACCCTATAGATGTTGTGATTCATCGACCTACTATTAAACAAAGCAAATTCATGGCGTGGATGGAAGCAAATAAAATATATCCTGAAGCACGAGAACTTACATATGCTAAATTCCCAACAAAATTTTTTGGAAGCAAGATATTCGAGCATGAATGCCTAGAAAAAAAAACATATGCCATTGGAAGATTGTTTTATGTGCCTCCAGGATCAGGAGAATTGTATTACTTGAGATGTTTATTAAATATTGTTCGGGGTGCAACAAGTTATGAAGATATAAGGTGCATTAATGGAGTTCAATATGCATGTTTTCGAGATGCTTGCTATGCTATTGGATTGATTGAAGATGATAAAGAATACATTGATGTAATAATAGAAGCAAGTCAGTGGGCACCTGCAAAATCTTTGAGATCACTTTTTGTCACTTTATTATTTGTTGGTTCGCTTTCGAAACCCAAAGAGGTCTGGGATAAATGTTGCTCATATCGAAGAATATCTTTGGGACATCCAAGTAAATATTTATTATTTAATATTTTAATATTATATGACAATATAACAATTTATATTTCTCTTAATCTTAATATTATTAAATTTTAATTGTAGAATTAAGACTTGATGATTCTGAGGTAAAAGATTATGCTTTAGTTGAGATTGAAAAATTGTTGAAAAGTCTCGGATGAAGTTTAAGTGACTTTGATTGCATCCCATTTCCTGAAGAAAGATATTTTCAAAGGACAATGAGTGATTCAATGATAAATGAAGAGTTACGATATAATTGACAAACTCAACATGATGATTATAGTGAATTCTTGAGCAAGTGTACAGATGAACAACGATGTGTTCATGATACAGTTTTGAAAGCTATATATTCAAATGAAAGGGGATTATTTTTTGTATATGGGTATGGAGGAACAGGAAAAACTTTTGTTTGGAAAGGATTATCTGCAGCGCTACGTTCAAAAGGAGATATTGTCATCAATGTTGCTTCCAGTGGAATTGCTTCACTTTTACTACCAGGAGGAAGAACGGCACATTCACGCTTTAAGATTCCACTAAATCCACATGAAGATTCTATTTGCAACATCTCACAAGGAAGTTCACTTGCTGAGCTGATTATAAGAGCTAAACTTATAATATGGGATGAAGCACCTAAGTTGCACAAGTTCTGTTTTGAAACTTTGGATAAAAGTTATCGTGATATAATGCGTGGCACCAATCCTAACAGTTTCAATTTACCATTTGGTGGTAAAACTGTGGTTTTAGGTGGAGATTTTCATCAAATTCTATCTGTCATTACAAAAGGTACCCGGCAAGATACTGTGAATGCTACAATTAATTCATCATATCTTTGGGACAGTTGCAAAGTATTGAGATTGACCAAGAATATGAGAATACAAAGTGTCGATTCTGTTGATGAATCACATCAATTAGAAGAGTTTGGTCATTGGATTGCTACTAGATGGCGTAAATGGATGCGTTAATGATAGAGAAACAATGGTTCGTCTTCCTGATGACATAATTTTAAGATATTCTGGTGATCCTATTGCAGCAATAGTGGATTATGTATATGAGTCCAGAAGCAACATTTTTGACAATAAGACTTATTTGGAAGAAAGAGCAATTTTGGCACCTACACTCGCAGTTGTAGAAATGATTAACCAATATATGATTTCACTTCATGAAGAAGAAGGTCATTCTTTTTTAAGCTCCGATAGTACATGCACATCTGATTCTAATGGATCTATATTATCAGATATACACACTCCAGAGTTTCTACATACTCTCAAGTGTTTTGGAGTGCCGAATCATGATCTCTATTTAAAAGTCGGAACTCCAGTTATGTTGTTGAGAAATATAGATCATGCAAATGGTTTGTGCAACGGTACTAGATTGATTATTACAAGACTTGGCAGTCATGTGCTGGAAGCAAAAGTTCTCACAGGTCATAATGCTGGGAATAAGATTTTGATTCCAAGATTGTCACTTACACCATCAGATCCAAGCTTGCCGTTCAAATTTCAACGAAGACAATTTCCACTGATAGTTTCTTATGACATGACAATCAATAAAAGTCAAGGTCAATCACTGAAACGAGTTGGCCTTATTTTAAGAATCCTGTCTTCAGTCATGGACAATTGTATGTGGCAGTTTCACGCGCGACATGTCGTAGAGGTCTTAAATTTTTACTTTGTGAATCCAACGACACTGAAGAAATATACACTCAGAATGTAGTGTACAAATAAGTCTTTAGAAATTTATGATGTAAACTTCCATTTGATTTATTAAGCACTGCTTTTGTTTAAATTAGAAGTAAGTGCTTGGAATCCTGCTCCAATTCATGATTTATTGGACATAAACAATGAGCTTTCATTGAAACTACAAAGTTTTGTGGCCTCAACTGAAGCAATAACTACTAGCGCACCAAATTAAATTACTTATTAACCACTAATATACACAACTATTATATATAATCTTAACATATATATTGTGATATGCATTATCTTATTGAAATAAAAATTGTTTGACATACTTATATTTTCTAAAAATATACTTAAGATATACTAATTCTGTGCAATGCACGGGTGGATTACTAGTCTATATATATACTAAAGCAAAGAAGTGTGGAAATACCTGTTCCCGCCAAAAATATAAAAAATATCCATATGTGTATTAAATATATTATTATTATAAATTATATCGAATATAAATATAGTTGAGTTGGTTTGAGGTGTCAAATTTAAGTTTTTGGTCCAAATTGTCTGGGTTCCAAATCCCACTATCAACAAATATATTTAAATTTTTAGTTTTTACACAAAGATTATCTCTATAATTAAAACTACATTCATAAATTTTATTTTAAACATGCAGACAAAAAACTGCCCAAAATTTATAATCCGGCCTAATTTTTTATTTTTTTTTAAAAAAGAGATGTAAACATTTGAATAATTAATAAAATTCAAATATGTGCTTAAAGAATTACAAGTCAAAATTATTTCAAAGAAGTCTAAACATGAAAAATTATCTATTACACAAAGAAAGCTGTCGTACAACCCAAAAATATTACATGGCTATATAAATTTTATTATAATAAAAGTAAATTGTAAACTCATTTCAAAAATCTTATTCTAAACATGCTGACAAATACTTTCCTAATATTTATAATTCAACCAACTAAAAAAATATAAATATTTAAATAAAAAATTAATAAAATTCAAATACCGGTCCAAAGAATTGTATTTAAATTAAACTCATTTTAAAAAAAAAGATCTACACATATTAGCCTTAAAGAAAGCTACAAAGAAAACTGTCGAGCAAATAAAATCTTTAAAAGCCGTAAATCTATCAATATATTAAAATAGAATAGTGTAATCGTCCCCATAAAAAATCTATTTATATTTTTCAAATAATTATTTTAAAAAGTATTAAACCTTTTTTTCACTAACATACTAAAATTATTTTTATCAGCTTTCCTCAATAAAAAAAACAAAAATGAATCTCAATAAAAATAATTTTATTACTTCTTATTTAAAACATTATATTTTCATCTTTTGTTTTATTTGTTGTGTTTAAATATTTAAATAATCAGAGTAATTTTATTTTATGAACAATTGAAGTTTAAAAAAAATAATATTATAATATAAGATACTCCCTCCGTCCCGCTACAATAGGCTCTTTTCATTTTGACACATTAATTTCGGAGCTAGTGTTTAGTAGCTAATTGTGGTTAATAATAAAATTGGCAATCGTAATTAACTTATTTAAGACTCAAACAAGTTAATTACGATTGTCAATTTTATTATTAACCACAATTAAGACTTAAAATAACTTTATAATTTATTTTAAAAATATAAAGCGTACGTGGGTATGTCGGATGAAAATGTATACCCTTTATCATGTCTATCAAACACGTATACCATATTTACACCTATATGTGACATACATTGTTTAGTAAAATTAAATGTTTGATATATTTATAATTTACTGACGATACGTAAATCGAATAATTTTGTGCAACGCACGGGAAAAATACTAGTTTATATGCTAAATTCAAGAAGTGTGAATCTTGAAATCCATAAAATTGTGTTTTCGTAACATGTATAGCAGACAGCTCAAGAATTCAAGTTGATCAATCAAAAGTGGAGGCAATAAGCAAATGGTATAGTTCTAAAAATGTTAGCGAAGTTTAAAGTTTCTTGGACTTTGGATTACTATTGATAATTTATAGAAGGATTTTAAAAAAATAGTCATACCAATAATTCAGTTAATCGTGAGAAATTCTAATTTCAGAATCTAAGATTTAAATTATTAATAATAAAACTGAAAACTCATCTAGGATTGAAAAAAATTATTTTGTTTACTTATAATATAAAAACCGATCATCTGCGCCCACAGGAAACATAGAACTCGTTTAGACAGAGTGGGAAGCCATGTGATAAGTAAACTAACAATAAATACAGTTAATATGCAGATTTAGAACATGATAATAGATATATCCATGCGTTTTACGAATCTAGTGGAGGATATTTAATTCGCGTATATTTTATTAGATATGATTGCCATATTCGATGCCCAATTCCAGTGAGCTTTTAGCTTTTACCGGAAAAATATTGTTTTTTTTCAAAACTTACCAAATCTTCATTCTCGAATGAACCATCATATTTCTTTTAAAAGGAAATATATTTAAATAGTCACTTCAATCATTTAAAAATTTTAAATAGTCAATATTATATACATATTTAATAATTGATAAAAAAAACTGTGAACTTTCTCCAAAAAAACACTTTCATTTGACCTATAACTTGAAGGATTTAGAAAAATTCTGTTAACTTATATAAAATCTCACACGGTACATCATCAATATTTCTTCATAAATTCAATTTTATAAATAAAAATTAAATATGTTGTTTGCAACTTAATAATTTTGTTAATAACGTGTTTGCAATTTCATATAAATATTCTAAACTGAGAATGATGTTAATATTTGAGAAAATATGGGCATTTTAAAAAATGGTTAATCTATGAATGTGTTTATAATTTTGACTATTTAAGGTTTTAGTATAATCAAATAAGTTTTATAAGGTTTTCATTACAATTTTATTATTTTTCTTTGCGTTGGATATTTATTAAGTTTTTATTGTATTTATCAGATTGGATTCATATTATATTTTTATGGTAATAATCAGATCAAATTTTTAGCAAATTCTTGTCGCGCTCATTTCAGATTTATGTTTTCGCATTTGAGCTTTGATAAATTAAATTCAAATATAAATTGGGTCGTTCTTTAATAGACCGAATTAAATGACTAGTAATCAATCTAATAAAGATTTCCTCAACACAAATTGTCTATCCTTAAAAAGAAGGGGAAAAAAAAGAAAAAAAAAAGCTAAGTAAACCATAACGACGTGAATGACAGTTAAGTAACAGTTAGAATAGCCGCATCTAAAGGGCTCTTCACATTTCCCAATGATTAATATACTTAATGACTAATTATTTAGATTTATTTAATCATGTGAAATGCAATTATGCCAACCTATACCTTCCTAGATTCACGCAGTTTACTGCTACTCTGCTCATTATAATTAATTCATTCGCCTTTTACTTGAAATAAATGAGATATTCGATTTAATTTTTACCTTATTACTCTTTCATAGGAGTAGTTCAATTTTTTATTTTTGTTTATCTCATTAAATTAGTCTTCTTTTCTAAAATAGAAAAAAGGTTCTCTAATATCAATAAAATATTTATATGTTATTTATGGTTGATTTTATCCAATTAAAATATTATTGGTCCCCGATAAGAGTGCTTATATATGCAGCGGAAGTATTAATAATTTCTTGCACTTATCTTACTAAGGTCACGACTTAGCAAGTGTTTATCAAATGTGTTTTAAGCTCAAAAGTTCGTTAGTTTAATTTGCTGAATATACTAAAACACTTGAAGTGTTGAGTTTCAAATATGCACACACACAATATAACGAAATGAAGCAGTAAAGGACACAACGATTTATAGTGGTTCGAACAAATGTTCTACGTCCACTCTTCAACCCTCCGACTGAAAAATTCACTATTCGATTGATTACAATGTCAGGATTGATCTCTAACGTTGAGCAGCTCCTCCTTTTGATCAGCGTGCACCTTCAAGCACCTCGGTCTTCAATCTACACCTCGTTGCTCCTTAGAGTGAGGACAAACCTCCCTTCTCCTTGGACATCGACTGTTGGTAGTTTTATAGTTCTTCCCAGATGCTATCATTGTGTTTGGCGATTGCCCGTGATAATCACGCTTGCACAACAAGGTGACTACTAGATTCTTTCTAGGAACAGAAAGAATCTCAATATTAACCTTAGAAGTTATCCTTTAGAGGTCTCGAGCTTCAAGTATGAAAGCTTGTAAAAAGCTTCAATCAAGTACAAGCTCGGATAACTTCGCGTGAGTTTGAGAGTTTTTGGATCATCTCTTTATCTCTGTAAATAGAATTTCACAAACCTTTGAATCATTTTTGGACGACACCTATTTATAGGTGAAGATTCAAACGGTTGTTTGAATCTTCTCCATTAGACTCAAAGGGATTGCTCGCCAATCTTTGTTCTTCCTTTTTCTGCAACGCACAATGACTCTTCAAGTCTCCTTTGTCTCTGATTGGTGTAGCTCCTATTCATAGTCGTCTTTAAAAGAACGGATCTTTTAGTTCGAACATGAAACCTCCGTTGTGTCTGTCGATTGTTCTTTTCTCTGATTCGTCAGCTTTCCTTGTGATCCGGATCCTTCTAATTTACGAATTTGTATTTTTCTTGAGTGTTTGCTAGCAATTGATATACGACTGACATTTCAGCAGTCTCGCTGAGATCTCGCAACATGCTAGCGTTATTCCTTCAGAATTCTCTTAAGCGCGTTCAGCATTCCTTCATGTTTGCTAGTCTTTTCTAGCTTCTTCAGCAATCTTTAGGTGTGTTGATTCCTTCAGCATTCTTGATTTTTCTTTTCTAGTTCTATTACAACTCTAGTATATATGACCTATTAGGACTTTTACATTTCGGCTCGATACTAAGTTGCTAGAAACTAGATCGGCTTGAGCTTTGATGCACCAAAACATAATAAACATACATTGACAACCAAGGGGTTTTAATATTTCTAACAATATTCCTAACAATTTCCCCCTTTTCTATGCGATCAAAGCTTCAATCCTGAGCTTTAATACTAACTGATCATGGGAAAGCTAATTACTGATATTACAAGGTATTCCTATCAAATCAATTATCAGCATCTCAACTCCCTTAGACTCAGTATGGTTCCTAAATGTTCCCCCTCAAAATATCAAGCGTATTGTTCGATTATTTATTTTTTCTTCAAGTAAGTGGCTTCCAAATCATTCATCAGATAAGTGTGTAGCACATTCACACACAATTATCGAATAATCATACAGGAATAGTTTCCATTAAAGATAATCTTGCCATAACGAACAGGAAACACACACCTACATCAAAAACATTTTGTTTAACCGCTGGAAGATTTATAAGGTTCAGAGAGGTTACTTCTTGGTCGTTGAAGAGTCTGAATCAGAAGCATTTTTGGCACTTGAGGAGCCGGCGGTGGTCTTCTTCACTCTCCTGAGAGTCTCGAGTGTTACCTTCATGAAATTGTCCACTGCAGCTTCTCTCTCTTCTCTTCTGATTCTTTCTTTCTCCTCGATCCTTCTTCGTTCTTCTCTCTCTTCTTCTTCTTGTTGCCTTCTCAAGTCTTCTTCCAATTTTCTTCTTGCTTCGAGGCGCCGGAACCTATCTTCTTGTTCCTTCAGTCGCTCTGTTTCCTGCGTTAATCTCTTCTTTGCCCCCTCTTTGATCGCAACAAAAAGGCAGGTGGAGAAGGTTTCAAAGTTGTCCTCCAGAGTAGCGTGCAACTCCTCCTTTGCCTCGATCGCTTGGTTCTTTACTTCGGTTCGCACGAGCGGCACTATTTGCTCTCCAATGCTCCTTCCTACCATCGTATGGTTAAATTACTAGAGGTCCCTCTGATAAGTGCAGGAGCTCAAAGGCTCAATTGTCATGACTTTGTGTTTCTCCGATAGCACAATCTAATTCTAAGAGGTAGGTATGACGGCAGTGGCAGCCAGTGTTTGAGATGAAATGGAAGGTGAATCAACATTGACTGTTGTGGCATGTTCATTCTCCTTAACTCTGTCATCTTCAGCAGCGTCTGGAGAAGGAGGTCTAAAACTATCCATCCTGGATGACTTGTTTATCAGTTTGTACAGTATGAACTCTTTGAATTTCAACATCTTCCTCCGATCCTCTTCTCTTTTTGGTGTGCCTTCCTCTTCTGCTAACTTCGTTTGCAGCTCAGCAGCTGCGGCCATCTGTCTTCGTGTTGCTAAGGATTAGAAGTGCTGAGTGAATGGCAGTGAGTCTTTAGCAGCATACTCGGATGGTGGCAATGAGCGATCTCCTTTGAGTGCTCTGTGCGCCTTAACCTTTTGCAATTTTGCAGCAACTTGCTTCTCCGTGTACTTCCTCTTGGATGTCTGATCCACCCAATCATCTGCCAATTCCTCTTCACTTCGCCAGTAATTGAGACCCATCCTTGCCATCATGATCGCGCGGTCTTCATAGTGTAGTTCACGAGTGGCATAGTAAAAAAACCTCCACCTCTGGAACTTTGTTCTCAACCATTCAAGATCAGAAGACTCGCCCATTAATTCTGCAGGATATGTGTCCTCAACCTTGGTAGCAACTTGAGCTTCAATAAAAACACAAATATCTTTTGTCCATGAGATGAGACCATCATTCTTCGCATCCCTCACGGTGACAGGAGGACACCACTTCGCAATCCTCTTTGCTATGAATTTCCTGTCAGGTGGGCACTCTTAGTGTTTTATCTCGAAACATAGATTCACCATCTGCAAGCATCACACTCCCTTTGGCAGGTTCAGTGTTTCCTGCATTCTCCTCATCATCAGTACTAAGGATGTCACTGAAAGATATACCTGATACTTTGGGAGAGGTAGGGATTGGAATGCATCTCTGCCAGAGTGACTCAATTGTGCTTTCAAGCACGGAGGTAGTATCTGCTTCTGAATTCCATCCTGGAATGGTAGATGGATCCATTCCCAATGCGCGAAGACATTTCTCATTTCATGCACGCACGCTTGTAGTGAGATTTGCTTGCAATCTTGTTCGGGCTTCAGCATCCAAAGAGGTAGTGGCATCTTCTTCCATTGTTGTTTCTTCAGCAATGCTCACATCAGCATCCATCTTCTCTATTGTAGTAATGGCTTGCTGCACACCTTCCTTTGTAGCTACCTCAGGATTTGTTGTACCCTCAACTTTCATTATCTCAAGGTCAGCATTCTCCTCATCTGTTGCCTTATCTTCCTCGGGATTTGGTTTCTTTCTTTCAGCAAATCATATTCTGCCAAAATTGTAACAACCTGGATTTCTCCTTGCGCAACCAGTTGTTTAACCTCTGTTCATTTTCCAGCTACAAAACTGCTTTCTCCTTGCGCAGCAGTCTGTGACTCAACCTTTTCAACAGTGACCTCAACACTTTCACTTCCCCCTTGAGTGGTGATGGGATGAATAGTCAGGGTAGCAGAACTCCTTTCCCTTTCCGCAGGAGTCTGTATCTTCCTTGATTCCATGAGTGTTTCTCTCCTCTGCCATTTGTCAGACTCTGCATACGATAGGGCATCTGGATTTACAACCCTTTCTTCAACATTTCTCACCTTTGTTTTTCCTATCACAGCCCGTGCCTTCTCAATGCCCCTTTTGGTGATGCGTCCAGATTGTTCACCAGCTTGAATCTTGGCGTTGCGCTCTGCATAGCTAGCCATGATTTGCTTATATTGAGCATCCCTTTGTTCAATAGTCATTTGCAACTTGGCTTTGTCAAATTCTTTCTTTTCGCGTGCCCTTTTCAACGCTTTCTCCTGTCGCCTCTTCTTCCGTGACTGTTCCTCATCAGAGAATTTAAGCCTTCTCTTTGCATCCTTGGAGGCTGACTCAATGTGCTCTGCCTCTCTTTCCTAGACGACATCTGGAACTGGTAGAGATGTGTCTACCACTGGCATTGTGACTTTAACGGTTGATCCTTGAAAGCGATCATGCTTTCCCTTCTTCTTGGCTTACTCCTCATCACCTGCTGGCTTGCTCCTTTTTTGCTGAGGGATTCTCTGCGAGCGCCTCTTCTTTGCAATGGTTGGCACAGGGTGTTGACCGGATTCCAGCTGAGAGATGTCAACTAAGCTTTCATATTCTTTAAATAGGGCATCCTATTCTACTTTCTTTCTCTCCTCCTTAACTTCCTCCGCATTGAGTGGAACAGAAGTTGGCAGAATAGCATGCCCTTGGTAGGGGTCTTCTTCGTTAGAAACTGGTTCCTCGGGGTTAACATTGCTCTTTCCTTTCGGAATAAATGGTTCCTTGTAGTTTTTTTATGGTTGTTGTTCCCGGGTTGGCAGTTTGTAGTCGGAATACAGCAAATCTTCACCACGACAACGCTTCCCTTCTGGTATGATTCCCTCAAGAAAATGACTGATCTTGAGCCCAAATCTCACATCCTATTTGAACGTGTGGTCTGTCTTAATGTTCTTGTTTGTGTATACGTGCGCTAGCCACTCGGTGTAGATGAACCTTGCCCAATTTCCTCGGACTTGATCTTCAATCGCAATAATAACAACAAACTTCTTCGCACCAAGTCACGTTGCTTGAACCTATTTTGAAGGTATTTTGGTGAGATGGAAAGGGACGACATATTTTGAAGGTATTTTGGTGAGTTCTGAAAGTGAAATAACCTCGCCTATTAGCATTCTTATCATAATCTATGCTAGGCTCTTCATTGGTTCTTCATGTAATCTCTATGAAGATTATGATTCTTCCTCTCAATTTGGAGACTTCCAAGTCACGTTGCTTGAACCTATTTTGAAGGTATTTTGGTGAGATGGAAAGGGACGACATTTTGGTTTTCTCGAGCAACAGGGTTTAATCGAAGGGAATGAAGGGCATGTGACGGGTTTAGGTTTCAGAGGTTTGGATATAAATTTCCTAAGCAAAAGAACCTCCCCTTAAATAAATGTACCCGCCCTTGAGATTTGTTCAATCAATTACTTCATCTGCCTTGGGAACCGACGGTTTCAGAATTACTTTCCACGTGCCCATCTTTCCATAACTAAATCGTATCGAGCCTTGAGCGAAATCTTCGGTAATGATAGCGAATATCTATCGTTGCCTCAAAATTTACTCCATTGATGACGCTCTTAATTGATACGTCGATTGAGTATCCCGATATTTAATCCCTAATCTGATCAATTTTCCAAGATTGATTCAGCAATCGTCTTCATATGTTGAGAGTTGTGATCACCAAATCTTTAGTAATACTATAGTCTAGTGGCAAATAAAAATTAACGATCCCACGGAGATTGTAAAAGCGAACATCCAATATACTGAAACATTTATTTTTCGATTTATTGTCCAAGTAAATGGAAATTTGAAGGGGTTTTGAAACTTAAACTAAATTTTGCAAGAAATTAAATTAAACAGAGATTAAAACCAAGTTTTCAGACACTAGAGAAAATATCAGATTCCAAGGCAAGTTCATATCGAGGATAACATGCAAGAAGAATCTATCAATCAATTAAAAATGTTGATTGAGGTGGAACATCAGAAAAGTATTACAAATTCCAGGGCTAGGCAATTCATAAAGTGGATTATTAATTTCCTATATCCTTTCGGTCTCTAGAAACATTAACAACTCCCAAAAACATCAAATTTATTCATATGGACTAAATTCTTCTTTGCAGACACAATAAAAATCCATATTACCAATTCTTAAATCCATTAATCAATTTTCACTTTTCAGTCTCAAATTAATTAATTAAGAAAACCTAATAAAATGGCCAATTAAATCAGATTAAGAAAGAACAAGAATTGATAAACCAATTTAAAATATTGATCGGTTTGATAACCTACACATGCATCCAAGACAATCACATAAACCCTAGAATCTGAATAGAGGATTACCTACACATATCATATCGAACAAAATATATGAAAAGATAAAACCTGTAAATGTTATTCATAAATAAACAACCGAATTCGAGTCCAATCTTGAGAAATATTGCTCTAAGTCTTCAATCCAAGTCAAGAATAATAGAAGAACAATGAAAACTCTAAGTCTAGGTCTAAAAAGTGGCATGAATGTCAAATTTTGCCAAAACAAAACAATACATACTAAGTCTAATTGTTCCAACATGGAAATAAATAATAAGTAAAGAAATTCCGCAAAACAAGATCGTGTTTCGATCGACAGGGCGTGTGTCAATCAACACACGGCCCCAATTTCGAACCAGCTCCGCGCTTGTCGATCAGCCTCCTCGGTCTCCCTGTCGATCGACAGAAAGGTAAAAATCCTGCAAATCCTGCATTTTGACACCACCCTCTTTAGTAGTTGTGTCGATCAACACCACGGGTGTCGATCGAAACAGAGGACATGGTTGAATCATCCAATCTCCACACTTAGCCGAATTTCCACTCAAAACCTATATTTTTCACCATAACAAACATAAAAAGCATAATACCAATGTGGTACTCAGAAAATAAAGTAAACACACCATGAAAACATCAAAACAACCTAAAAATCCATTGATAAGTGAACGAAATAATGCACTTATCAACTCCCCCAAACTTGAACTATTGACCGTCTTCGATCAAAACACCAAAAGAAACTCAAAGTAATGCAAACAGAGATGTGCAATGCCTCACAAGATTCATCACAATCTAAGTACAGTCTCATCCAAAAGATAATGCAATCAAAATCCAATCCAAATCATCAACAGTTTCGGGAAGAATCTCACAGATAGAAAGAATTTTAACAATCACTCATCACTCAAGTGTTTAGGACATGTGTTTCACTCAATTCAAAGTAATACAATTTTCTTAACAATAAGTTTGAAAAATTTCTCATCTCTCCACTGCTTAGAAAGTAAAATGACTCGGTGAATCAAAAAGGTATTTAATTTGGTTGTAATGAGGCTTTCCTAGAAGGTAGGTCATTTTAGGTTGAGTGACTTAACAAACTTATAATTTTCACAACTTCCCAACTATCAACCCACAATCACGTATATTTATCAATTCCTCTTTCCTACACTGATACACATCTTTTCAATACACGTTCATCTTGTGAACTGATTTACCAACTATTTTTTTTTCAAACACAAACAAAACCCAACAATCAACAAGGGGGTAAACTTTTCTTTCTTCAAGTCAACTCAAGTCCATGAGCATTCAAATATTCAATAATCCACACAACTCCTAATCAAGCTACCCTTCTCATTTTTTTTCACAGTTTCAATCCACAACTGACTCACCAGAACACTACTTATATGAGGAAAAGACTTTTCAGGCTCAAAGTGGCTACAAGTGGTCATGTATAGGGTTAGTGTTTGGGATAAGGCTAAGAAAAGAGATGCCTAAGATCATTTTCACCAAGTTTTACATCAATACAGTCTCGAGAGAGAAATAAGCCAAATTCTAGAATCCAACTGCAAACTTAATCACACATGAAAAAATTTTAGACACAAATCTCACTTGGTTATTTTGTTCTTCCCTAACAGTATCAAATCCAAACTAGATAAATCAAGCAAAATCAAGAATCAGAGAGAAACTCATCATGCAGTATTCTCCTATCATCGGCTACTCATCATGCAATCCTAATCATCTCAATCTCAGTGTAGACCAATCATCAATCAACCAATCCATAAATAGGGAAGGAAGAGTACATAATCTCAAGTTATACTTAACAGATTTTGAACCTAAAAACAAATACAACGGGTAGCAAATACATCGAAAATAACTAAATTAGAACAAATACAACTGAAAGCAAATAGAATACAGGGAAATAACTGAAATACACGAAAATGACTGCAATACATCAAAAAAGAAATAAAGAAATAATACAAGTAAATGATAAAGGATTCCATTCCCACAAGTCATCATCCCCCAAAATTTATTCAATACAAAGGAGAGAATAAGTTTGAAAGTCAGCTTGTAGGAAGGGAATCTAGACCTCAATCCCGCGGGCTCTGATCGCGCTCGGGCCGCCTACTCCGCTGGTCGTAGCAAATGGCTGGATCATATGAAGAGAAAAACTCCTCCATCCGCAGGGTCAGATGCCCCACTGCGGTGGTGTGCTCAACCTGCTGGCGCTGAACGCCCTGAAGAGTAGTCTGGATGCCAAGAAGAGTAGCATCCTGTCGCAGCTGATGCTCGTGCACTCATCGCAGGTGGAGAGAATTATACCAGAAGGAAGACGCTGCCGAGGTGAAGACTTGATGTACTCCGACTACATACCGCCAACTAGAAAATAGCAACCACCGAAGAGTTTCAAAGATCCTTTGATTCCAAAAGGAAAGAGCAGTGTCAATCCTGATGATCCATGCTCAGAAGAAGAGGATCCCCACCAGGGAAATACTGTTATGCTTACCGATGTTCCACTTACCGCCAAAGAAGTTGAAGAAGAAAGGCGAAAAATAGAACAGGATGCCTTGTTTACTTAACTTAGAAATTTGGTTGATGTTCCATCACAAGAAACTGGTCAACCCCCTGAGCCACCCATTGTGAAGAAGAGGCGTTCACAAAGAAGCCCTCAGCAAAGGAGGAGGAAGCCAACAGGTGATGACGAATAAGCCAGAAAGAGGGGCAAGCACGACAGATTTCAAGGAACAACCATCAAAATCACAGTGCCAGAGGTAGATACTTCTCTATCGATTCCAGATGTCATCGAGGAGACTACGACAGGAAACACTAATACAACAACAAAATGAAAGCTTGGATTTTCCGATAAGGAGGAATCTCAGAAGAAGAGGCGACAACAGAAAGCGCTCCAGAGGTCACACAAACAGAGAGACTATGACAAGTTCATGTTGCAAATGACTCTTGATGAGAGGGACTCTAACTATGAAGAAGTCATGGTGAGCTACACAGAGCGCAATGCCAAGATTCAAGCTGGAGAACAAATCGGTCGTATTACTCGAAGAGATGTTGAGAATGAACAAGCCGAGAAAGGGAAAGGCAAGGTTACGTTCGCTGATGAAACGATTGAAAACCCTGATGTTGAATCAGCTGTTGATCGTGAGAAAAGACAGATGAAAGAAGCCGTGAAGGAATCAAGAAGACTGCAGACTCCTGCGCAAGGAGAAAGGAGTTCTGATGTGATAACTATTCAGCCCGCCACCAATCAAGGGGGAAGCGCAAGTGCTGAAGAAAATTCAGAAAGAAAGTTGATACAGACTGCTGTGGAAGATGGAAGCAGTTCTATTGCTGAAAAAGAGACTGAGAAGGAACAACTGGCTGCGCAAAGAGGAAGCCAAGTTCATACAATTATGGCAGAAGCCGATCCGATGACAGAGTCAGTTCAGGTCCTAACTGCAGATTCAGGAGATAAGGTCGCAGAAAAGGAGAATGCTAACCTAAAGAACAACGAAGAAGACAAGGGTTCACAGCAACCAGAGGTAACTATACACGAAGGCGTTCAACAGATCATCACTATAATTGAAGGAACAAATGATGTTGCAACCACTGGAGAAGAGACGTCAGACAAAAGGAACCAACTGCCTCAATGGATGTCGAAACCCGATCACGACTACAAGCAGAGCTCACTGCGAGCATGCGAGCACGAAATGAACAGTATCTACAAGGATTGGGAGTGGATCCATCAACATTTCCAGGATGGAATACTACTGCAGATACTACGAATGTGCTCGAAATAACCATTGAACCCATCTGGCAACGATGCATTCCGATCCCCAGCTCTCCAGAAGTATCAGGTATATCCTTCAAAAATATTCCTAGTTCTAATGATGAGGAGGATGCAGGAGCTGTCACCGATGGAGAATTTGTTTTCAAAGAAGAAACTCTAAGAGTGCCCATGGTAAGACTACCTGACAGGAACTACAAAGCAAAGAGGATTGCGAAGTGGTGTCCACCTGTCACGGTACGAGATGAGAAGAATGAGGATCTCATCTCCTAGGCAAAAGATATTTGCATTTTTATAGAATCTCAGGTTGCCGCTAAAGTCGAGAATTCATATCCTACTGAATTGATCGACGAGTCTTCCCATCAAGAATGGTTGAGAACAGAGTTCAAGAGATGGCAATTCTTCGATTTTGCCACTCATGAACTACATTATGAGGACCGAGCAATTATGATGGCCAGGATGGGTCTCAACTACTGGAGGAGTGAAGAAGAATGGGCTGACGATTGGAAGGAACAGACATCCAAACGACAGTACACGGAGAAGCAGGTTGCTGCAAGGCTGCAGAAGATAAAGGCTCACAGAGCAGCCACTAGAGATCGGTCACTGCCACCATCTGAATATGCTGCTGAAGACTCTCCACCATTCACTCAACATTTTAAATCTCCTGCCACTAGACGATAGATGGCCGCAGCTGAGGAATTGAAGAAGAAATTAGCCAAAGAACAAGCCGCACAAAATAGAGAAGAGGAAAGGAAAAGGATGTTAGAATTTAAAGAAAAAATCCTTACTCAACTAGCCCACAAGTCTACCAGGATGCAAAACTTTAGGTCGCCCTCCCCTGTTACAGCTGCAGAAGAAGAAAGAAGGGAGACTACACCTACTGCATCAGCTCATGTTGACCAACCATCCACCTCCACTCAAGGATTGGCTACCGTTGTCTCTATGCCTACCGCCGATAATCAAATAGTGCTATCTGAGCTATCCCAAATCATGGCAATTGAGCCCTTGAGCTTCAGTACTTATCAGAGGGACCTCCAGCAATTCATTCATACAATGGTATAACGAAGCATCGGAGAACATCTGGTACCAACTGTGCGCACTGAAGTTACCAACCAGTTGTCTGAAGCAAAAGGCGAAATACTTGCTGCTCAACAAGACAACTTCGAGACCTTCTCCACTTGGATTTTTGCTGCGATCAAAGAGGGGGAAGAGAAGAAGTTAGTAGAAGAAGCAGAAAGAAGAAAGGAGCAAGAAGAAATCGAGCATTTACTGGATAAAAATTCTAGAAGCTCGGAGACAACAGGAAGAAGAGTTAAGGAGACAACGCAAAGAGGAGGAGAGAGAAGAACAGAGAAGAATTGAAGAGAATGAGAGAATCAGAAGACAAGAAAGAGAAGCTGTCTTGGACAACTTCATGAAGATGATGATGGAAGCACTCAAGAATGTGAAGAAGCCCAATGCCGATTCCTCAAGTGCCAGAAATGCTACTGATTCAGACTCCTCAACAACTAAGAAGTAATATCTCTCTTAACACTATGAGTCTTCTGGTCAAAAAACGTGATATTTTTGCTTTTGCTTTGGGTATGTGTTCCATGTAGAAATGAGCATGATATTTTTAATGGAAACTAACCCAGGTTGAAGACAACATCTCATTGTCAAGTGCTGATCTAACTGAATAAGCTGAAGTTACACATTTAGTATAATTAGCAAACTGCGTGGAGTGTGATGTGTGTGAAATGTTCCTGTGATTGCTTGATGAAATTGTGTGTGAATGTGCTATGTGCTGATCAGATAAAAGATTATTGAAGCCATTTACCGGATAAAAATTCTTGAATAATCGAGCAATACCCTTGATACTTTGAGGGGGAACGTTTAGGAATCATACTGAGCCTACGGGAGTTGAGATGCTGAGAATAGACTTGATAGGTAAATTTTTGTAATCTCAGTAATCAGCTTACCCATAATCAGTTAGAATTAAAGCTTAAGATTGAGGCTTTGATCGCACCAAAAAGGGGAAAATTGTTAGGAATATTGTTAGATATTATAAAACCCTCTCTATTGTAATTGATTCATAGTCATAGTTTGATATGTTTTGGTGCATCAAAGCTCCAGCAACTCAGTATTGAGTCAATTGTAAAAGTCCTGTATAGGAATTCATATTCGAGTTGTAATAGAATTAGAAAGGAAAAAGAATCAAGGTTGCTGAAGGAGTCAATAGACTTGATGGATTGCTGAAGATTACTAAAGAAGAAAAGGGCCAACTATGCGGAGGAACGCTACAAGAATGTTGAAGGAGTAACTCCAATAGAATCCGAAGGTCTTAGCTCAAATTTTTTAGATACCCGCCGCGTGCTAACAGCCAGCAAACTATAATCAGCAATCAAGAGAAGCTACAGAGTCATAGATCAGACGAATCTAAATCACAAGGAAACTCGACGAATTAGATGATGGAATAATCATGATGCACAAAGGAGGTTTAAGAGCTACATCAAAAGATCCGTTCTTACTAAGACGGCCACAAATATATGCTACGCCAATCAGAGATGAGGAGACTTGAAGAGTCTCTGTCCACTGCAGAAAAAGGAAGAACGCAGATAGGCGAGCAATCCCTTTGAGTCTAAATGGTTAAGATTCAAACAGTCATTTGAATCTTCACCAATAAATATGTGTCATCCTTATTTGATTCCAAGGTTTGCAAATTTCTACACTCAGAGATAACAAAAGGAGATCATATACATTCTCTACATTACGCGAACACATTCGAGCTAAATTCCTGACTGAAGCTTTTACAAGCTCTCATCTCTAAAGCTCGAGACCTGCGAAGTTAAGCTTCCAACGTTACTTTGGGATTCTTTCTACTCTGGAAAGAATCTAGCAGTCACGATTGTCGTGCAAGCGTGATTCTTACAGGCAATGCCAACACAAGGATAGGTTCCGGGAAGAACTATAAAACTCCCAACAGTCGACGTCCAAGGAGAAGGGAGGTTTGTCCTCACTCTACGGAGCGACACCGGTTGAAGATTGGAGATCGAGGTGCTTGAAGGTGCGCGCTGACAAGACGGAGGAGCTCCTCAATGTTAGAGATCAGGTCTGACCTTGTACTCATTCTTCTAGTGAATTTTCAGTCGGAGGACTGAAGAGTGGACGTAGAACAGTTGTTCAAACCACTATAAAATCCTTGTGTCTTTACTGCCTTATTTCGTTATATTCTGCGTAAACATATATTAGAAACTCAACACACCAAGTGTTGTAGTATAAACTACAATTTGGATTAACGAATAACTGAGCTAAAACACATTTGATAAACTTTTTCTAAGTCGAGACCTTAGCAGGATACGTGCAAGATTAAGTTAATACTTCTGCTGCATATAAAACACTCTGATCGGGGACCAACAATTCATAAAGCAGAAATTATGCCCAATAATTAATACACATCAATTTATTTTTTAAATTTCAATTGAGCATATTTATTTAATTGTATAGAGTTCATGCCCAATTATTTTTCTCTATTATTTAATTGCATTTCACATGATAAAATAATAAAATAATCATTTAGTTATATTTTTCTACAAAATCGAGAAAGTGAGGTTCTGATTGAGACAACTTAATCAGAGAATGTACACTTTTGTTATTTTTTTAATGTTTTCGTAACACATGCTACTCTTTGCATTTCACTATAATACTTGATTATTTCAGATTTTCTCTCAATTGTAATTTTCTTAAATTATATTTTTTATTGAGAAATATTAGTTGTAATTCCCCTCCATTTTAATAAGTAAATTTTTTGGTTTATCGAATTAATTTCTATTTCTCCATACCATATTAAAACAAGCGTCGATTATTTAATATTTTTTAATTGCAAAGTAAATTACATAATATTAGAAATTAATGTTAGTTTCATATATTAGTATTGGTGTTTCGAATCAATTATTAGAGTCAGTTAAATCATCCAAATCTGAATAGAGTAAGTTTATATTTATAACCTTATATAGGTTGTTTGAGTTGTAATAGTTTAGAAATTACTCATTGTAGAAGAAATGAGTCAAAAACTGACTCAACTAGTTTATTAGAGAAGCAGAGATGTTAGTAATGGGACTTACAAAGAGTCAGTTGTGAAGTCCATCCTAGAAGTCCATCCTTAAGCAAAATGGACTTCACAACTGATAAAGAGAAGAGCTAATCCAAGAACTAACTACAAAGATAACTGACAAAAGAGTCGTTCTTACAATGCGTACACATCACTGAACAACTGCAAACTTCGGGAAGTGTGTACAATGAAGATGAGGCTCGCATACACAGGATTTAAAGAAGCCTATAAATATTCTTAAAGAGTAACAAAGTCAATTTTTCTATGTCTTTGAACACGATATTCTTAGCCTCTTTGCTAAGAGTTAATCTGGAGTTTGCTCTATCTTTAGAGTTGAATCCGAATCCGATTTTTAAACTCTTTTCATAAACCAACACTAACAACCAACTACATTCTGTGAAGAACTAAAAACCACACCCATTCTAGCGAGTAATGCCTAACGATGCTTTCGTGCTAAAACAGATCGACCTGAAGAAAGCAAATACGACGTAGACTAGCTGGCTGCGTATACAGCCAGAGCATTATGCTTTTGTCTCACACATTTGAACCCAACAACTCATAAGTTGTTGGCGTATATTTTGAAATCGGTTAAGTATCTTTTTTAGCTAAATTTTTTTTTTCTGAGTACTAACTTGAGAAAGAGTCAGTTAGGGCCACCACACAAGTAATGACTTCTGCAACGTATTACTTTGATATTTTTGGACCAACAAGTGGTATTAGAGCAGTTGGTCTACAAGACTAACTGTTTTGTGTCTACAAGGTACTCTCTTGTAGTTGCGATGACTATTCGAGAAATGCGAGGGTGAATCTCCTCAGGACTAAGGATGAAGTGAAGATGATTCTTCCTGAGCTAGTTATAGTTGTCCAAAATGATAAAGGAGTCATAGTGAAGAGAATCCGATCAGACAATAGTACCGAATTCTACAATGGACCTATCATGGGCTTTTGTGCTGAAGCTGGAATCAGCTATGAGAGATCATCCTCAAGGCTCCACAGCAAAATGGTCTAGCAGAAAGAAAGAATCACACTCAAGGAGGCAGTGAGGACAATTCTGGCAGAGACCTGTTTGAGCGAACGCTACTGGGGAGAAGTTGTAATCACAACATGCTACATACGGAACAGAAGCGACATCAACAACCGTCTGCATAAAAATCCCCACAAAGTATATTATGGTCATAAGCATAGCTCATCTTCATGCTTTTAGTTCTCTATGTTATATTCACAACAACGAGAAGTCAAAATTAAATGTCTTTTCTCCCAAAGCTGATGAAGGTGTGCTCTTGGGATATGGATATCCTTCACAGTAAGCTACTTTAGTGCGAAGAATCATGAAAGAACTGGGTGAAGAATTTCATGAGATCAGTGATGTCAATGGAAAACTGGGCTCAGAAAATTCTAATCATAAACCAGATGTTCCGACTAGATCTATGAATGAACCTTTTTTCACAATCAGTCTCCTCAGCTAGTGCTCAAATAGCTGAGAGGGTCTGTGAAGCAAACAAACTTAGTGAGGCCTTGAATTCAATTTGCCTATTAACAACACAAATAATGGGGGAATCCAACTTGGAGTTTTAA
Organism: Plectranthus barbatus; assembly: GCA_026898455.1. Lineage (NCBI taxonomy): Eukaryota > Viridiplantae > Streptophyta > Magnoliopsida > Lamiales > Lamiaceae > Plectranthus > Plectranthus barbatus. The sequence continues at coordinate 165,535 of JAPKLW010001339.1, read as the reverse complement.
TTCTTGAAGAAGAAGATCCTAGAGAAAATGCTCCAGAGACAGAGGAAGTTGCAGACCATGAAGACCTAACTGGCGAGTTAGGAACTAGCGAAACGAAAACAGGAGATCAAGGAACTGATGATGTCATCACACATGTTCTTGAAGAGTCACAAGTTAGACCTCCACCATAAACAAGTGGTGAGACTTGTTTTGGTGAGGATGACGCGAGCTGACAGGTGTGTGTTTTCTCCTGAATCCCATCATCTCCTTCAGAGGAGGAAGATGGAGCGCAACAGTCAGCAGGGGACAAGAAGAAGACCAGATGCAGTTCCTCAAGCTAAAGACCAAGTTTATTGCTTTCATTGTACTTGTACTTTACTGCATTTCAAAAAATTGTAAAAAAACCATTAAAATATATAAGTCTCTACTAATTTTGAAAACAATATCTCTTTATGTCAAAGTTTTTGCCTCATCTTTCACTGAACTTACACATTGAAGTCTAATCAATTTATCGTCCTGAAACATTAATTGAGAAATATCTCTCCTGTTAAGGGGAAGATTCATAGGGCAGGCTAAGTATCTAAGGAATTAAGTTTTTGAGTAATAGAATTGGTTAGAATATCATTTGTAAACTCAAAAATGATTCCTTGCCAACTAAATAGTGGTGGTTTTTTACAAACATCAAAAGGGGTAAAATTGTTAGGAAATATTCCTACCTACTTGATTGTTTTGATGTATCAAAGATTGTATAGAAACCACCATTTCAGAGAGTTTTTTTATTAGCCTAGTCGATTCAAACTTGTAATGTCCTGTTAGGATGTGCATCGGGATGTTATGGAGCTTATCAAGAAAAACTGGGTTTTGGATCCAATCCACCAGTTCAAGATGCGCAAGGAGTGAGAAGAAACAAGCTTATATTGAGAGAAACTCACTGACGTCGCCAGTTTACAAGCTCAAGATAATCTCACAACACCAACCCACGCATAGAGATAAGAGAACAAAGTCAGAGGAACGTTGTACAAGGGCAGACTTCAAGGATGGAGATTACTTGGAGTCTAGAGACCCTGGTGATCAACTAATTTGAGATTCCATGGACTGGCAAAGCCGTTCTGGGAAAAAGCTACAGAATCACCATCCCTTGTCAGAAAAGGAAGAAGCAGGTGTAGAACATCATGAAAAACATCATTTCCTTTGCAGAAGAGACAAGCACTGGATTAGACAACATCCAAATTAAACGGCTATAAATTTAAAACCACTCCCACTTCGTCTATAAATAGACGAAGTACCCAGAGATGAGAGGTTACCGTTTTCTAATAGACTTCCTATCAAGCTTAACAACCGAAGTTGCAAGCTCGGACTTTCAAACTTCGAGGCTTTTCTAATCTTACTGTATGCCATCACGAGACTCGTAGCCTCTCAGCTCGAGTTACCTTCTTGGTGTTCTGACTTTCTAAGTAAGAACACTACAGTTGTTGTCTATCTCCAAGAAGTAACTATCACGGGCATCTAGCCACAAGTTTAACAGTTCTAGGAAGATCTCTAAAGATCCCAAGATCCAGAAGAGGAGGTTGTGTGGTTTGCCTATTGTAAGGATTTCGTTGTCGTTAATTGAATGACTTAATCCAAGCGAAACCCGAATTGTTCATGGATGTCAAAATAACTGTCAATCAATAAACCCTAGTATGCTCCTATGAATTTAATGCAGTGGATAATAGGATTACCTTAAATCCGTAGGGTTTGAAACGATCTTCACATTGAATCCAATCTTTTGATTCCACCACGCAATTTGATTAAATCTGTGGAATAAGAAATTAGTATCGAAACCTAATTTCAAGATTTAATCAAATAAATGAATAAGAAAGAAGAAGAAGGGTTGTTCTCCAGATTAGATCTTCAGATATGTATCTCAATGTTTTTCAATCCAGCTACTGGTGAGGATTCCACAAGACTGTGATGTGCAGGACAGAGTCGAATTTCTTCTTCTCCACAACACAACTGTCGTCGCCCCTTCTCACTCTCTCTCTAGGTTTTTTTGTATTTTTTCTACTAATATGATTTCTGAGAAAGTGACTGCTATTTATAGACCTAGGGTTGAAACCCTAGTGGGCTCCTTCAGCATATTATTTGGGCCAGATCTGGGACCTAATGCAAATAATAAAGTGGGTCTATGAATTATTTAATTCTCATGTCCACAACCGAGGAGATAATTAATTAATTAATAATATTTCATTTTCACCATAGAATTAATATTGACCTACCCCTTTATTACCACGTTATGAGAACGGGCTGCATTTATTTGACGAATCCTCATATTACAGGTTACTGTACATTCATTAATTAATTGGAGATTCTGACAAACTTCACATAATTAATTAATTTCTTATATTCCCGAACAGTACCACTCAAAACTTATCACTCGTACTTGAACTTAATCAGCCTGCAGGACTTTACCACGATGAATGTTATCCAGCTCCACATGGAATGCCCCCATATTATTACTCGGATATGGTAACCTAACTCCAGTCGTTAGACCGTTCTACACGAACTATTGTTACCCAAGATGCGGGTATATGGGCATGTTACTCAGGCTCTCCACCATGGCAAATCAAAGCAACAGTCAGCCCGTGCATACTCTTGAACCTTCGTTAGGGTTTAGATTCAATCAAGAGACGAGATCTTGTATTCTCTGATGTCAGACACAAGAATATATCTCAATATGGTCCAATCAATACGGAACCACACGTACCAATATATCAAGTGATCAAGATAGACAACTTCTTTCTGACTATGCTGCAGCCTACACTATTAGACTTATCCTCAAGTTGTATTGGTTGTGATCACTATATTTATATCTCACTAGGTAAACTGATCATACTGTCTTCTATGATCTACAACACGTTGTATGATGCCGTTGTTTCTTGCATGTGAGTTTGTTTAACAGATAGGAAATAAAGTTGAATGCATACACACTGTAAAAAATGCTTTCAGTATACAAAACCCAACACCCACACTCCAAGTCTGCGAAGCCAGAAGGAAGACGAAGCTCTGGGCGAGTGAGCAAGTAGACTCGTAGACATTGGCATCTACCAACTAGCTATAGATCATGAGCTTTTTGTATTCATGTAAAAGTTTAATCATTTGCAAACTCGGGTCTGAAGAGATGTTGTAGGACGTTTGGCTCCGAACCTCTATAAATCATTTTGCATTTTACAACTTTATATATTTTTTGCAAGGATTTGAAACTCAACTCATTCTAAGTGTTGAAGTATAGTTGAAACTAAATCTAACCTCTACTCGTTAAGCAACAAGATTTCAAAAACACAAACTGGTGAGCAATTACTAGTTTGTGATGCGCAAGTTTGTTTAATCTTATTTCCGTTTTGCACCAACTATGATCTCAGGAGCAACATCAACCAATCCATACGATCTTCCATAATCTACTACATACCGTAGGTTCTCCATATCAACAAGATAAGAGGATAAAATTGTTCGTGACGTATATTTGTTGATTCAGATAGAAAATTTAATATTGAAAGATAATGATGATTGACAGTATATTAAGCATAATTTTTGCTAATATTAACACCATTTTAAAATAGTTTTTTTGGCTAGCTAGTTTCAATACAATCATTTATCTATGTTTGCAATTATAACATTTTTTTAAAAATTAACAATTATAACAAAAAAAAAATATGAGTTTTTGGCAGTATGTCACTACTAGAACTTTTGCTTGTTGTGACACCCTTTTAATGACATGCTTTCAAATTTGTTGTAATACTACATATATTACAACAGGTATCAGGAAAAATTAATGTTAAGAAATAAATAAATATATATATATTTTTTTTGTTAAAAACAATAATATAAATTTTGTGTGAGACTATCTTTGAAAAAAATTATGTGATAATTTCACAAGATACATATCAATAAACTATTTTAGTTCCATTCATTTCGATGAGTTAGAGGTGTGCATAGCCAAACCAAATTAATTTAGTTATTTTAGCTAATTTGAGAAATTAATTTGGCTGGACGGTTTCAAAATTTTCAAACTAAATGATTTTCAAACTAAATGATTTGATTTGACCGACTATTTGAAGTGTGAAACTAGCCATTTTGGTCGGACCGACTGTATATATATTATTATTTTAAATATAATAATGTTAATTAAATAATATTCGATTGAAAGCAAAAATATCAATCATATTAATATCTATGTCTTAGGTTTATATTCTTTTAAATTGTACCCTTATAAATCAAAAGCTTGTTGGGAATTTAGGATAGAAAATCTCTTACCTTTTATGTTTTGATGTGTCAAACATGCATAAAAACCACCCTAGGAAGTATCTCTAGATTAGCTTAGTTGTACAAACTTGTAATATCCACTTAGGAGTTAGGATGTTTATCGAGTTGTAAAAGTTAGTCAAGACAAGCTGGGCTTGTGATCGAAGCTATCTGATGGTCCCATATCAGAGTCGTCGTGGTGAATAGCAAATAATTAACACACGAATGCAGCGGAAGATTAATGATTATCTTGCACTTAAGTTCTTGTCAGAAATGTTTAGCTTGGAGTTGTTCTTAGGGTTTCTTACAGGTAGATACTCTAGCAACTTTCGATGTTAGGTTTCAAATCACAACATTCAAACAGTAAGCAATAAAACAGTAAAGAACACACAAGATTTATAGTGGTTCGATCTTAAAGATCTACGTCCACTCCTCAGCCGTATCGCTGAGAATTTCACTAAAAAGATATTTGAAGTACAAGGAATCGCCTATCTCTTGTAGCAGGCGGTGAGCTTTCGAGCCGGCCACTACAAAGCTATCCTCCGTTACTTCGATCTTCTTCGATCAGCAGCTACGGCCAAGTCAATGGCACACCTTCGTAAAACTTGTCCTTCGCTGTAACGGAAGTTTTATAGTTCTCTCCTGAACTTTGTCTAGTTTTGGCAATAGCCCATCGGAGTCAATTCCTTTTCAGAGATGTGACTGCTGGATGCTTCCTAGAATGGAAGGTATCCCAATGATTAGATTCTTGAACAAAGTCAAGGAATCTCATCAAGATAGTGTCAGATATTCAATGGGGGACACTATGGTTGTTGAGAGCTTTGAATACTTTTCTTTAAGAGGGCTCTCAGCTGACTACTCTCTCTTTTGCTTTGTTCGCTTTTGTCAAAGGAATCTC